>SJYO01000647.1:39787406-40260668 GCA_006410555.1 Capra ibex
TATTTCCTGTCTTTACCATACCAGGATTGTCTTCGTCTTCTATAATTCTTCTCCACCGTTCTTATGTGTCTTCTTGACATGTTTTTTCTAGAAGTGCTGGTTCTATTAGTACTACCACACTAGTGAGTGGATTTGGGTCTGTAGAACCTTACACTTCAGTTCACCCGGAATCTTTCGTAGTGATTCTTGTTTCGATCACCTCCACTACCTTAAGGTCAACTTGATAAAGTTTAGGACTTTCTACTACGACACTTTCACGACGTGAGTTATACGGTCGTTTAAACCTTTTGAGTCGTCACCGGTGTCCTGACCTTATCCAGTCAAAAGTAAGGTTAAGATTTCTTTCCGTTACGGTTTCTTACGAGTTTGACGGTGTGTTAACGTGAGTAGAGTGTACGATCATTTCATTACGAGTTTTAAGAGGTTCGGTCCGAAGTCGTTATACACTTGGTGCTTGAAGGTCTTAAAGTTCGACCAAAATCTTTTCCGTCTCCTTGGTCTCCAGTTTGACGGTTGTAGGCGACCTAGTACCTTTTTCGTTCTCTCAAGGTCTTTTTGTAGATAAAGACGAAATAACTGATACGGTTCTGGAAACTGACACACCCAGTGTTATTTGACACCTTTTAAGACTTTCTCTACCCTTATGGTCTGGTGGACTGGACGGAGAACTCTTTAGACATACGTCCATTCCTACGGTGTCAATCTTGACCTGTACCTTGTTGTCTGACCAAGGTTTGTCCTTTTTTTCATGCAGTTCCGACATATGACAGTGGGACGACTAAATTGAATATACGTCTCATGTAGTACTCTTTACGACCCGACCTTCTTCATGTTCGACCTTAGTTCTAACGGTCCTCTTTATAGTTATTGGAATCTATACGTCTACTGTGGTGTGAATACCGTCTTTCACTTCTCCTTGATTTCTCGAAGAACTATTTTCACTTTCTCCTCTCACTTTTTCAACCGAATTTCGAGTTGTAAGTCTTTTGCTTCTAGTGTCGTAGACCAGGGTAGTGAAGTACCCTTTATCTACCCCTTTGTCACCTTTGTCACAGTCTGAATAAAACCCCCCGAGGTTTTAGTAACGTCTACCACTAACTTCGGTACTTTAATTTTTTCCGAATGAAGAACCTTCCTTTCAATACTGGTTGGATCTATCGTATAACTTTTCGTCTCTGTAATGAAACGGTTGTTTCCAGGTAGATCAGTTCCGATACCAAAAAGGTCACCAGTACATACCTACACTGTCAACCTGATGTTTCTTTCGACTCGTGGTTTCTTAACTACGAAAACTTGATACCACAACCTCTTCTGAGAACTCTCAGGGAACCTAACGTTCCTCTAGGTTGATCAGGTAAGATTTCCTCTAACCGGGACCCACAGGAAACCTTCCTGACTACGATTTCGACTTTGAGGTCATGAAACCGGTGGAGTACGCTTCTCAATTGAGTAACCTTTTCTGAGACTACGCCCCTCCCTAACCCCCACCCTCCTCTTCCCCTACTGTCTCCGACTCTACCGACCAACCGTAGTGGTTGAGTTACCCGCACTCAAACTCACTTGAGGCCCTCGACCACTACCTGTCCTTTCGGACCGCACGTCGTCAAGTACCCCAGTGTTTGTCAGGTTGTGTTGACTGGTTGACTTGATTGACTGACTGACTTGACTGATTGATCTATATTTTCTGAAACCTCTTAAGTTTAGGTTCCCAAGGTTCCCTTGTCACCCGATGCTCGTATTTCGTCCTAGTTGTTACAGACGAAGACAATGCCCTTCGTTTGTCTTCCGTCCTGGGATTTGATCATAACTCTCAGAATAGGGGATGAGTAATATAACTTGCTATGTGAGAACCTACAAATCCTACTTCAAGGTTTGTCGAAAATTTGTTAGTTCCGGTTCATTCAAAAATCCTGAATTATCCATATAAATTAATTTCTACAAAAAATGCATTAGTATAGATTCACATACCCAAAGGGATCATCGAGTCAACCATTTCTTAGGCGGACGTTACGTCCTCTGGGCCCAAACTAGGGACCCAGTCCTTCTAGGGGACCTCTTCCTTTACCGTTGGGTGAGGTCATGAGAACGGACTTCTTTAAGTACCTGCCTCCTCGGAACACCCGATGTCAGGTACCCTAGCGTTTCTCAGCCTATACTGACACACTGAGTACAAGTGAAAGTGAAAGTGTACATGACTGATTATAAAATATTCTTATGTCTTTTGACCATTAATATAGGTCAATTGTAGTGTTACATATAGAGCGAAAAGTGGTGTAGAAAGTGATTTCACTTTTCATGATCAGTGAGTCAGTACAGACTGAGAAACACTGGGGTATTTGACATCAGGGGATCCGAGGAAACAGGTACCTTAAGAGGTCCGTTCTTATGACTTCACAAGTCGGTAAGGGCAGAGACCTTCTAGAAGGGCTGGGTCCCTAGTTTGAGTTCAGAGGACGTAACGTTCGTCTGGGAAACGACGGACTCGGTAGTCCGCATACTTGATGTTAAAGTATTCTTATATCGTTTGACCGTTAATATAGTCCAATTATAGTGTTACGTATCGTGCGACCAGTGATTTAGAACCGTTACAACCTAATTCTTAGGTCAATTTCTTAATACCTGAATGCATGGACACCATAGGTGGATCTTCTGTGTTTCGAACAGTGAAGATAATGTCTGTTCGGTCAAACCCTTTCAACTAACTATTTAAGTTAAAAATATAGACATCCTTGATATTGGATTCTTTTGTAATTTTTAATGTACAATAAACGTATCTCAGATTCCGTGTATTTATCTTTAATTAAGAATTGACTTTCATTTATGATAAATTCTACATATTTAAGTTCATCGATGACTCTTGTTTGTATTAGTAGATTATATACTTTAGGTGTATTCGGAAATCTACGACTCATTTATAAATCTAAATTGTAAAATTTATTTGACACATTTTATTTGTAGTTTGATGGAAAAGTAAGACGTTAGGTAGGGATCCAGGTTGAAGATGATAAAAGTGTATAAGTCCCTTAGGTCTATCGACCCGACTAAGGACTTTACCTTTTATGTTCCGTTCTTTTTCTCTATTGACAAAACAGTAACTTCGACGAATATACTTTTCAGTTTGTTAAGGTGAAACAATTCTAATTCAATAGTGGGACCTTTTAATTATTTCCATTCTTTAGTTATGTTACTATATTACGTTTTATGTTTCAAATACGATAATTGATGCACTTCAGTAAAAAAAAGAATGTCAGGTCATTATCATATTAACCCGTAGGGACCACCGAGTCGTCATGTCTTAGACGGACCCCACGTCTTCCGTTTCCTCTGTACCCAAGTTCTTCTAGGGTGCCTCCTCCCGTACCGTTGGGTGAGGTCATAAGAACGGACCTCTTAGTTACCTGTCTTCTCGGACCTCCCGATGTCAGGTATCCCAACGTTTCTCAGTCTGTGTTGACTTCACTGACTCGTATCCCGTTATCAGATTAATACTAATTTTGAGTTTTCTACTTGAAGTTTCTATTTTGACACTTCTTCTACTGAATTCTAGATTTCTAGTTTAGACAACTCATGAAGACACACACTACTATTTGTATCGTAGTAAACTCAAGTAACTTTTTTATCTAGAAACATAACTGTCTGAAAACGTGAAAGGAAGTGAACGGTTCACACTTAAGTCTAAAGAACGGACACGACCACTTCTACACGACAAATAAAGAACAGACACAGTGTGTCGTACTGGTCGTGGATTTGTGTCGAAGGACTTCCAGTCTGAGGGGGTGGGGGCGGTCCTACTGGGTTGGGACCTATAAGGGCAGACAGGGATTTGAATCCTAATACCTGTATGTTACAAATCTTCCTGTGATCAAATTTTATCCCCTTTATCTTTGTCTGAAAGAGTTGAAGTATAACGTCAATTTTAATCTTTATCCGATGTAGGAAGGTCTGCCTTGTTTGTATTGGAGGACCATAGAGATTCGTGTCAATTCCAGGCCATTAGTTAGTAGTCTCAGAAGTTCGATTGTCTTAACTTAGTCTAGTCGTATTGGATACGAAGCTGCAAAAGTAAACCAACGAAAAAACAAAAAACAGAACGGAAGGTATTCCCTACTAATTAGACCCGACTGGTTTAACGTAACAGAGACAGGACCATTGTTAGTGTTCGTATGTCTCTATTTCACCGATAAAACCCACACCCTGAGGTAAACAAAGGTATTGTGCCTTGTTGTACGGGACGGGCGGAAACCTCCTAGGTATCGACAACGAACTAAAATAATCGTAAGACACGATTGATTGAGTCGTTTTCTTGGGTCTACCAAAGACAATGTTTCAAATGTATGGTGGGAGACGTTACAGGTGTTTTAGTCCGTCAAGTTATTCGTTTTTAATTGGTTTTTCCTTTACTTAAGAGTAAGGACGTAGAGGACTCGTCCACCACTACGTACGTCAACCCTCCCACCTCCGAACTCGCTCCTGAACACGTCCAAGAGTCGGAGTCCGAGTCAAAACCTACCACTCGTCCCTCAGTGCAGGGCAAGTGTCCCACCGGCAGTAAAGTTGGTTTGTCATGTCCTCTCCCCCCGTACCTTTTCGTCTCATTTATTTCTCTTCGAGTGAGGAGAGAGAATAATGTAGGTCGGGATTTTAATGTTTTTTTGTTTTGTTTGTTTTGTTTGTTTTTTTTTGATCCGTTAGAATTTGGTACACCAGAATAATAACAACTGACAAAGGACTTAGAGTAAAGGTTATCGTTAATCGAACCTCGGATGTCCCTACTTCTTATAAAGAAATAATCTGTTGTTGTAAATTGTTTCTTATACTTGTACCATAAAAAATTCCACCGTCATCATACGACTCATATTAATTTCCCTGGAAGGGAACGTAGTGACAACATTCACCGTCTCCATTGTTTGTTAGAATTCTTTAATTTCATATTAAGGGGTGGTTTATAACAATAATAACAGAAGATCCGTACCTAGACATATGGGAGAAGGACTTATGGACTCTTTAGTCTTTTTTGAATATTACACAAGTCATTCGAGTTTCTTGTTGTAAAGGGAATTTTATCGTACACACACGTACTCATGATTCAGCGAAGTCAGGACAACTGAGACACGCTGGGATACCTGAGACCAGTGATAGGACAGAGAATGGTATATATAGATTTCCCATGGATTAACCATGCAAATAATGACCAAGATAAAACCGTATATGGGTTGTGGATCGTGAATCAACCCTCTTCCTTTACCGTTGGGCGAGGTCATAAGACCGGACCTCTTAGGGTCCTGTCTCCTCGGACCACCCGACGGCAGGTACCCCAGTGTGTCTTAGTCTGTGCTGACTTCGCTGAATCGTGCGTACGTACGGAACCTCTTCCTTTACCGTTGGGTGAGGTCACAAGAACGGACCTCTGAGGGCACCTGTCTCCTCGGACGACCCGACGGTAGATACCCCAGCGTGTCTCAACCTGTACTGACTGCGCTGAATCGTACGTACGTGCGTAACCTCTTCCTTTACCGTTGGGTGAGGTCACAAGAACGGACCTCTGAGGGCACCTGTCTCCTCGGACGACCCGACGGTAGATACCCCAGCGTGTCTCAACCTGTACTGACTGCGCTGAATCGTCGTCGTGAATCAGATATGGAGGATTCACGAACAACTAACGTAATCGCTCAGAGAAAGTAGTGACCGAAATAAAGTTAACAGTAGGAAAAGGTGAGTCAGACAACGAAGGATTCATAAGAGGGATTAGAATAAAAGGTATTGACTTTAGAAAGTCTTAGATGGTCAGTAAACCTCTCTAGATGGTTGGATTCCGTTTTCTACTCCGTTCTGATTGAGAGTGGAAGAGGGTGTTAGATGAAGTTCGCAGGACACCAAAATCAGTACGATCTCAGTACAGGACGAGTGAAAGTACTGACATGTGTACTTCAATGAAAGGTGACCTTTCTCGAAGATAGGTATCCCCATTAAAAGGTGGTTTGGGCACAGAAAAGAAGTGCCCGTGTCCTAACCTGCAGTAAAGAGGGGATTCTCAGTGTAGACTTGTACAAGTCGACTGTCTTGTACTTCCACTTACGATACATGGGACAAGTCCGAACCGGGTACTTTTATGGGGTACATGTACGTAGGTACGAGGAAGGGAAGGTCTGGAGGACTACATCTGCTCATACCGTCTGAACCTTAGACTGTTTCTGTTTTTTTTCTTTTTTTCTTTCCTTCGATGTGAACTTAGTGATGAACTTTTTATTAAGATATTCTTCGTTAACAAAACAGTATCTTTTTATTTACCGTTGACACAATGTTATAACTCTCCATATAGAAAATATCGATGATTAACACTCTTTTTCCCGGACTTCAAAATGAAATGAACGTTCGATTCCTCAACTCGGACGGTACCTAAGACCATCTTCTGTGTCCTTGGGACCCAGTCTCTTCCTTTTTTACATAATAGTGAGGATTGTTGGTGTCATCAATCTCCTAGTCCTAAATACACCAAGAGGTTCGGGTTAAAGGTCCTTCTTTTCCCCTGGAACATTCCGAACGTGTCCGTTACCCAAGGTAATGTCCTTTCCTTGAGGTTCGTGTACCTCGAACTTTGAAACCATTGCCCGTCATTGAGCCTATGTAGTACACATACGTACATTTGTGTATTACCTATGTAGCACACGAATACTACGAACCGGTACTCAAGCGGACGGAAAACAGGGTCTCTTTCTGTGAGGGGGAACCGAGGTCTTCCTATATGATCAAGATAGTAACTTTCGACGAGACGTATGTTTTTGGGAACCTTTCTCTCAAACCTTGTTTCCATAAACACGGAGACGAACATTCTGTTTGTCTTTAAGTTCTGTGGGTACCTCTTAATAAAGGGTTATTGTGGGTGAGAAGTAAAAATGTGGTAGAACCAAATACCGTTTAACAGTGTAATTATTTGGTAAGACAAAACGGGGAAACTATTTACTTGTCCTCGATCTTGGTTTAGTCAAGTTAAAGAGAATACTTTTATAAATTAATTTCGATCAGGTCGTCCACCGAAGGTCCTTCCGTGTTACCATTTCTTGGGCGGACGGTTACGTCCTCTGTACTCAATATAGGGACCCAGTCCTTCTAGGGGACCTCCTCCTTTGTCGTTGGGTGAGGTCATAAGGACGGATATTTTAGGGTACTGTCTCCTCCGACTTCTCCGTATCGGGTACTCCAGTGTTTTCTCAACGTGGGGTGAATCGTTGATTTTCTGTTGTTGTCGTTTGTTGTCGTTGTCGGAGTGGTCTGGAGGTTCCTTGTCCTCCTTTTGTCGGATGTTATGTTATGTTTTTATCGGTGCGGGTGAGGAGAACTCCTAGGACATCGGTTGGTCGTCTTACTTAGAATACGTCGTCACCGGGTACGTAGTCTTTGGACCTCAACAAATGAGACGTAGATAAAATACTGTCACCCACAATGATACGAGTCACGATAATATATAGGTCCGTCGTTACTACCGTTAGGTCCGTTACCTCCAACCTAGTCGTCACACTAAGGTCACACGGAGTAGTCTCATACCCGGAGTCTACTGGGTAGCCGTCGGTATTAAATAACGGTATTAAGTATCACGGAGGGGTTTCACAGAAATTGTAGAGTCAGGTGTCAAAGGGTTTACCGTCTGTTTATTCGATCCGGTTACTGGTGTTGGGTGCTCAGTTATTTTTGTACCCTTTCCGGAGGTCGAGGTGACCTGCTCATGTCACTAGTGTCGGGAAAAGTCAAGACGTACCGTCGGACCCTCCAAAGGGTTGGCGTCCTCGGGTCACCAGTAGTAGCCCAAAGTCGAGCCGACTTTGTAGTAGGTCGGTGCGATTCTTTTCGTGGCACTTCTCTTCCCAGGGGTGACTCGACCATCGAAACAAGGTCCGTCACCTTACCTGTTGTCCCCCGTCACTGATGAAAAGCACACATTTCGACTCTAGCGTGACCCCTGTCCGGTTGGTGAAAGAGTTTATATGGTAAAGGTAAACTAATCACTCCGGACAACTTTTACAGACTGGAACAATCGGTGGTGGAGGTTCGACTTAGGGGTTTTACCTTTATACCCGGTCTCTCTGTCTCTTTGGAGGGACTCAGTTCGCAGGTCAATTTTTTTCCTGAGGTACCGTCCGACTGTTGACTGAAGGGTTTCTATGGACCTTCTGACACAGTACCTTCATTACCTATGTGTCGGGAGGTTTCACGGTCCTCCTCCTCCGAAGGACTGAGACGGTCTTCGAAGTTAAACGGTTTAGTGGTCAGTGTCTCAGAACCTCTAGGTCCTCCAGTCTCTAAAACCCCGAGGGGGCTTCCATACAAGACGAAGTGATGGACACCGAGAAGGATAACTTTACCAAGGGAGACCGTAAATACCCTGTCTTTTAGTGTTAGTGTTATACGAGGTCAAAAATGATATGTAAGTCGACACCTTCGTCGTTCCGGAGTGGGCGTTCCGACGAAGTGGAGGGGAAACTGTGACCCTTATGACGAGTTGGGGTAACTACCTTAGTCCTGTGGGTGGTGGTTCCCTGACTATCCTACCACTGAACCATTCCCAGGGGCGAAGGGGGTGACCAGGGACCGTGTGAGTCTATCTACGATGAGTGCGTGGCTGTGAGCAGAAAACGGACTTTGTCGACTTTCTCCTTCCTGTCTCTGCTACTCCCCCACGTCTTCCTTTCTGGTCGTGTCGGCGGCAAGTGACCGAGTTTCGTTACTGGAACGTTGTAGAGTCCAGACGTGTCTCGGGATATGACTCTCGTTTTAGTAGTAAAGACTGCGGTAGATAAAGTTGGAACCATTGACTGGGGACGTGAATCATAGGTATTGACACGACCAAAGGTTGTCAGTAGTCGAACAAGGAAGACGGACTGTTCCCGATTTGAACATGTACGAAGGTGACAATTCTATGGTAGAGAATTGAGAAATAGGTCAATGTCATATTCCGGATTCTCTCAAAACGTTCCACCGTTCCGACTGAAATTTTGAATAGACATTAAGAAACCCAGGAAAGAGTAAAAGGTCACCCGACGAAAAGTCGTGGAATATGTATTAGACCCCGTCATCGTGGAGACATGATAAGTCACCGAAGGAGAGTATTACCACAGGTTTAAAGAAGAAAGCTGTGAGGGTCATTGATGACCACCTGTCTCTCTTCTCTGGGAAGTCGGGTGGGTCCTCAGTACAATCAGGATCAAAAACGTTACCTACCCGAACTCTGACTGGTCATCTATGGATTCCTTCAAGGGAAAGAGACCCTTCTCGGTCGTGTTCATACCGTAGTGAGTTAGAAACTTGGATAATTATGAAGGGACTTTGGTCTGTCGTTGGTAGAAGGGTCAAGGAGTAGAAATTGTTCGTTGTTTCGTCTCCTGGTAGACAACGAGGTAGTTGATACTTTGTACAGACAATGGTTAAGGACGCCCACACACACACACACACACACACACACACACGTACGTACGTGAGTCAGTACAGGTTGAGAAACACTGGGGTATCTGACATCGGACGGTCCAAGGAGACAGGAACCTTAAAAGACCGTTCTTATGACCTCACCCAACGGTGAAGGATGAGGTCTCCTAGAAAGACTGGGTCCCTAACTTTGAGGTAGAGGACCCAGAGGACTTGATCGTCCACCTAAGAAATGGTGACTGTGGTGAACCCTTCGGTACTAAAGTGAGTTTAAGGAAATTGGTGGACTGATGGAAGTAAGAAAGAAAACGTCTTTAAGTACAGAGAGAGTCGTAGGGTCAAGTAGGTGTGTTGACAGTTTTGGGTACTTTCCACTACCATAATGACGTGTACGATCGATTTATTCATCGGGACGGTCACAAGACCTACGACCGTCTCCGGTTCGTTGAGAACTCAGTTTCTATTCTACGAAATGATAAGTGGAATTATCGTCGTCGGTGTCGTGGTTGTCAAAAAAGATGACCAAGGGACTCGTAATGACCTCGGCACGAACCCCTTGGTCTGGTAACGTTGTACAGACGGGAAACAAGACTTTTCTGCGTGATAATGGGTTCTGGTGAACGACGGGTTTGTGAAACGTTTCTATAAAAATTTCCTTCGATCATTCTGTACATCTTTACACTCTGTGGGTACTTCTTAGTAAAGAGTTACGAAACTACTGGAGTTAATGACAGGAGTTAGTTTTGTGAATTGAGTAATAAGTTCTAAATTGAACAATGGATGAGTCCTGAAAACACTGGAGGTACCTCTTAATTCGTGTCAATTGGGAATTTGTTACCGTGGGGTGAGGTCACGAGAACGGACCTTTTAGGGTACCTACCTCCTCGGACCACCCGACGTCAGGTACCCCAGTGATTCTCAGCCTGTGTTGTCTCGCTGAAGTGAAAGTGAAAAGTGAAAGTACGTGACCTCTTCCTTTACCGTTGGGTGAGGTCACAAGAACGGGCCTCTTAGGGTCCCTGCCCCCTCTGACCACCCGACGATAGATATCCCAACGTGTCTCAGCCTGTGGTGACTTCACTGAATTGTCATTGGAAATTTGTTACACCCTCAATCTCCTACAGTCGGGAGGTGAGGTACGTAAGTTTCTGTGTGTTAAGAAAAAGGAGGTGTCAAGGAGGATGGACGAAGACATAGACACCTAAGTTGGGTGATGTGTAGGGTAGTCCATCGTGATAAGTTTTTACGGGTGCATATTCCCCTGGACGTGTCAAGTCTGGAAACAAGTTCTCAGTTGGTGTTGAAGTAAAGATGCTTGGGTATTGTGAAACATCTCTACAGGATATTTTCTCTAGACAGTAATGAACAAATGGACGGACAAAGGGTAAAAGATAATGTTAGAAAGTCCTACCTGTGCATGATTCACGAATTAATATGACGACTTACGTACTTACTCACTTATTTAAGTGTAAATTTTAAGTCTTTTCGTTTCGACCGGAAGGTAAACATGTTTTGAAAAATCGGTTGTAATAATCTCAATAACCTATATACTTTTACTTGGTTGACGTGCTATTTGAGACGGGTATGTTCTAATGTAAAATTCCCTTATCCCCAGACACACGATGGGAGCCCCTCTCCCCACCACCCTTGTACCGTGATAAGAATATATGACTTATATACTCAACTACTTACTGGATATTCAAGGTACGAGATCAGATGTCTTGACCCGCGGTGACAGAAATTTGTCCAGATATCGTATTTAAATAAAAATACCTTAATTTTCGGGACAATGACTCGAGTTGCGTAGGACAAATTACACCTCATCACATACTATGATCACTTGTTGTTTTCTACATAATAGGTCTTATTCTCGAAGTTTTACGGTCCCGATGTACTGACTTACATACGGGTGTAGACCTTAGTCTAAAGCTTGTCAAGTGAAAGTATCCCGTTTTTGACTTCGTTATGATAGAATGTAAATACACGACGGAATAATAAGGTTTCGTGAAAAGATAGCTGTAGAGTAGACACCTCGATGAGACACCCCTTCCGTCTGACTTTTCCTCTAATTTACTGAAAGATTCCCAAGGGTTGATGCAAAGGACCGAGGACAAGACCAAATGAAATCCTACTCTAATTTATATAGTGGTTGATAACTCGAAACAAACTTTTTCATTATTGCTTGGTAAGAAAGTACTTCTCGTATTTACCCGACGAAATTGAGTGTAAAAAGTTAGAATTTATTTTAATTTATCTTCTGTATGAAAGTACCCTTAAAAAGGTTTTAGAAATCCCTCGAATGTACATATTTATACAATAATGTAAATATACAAAATATATATGATATATTGTGTGTATATAAAATTAAGGTTCGTCAGTTATATCCACCGAAGATCTATATGTGGAAGGACCACCACTGTCTATACTAAGTAATAAATGAGGTGTATGTGATGAAAAAGAAGGGATCCTTTTACTGTGGTAGGTGTCATCTTTAAAGATCTGACTTAAATTTACAAGATGAGTGAAGTAAAGAACTCCTCATCAAGATGTACGTGTATTTCATAAACACGTATACTTCTATTGGATAAAATATCAGGTATCACGGGACCTCTTGACTATGTTGTTGGTTTAGTTTACGAAGGTGATGTCTCTATTTTTCACACTTAGTTCTTTAACGTTCTAAAAGAAAACGTTAATTTAACCTAAAAAATCTCGCGTAGTCTACAGGTGAAAGGGTTTTCTTAGAGTAAAACGGTGGAGTACACTTTGTACATGTACCACGTAAAACGTCGATACATGTTCAGAGGTGTAAGACGACAAACAACGAAGAATCTATAATTACAGAGAAAATTGGTGTGTATCAACCTTTGTGTATCTCGTAGTAGTGACTACCCCATCTATAAGGGTCCTTGGAACTAAGAGACCTTGTTAGATTTCTGCCAAGAGGGAGACCCACGGAAAGACTTTACTTCCCGACTTAGTTGTTTTGACTATAGACTTTTGACAGAAAGTCTTATAGATACAGGGTTCCAGTTAAGTTTCCGTTAAAGACTGCTAAATTCTTCTTAAATAAATATCAGTTCACTTTTATACCTTTTAAGAATTACGCTACCCTTATGGTCTGGTGGACTGGACAGAGGACTCTTTAGACATACGTTCAGTTCTTCGTTGTCAATTTTGACCTGTACCTTGTTGTCTGACCAAGGTTTAGCCCTTTCCTCATGCAGTTCCGACATATAACAGTGGGACGAATAAATTTAATATATGTCTCATGTAGTACGTTTTACGGTCCGACCTACTTCGTGTCCGACCTTAGTTCTGACGGTCCTCTTTATAGTTATTGAAGTCTTTACGTCTACTGTGGTGGGAATACCGTCTTTGACTTCTACTTGATTTTTCGGAGAACTACTTTCACTTTCTCCTCTCACTTTTTCAACCGAATTTTGAATTGTAAGTCTTTTGATTCTAGTATCGTAGGTCAGGGTAGTGAAGTACCCTTCATCTACCCCTCTATTACCTTTGTCACTTTCTGATAAAAACCCCGAGGTTTAGTGACGTGTACCACTGACGTCGGTACTTTAATTTTCTACGAACGAGGAACCTTCTTTTCGATACTGGTTGGATCTGTCGTATAATTTTCCGTCTCTGTAATGAAACGGTTGTTTTCAGACAGATAAGTTTCGATACCAAAAAGGTCATCAGAACATACCTACACTCTCAACCTGATACTTTTTCGACTCGTGGTTTCTTAACTGCGAAAACTTGACACCACAACCTCTTTTGAGAAGTCTCAGGGAACCGAATGTTCCTCTAGGTTGGTCAGTTAGGATTTCCTTAGTCAAGACTTATAAGAAACCTTCTTGACTACGACTTCGACTTTGAGGTTATGAGACCGGTGGACTACGTTTCTTAGCTGAGTAAACTTTTCTGGACTACGACCCTTTCTGACTTCCGTCCTCCTCTTCCCCTACTGTCTCCTACTCTACCAACCTACCGTAGTGACTACCAAACTCATCCGAGGCCCTCAACCACTCCCTGTCACTTCGGACCGTACGACGTCAGGTACCCCAGTGTTTCTCAGCCTGTGTTCACTCGTTGAATTGACTTCACTTTTATCTAAACACTGTATACTGGTTCGGTAGAATTTGAGGTACTTGTTGTGTATAATGAAATGACTGAACCTTCCGTTTCCTTCCATAGGTGAATGGAAAATTAACCTGTCCGTCTTCTAGTAACAAAAGTTGTCGTAAACCAGTTGAAAAGTTGTCTATAATTTTTGATCTAGATTTTACACTTGTGAGGAGACGTACATGATTATAAATAAGAACCGTGTCTTACCCTTTAATCATAATCGCAGTCACATCTATATATCGTACTAATTGATACTTAAGGGAGACCTTTATACGTTTAAAATACTTGTGAATCTATTTAGTTCTTTTCAGTCATTTTTTGGAATTCTTATAATATATTCCCCGTAGACAATATATACAGTCTAACTTTACATCATCTTATATTTTAGTAAGTTTTAATAAATAATTTTATTTTATATTCCGAGAATTGTAGACACGGTATATTAAAAGAAGAATCTATTTATTTAATATTTATACAGTTCATTATTTACGTATGTATACATAAATTATTGGTAGGTAATTAATAATGAAATTATGTTTGTGTATTGACGTTAAATTTATTTTATCGCATACTCTTGACTTTTATCTCTTGGAATTCTATCTAACATGTTTCTCATATACTTTACATCTACGATTATCTTGTTATCTTTACTTTATTTTCATTCTACCTCGTGTACATTCTTCTTTGTTTAAGATTTTCTCGAAAATTACGTTCGTAAATTAATTGGTAGGTTATCTTCATAATTGTAAGTGAATTTTCAAGTTTTCTCTTTTTGAAGGTACGTAACTATCGTGTACTACTCTGGGACGTATGGATCAGTACGAAGAAATTTACCACTGACAATAATTGTAATAGATAAAGTTCTTTATAGTAATAAATAAGGACGAAAAATTTCTAAATACAAAAAAATAGCTTCCTATTAACGAAATGTCTTAAAACGACAAAAGACAGTTTGAAGTTGTACTTAGTCGGTATCCATATGTATATAGGGGAGGGAAACTTAGAAAAAGGGTAGAGGGAGGGGTAGAGTGGGGAGATCCAACTGTGTCTCGGGGACAAACTGAAAGGACTCGGTATGTCGTTTAAGGGTAACCGATGGATAAAATGTATACCATTGCGAGTTGTATAGAGTAATAATCTCTTTACATTTAGTTTTGATGTTGCTCTATAGTGGAGTATGGCCAGTCTTACAGGTAGTAGTTTTTCAGATGTTTGTTATTTACGACCTCTCCCACACCTCTTTTCCCTTACGAGAACGTGATAACCACCCTTTCATTTAACTGTGTCTGTAATACTTTCTACTATACCTCTAAGGAATTTTTTAATCCTTATTTTCGTGGTATACTGGGTCGTTAGGGTGAAGATCCGTATATGGAACTCCTTTGATTTTAATTTTCTCTGTGTATATAGGGTAACAAGTGACATCGTGCTAATTGTTATCGATCTTGTACCTTCACTGGATCTACAGGTGACTGTCTACTTACCTATTTCTTCGACACCACGTATGTGTGTTACCTTACCAGTCAGTCAAGTCACGTCAGCGAGTCAGTACAGGCTGAGAAACGCTGGGGTACTTAGTGTCGTGCGGTGCGGAGGGACAGGTAGTGGTTGAGGGTCTCAAGTGAGTCTGAGTGCAGGTAGCTCTGTTACTACGGTAGGTCGGTAGAGTAGGAGACAGCAGGGGAAGAGGAGGACGGGGGTTAGGGAGGGTCGTAGTCTCAGAAAAGGTTACTCAGTTGAGAAGCGTACTCCACCGGTTTCATGACCTCAAAGTCGAAGTCGTAGTAAGGAAGGTTTCTTGTGTGTCCCGACTAGAGGAAATCTTACCTGACCAACCTAGAGGAACGTCAGGTTCCCTGAGAGTTCTCAGAAGAGGTTGTGGTGTCTAGTTTTGGTAGTTAAGAAACCACGAGTCGAAAGAAGTGTCAAGTTGACAGTGTAGGTATGTACTGGTGACCTTTTTGGTATCGGAACTGATCTACCTGGAAACAACCGTTTCATTACAGAGACGAAAAGTTATACGATAGATCCAACCAGTATTGAAAGGAAGGTTCCTCGTTCGTAGAAAGTCAAAGTACCAACGTCAGTGGTAGACGTCACTAAAACCTCGGGGGGTTTTATTTCAGACTGTGACGAAGGTGACAAAGGGGTAGAAGAAGGTACTTCACTACCCTGGTCTACGGTACTAGACAACTCGAAATTCGGTTGAAAAAGTGAGAGGAGAAAGTAAAGTAGTTCTTCGAGAAATCAAGGAGAAGTGAAAGACGGTATTCCCACCACAATAGACGTATAGACTCCAATAACTATAAAGAAGGTCGTTAGAACTAAGGTCGAACACGAAGAAGGTCGGATTTCAAAGAGTACTACATGAGACGTATAGTCAATTTATTCGTCCTACTGTCATGTGTCGGAACTGCATGAGGAAAGGAATAGACCTTGGTCAGACAACAAGGTACAGGTCAAGATTAACAACGAAGGACTAATGAGTCGGTATTTTTCCTTACGTAAACTCAGTCAAGATTAAACCACCTACTTGGATCTTGAATGGTAAGTCTCACTTCACTCAGTCTTCCTCTTTCTATTTGTGGTATGAGATTACGTATATATGTCTTAGATCTTTTTACCAAGACTTCTTAAATAAACGTCCCGCCGTCACCTCTTTGTCTGTCTCTTATCTGAACACCTGGAGCCCTCTCCCCTCCTCTTCCACTCTACACACCTCTCTCATCGTACCTTTGAATGTAATGGTATAAATAAGGACGAAAATTCCGTTGAATTCTTAGTTGTTTTGTCCGAAGGCCAAATTCTACTACCTCATATCTGCACACGTTGTGGAGGAGGACGCTCTCGTGGTTTTAGTGTTGGTCAATAACTTGTTGGTAACTGTCGTCTTACGGCCTTGGGTGGTTTTTTCTATGGGGTATAGGTTTCTGTTTCTCCTTCGGTGACGTTCTACCATCCTCCCCGTGTTGGTGTTACTTGAGTTTAGGGTATGGGTGACTCACCCACTGGGTGTTTGACCTCTTGTTATTAGAGTTTCTTCAAGAGGGTGACAACACTTCCAAGTCTTGTGGTACAGTTCGAAGGGTCGGACCCCTGGGTTGTTTCACTGACCCTTAGGGGTCCCTTAGACTGGAGTTTCCGTTCGCCTTAAAGCGAAGGTGTTGTGACCCCTTTGTCTGAGGTCAAAAGTTCCCGTGTTTGTTTTGGAACGTACGTGGTTCTGAGTCTCCTTTCCTTGTCACTGAGGTGTCCTTTGACTTGGTTTCGGTGGACGATCACAACCTCCCAGACGACGCCTCCACACCCAGCTGTCCCCGAGTCCCTGACCCTCTACCCGTCGTCATTAGAACCTTCCAGGGAATTAGGAGAACCCCCAGTGGTAATTGGGTTGATATTTCGGGTGTCCGGGTTCCCGACCCAGGAGAGTCCGGTTTTTTGATGCTCCCTCCCTCACGTCAGGGTAGGTGGTTGTCTAATTTCGAAATGACTCGTACCGGGACGGGTGGTCTCGTTCTGGGTCAAAGAAGGTGGTGGTCAGGAAGGGTAGTCCTTTGAATGTGTTCGGAGAATCGGAGGAGATAGCCTCCCGTCTGTCTTCTTCCTTCTTCTTGGTGTTAGGGTGTCACTGATTTTGTTTTTGGTGTAATGTCTTTCAATTAGTCCTACTTTTTTTGTATTTCAGTATAGGGTCAACTTCTCTGTTCTATTTTGGGGTCAACAACAAATCAACGAGTCCACACGGGTTAAGAAATGTCGGGGTACTTGACGTCGTGTGGTCCGAAGGGACAGTAAGTGGTAGAGGGCCTGGAACCAGTTTGAGTACAGGTAACTCAACCACTACGACGGCCCTCGGTCGCACTCCTTAAGGTGGGCACTGTTCCAGTACGCCGTCTCGAGACTACCGTTCCGATTAGTCTGGAGTCCAAAAGGGGGACCTTAAAGGACTCGTAGGTGGGGGGTTTTTTTATTCTTAGACGGACGAAAAGGTGAGAAGATTATAAGAGACCTTTTTCAGTTTAGTCCCGAAATCAGAAGACGTAAACTTTCCCTACAAAGTCAATTTCGGGGAGACGAACGGATTGTCCAAGGGGGCCTGGAGAATGTCGAACACTTAACGAATGTCGGGGGGTTGGCGTTCTCCGTGTCTCGAATTTCGTAGAATTCTATGTCTCGGAAAAGATTCTCGATTTTTAGTATAGTCACTGCCCAAAAGTGACAACTGAGTTACTAACGGCGGTCCGGAGGTATAAGAAATAGAAAATCCGTGGACCCTCCTACAATTAGTTACATTTGTCCTATACCTTTTTCTATATATTATCAAAACTACAATCGTTGTGATCTGAAAACTCAATTAATGAAAAGAGAAATAATATATAGTGACGTGAGGAGAACACAGGAACGATACATTCTTACATTGAAATAAATCACGAAAGACTCTCCCCGTGGTCTGAAACCCTTCTAGTTCTGTTTATTCAGAAGACCGACTGTTTGGGAATAGTCTTTTTTCCGACATTTTACAATTAACCGGGAAAACCGGCCTTCTACTACATTTAATGGATTCTAGACACATCTGTTGATCCATACGTCTCTCTTTTCGGACCAAAACTATTCTCAGACCCGACGATTGCGACGTATTGAAACACAATGGGTGGTTAGAGGTACAAAATAGTTTTCATATTTTCCGGAAGACTTGTTATCTCCTGTCCCGGTCAGCGACCTGACCAAAGGGGGCACAGAGGAGAGATTAAAGACCGACTTAAGGGTAGACCTCGTACCTCCGAGTGGTACATATGAATGAACAGGGCCGAAAATTCTGGGTTCGCTCCCCCTCGGGTTCCGCTCCGTGGGGGGCTATAAGTTCTCCTACGACCACCGGATTGTATCTACCACGTTCGAGGAACAGACCTTGAAATAACCGAAGGGTGCATTTGGTTCAATAAGTCGGAAGAAAGAGGTGAATTAAAAGGATGATGTGATAAAGAAGGATTAGATTAGAATATAAAGATATAATTATTTATTTATTCAAGAGGAGCGGTTGCGGCGGGGCGAAGCTTAAGGGACCTAGGTGACCCCGACCTGGGGCCGTCTACGGTAGGTTGGTAGAGTAGGAAACAGTAAGGGGAAGAGGACGGAAGTCAGAAAGGGTCTTAGTCTCAGAAAAGGTTACTCAGTCGAGAAGCGTAATCTACCGGTTTCATAACCTCGAAGTCGAAGTCGTAGTCAGGAAGGTTACTTATAAGTCCTAACTAAAGGAAATCCTAACTGACCAAACTTGAGGAACGTTCGGTTCCCTGAGAGTTCTCAGAAGAGGTTGTGGTGTCAAGTTTTCGTAGTTAAGCAGTCGTGAGTCCGAAGAAATGTCAGGTTGAGAGCGTAGGTATGTACTGATGACCTTTTTGGTATCGAAACTGATATACCCGGAGACAACCGTTTCATTATATTACATTACAGTCTGTGTTGACTCACTTACTTGTGTGATCACGGATATTCCTCTTCGGGGTTGTTCTGTCGTCCTCCCCGTGTTATCGTAAATTTTAGTTTAGAGTCTGGGTGGTCTCTACAAGTCTCCTACGTTTGTTTTGGACACACATGGTCCTGGGTCCCCTTTCCTCGTCACTGGGGTGTTCTCTGTCTCGGTCTGAACGGATACGCACAGACCCTCAGAGGACGTCTCCGTACCCATCTGACACCGGACGACACCCCAGTCCCCGAGACCAACGTCGTCTGGACCCTCGAAACCGTACGACCGTATTCAGGAAAATTTCCTTCAAAGGTAATGGTGGTAATTGGGATGATATCAAACCGGAGTCCGGTTTGCTCCGGTTTGATGTCTCCCCTTGTGTCGAACTGGGTAGTCGTGTTTTGACATAATTTCTAAATGACTCGTACCGGAACGGGTGATCTCGTTCCGAGACAAAGGGGGTGTCGGTCAAGGAGGGTATTCCTTCGAACGTGTTCGGGAGAATGGGAGTAGGTAGTCTTCCGTCTATCTTTCTTTTGGTGTCGGTGTCTTTTGATTGGTTTGACTAGTGTTCCTAGTGTTGGAACATATTGAGTTACTTTGATATTCGGTACGGTACATCCCGGTGGGTTCTGTCTGCCCAGTACCACTTCTCAACGCTGTTTTACACCAGGTGACCTCTTTCCTTACCGTTTGGTGAAGTTGTAAGAACGGAGCTCTCGGGGTACTTGTCATATCTTCCTTTTTTTTTTTTTTTTTTATCCGTTGAAAGGTCTTTTTCTTAAGTCTTATTACTATCACTCCTACTAAGTCCTAGAGTCTTTTTCTTACCTCCGTTGCTAACTCTTCTACTTTCTTTACAACTGGTTTTTGAATCTTTTTGATTTCGCGTTTGTCTCTATTTATTATGTGATCTTCCTTAGGTATCGTCTTATTGACGTCGGTCGTCTTCTTGCCTATTTGTGGGACCTGCCGTCTTACCACCTTTAGTGACGACGTCTTCTCGTATGTCTTTTTTCTTCCTTTTCTTTACTTCTATCGGTCTCTGTAGACGTTTTTGTAATTTGCGTTCTTGTAAACGTAATATCCCAGGGTCTTCCTCTCTCTTTCCTAGACTCTTCTATAAACTTCTCGATTGTCGACTTTTGAAGGGATTATACCCTTTCCTTTATTAGTCGGTTCAGGTCCTTCGTGTCTCTCAGGGTCCGTCCTATTTGGGTTCCTCCTTGTGTGGTTCTGTGTATCATTAGTTTGACTCTTTTTTTTTTTTTTTGACTTCCGTCTCTATTTTATAATTTTCGTTGTTTCCTTTTTACTGTTCATTGTATGTCCCTTAAGGGTAATCCGATAACCGACTATAGGATTGGTTTTGAGATGTTCGGTCTTCCCTTACCGTACTATATAAATTTCTCTACTTTCCCTTCTTGGATGTTGGTTCTTATGAGATGGGTCGTTCTAAGAGGAAGTCTAAACTACCTCTTTAGTTTTCGAAAGGTCTGTTCGTTTTCAATTCTCTTGAGTCGTGATGGTTTGGTCGAAATGTTATTTAGGATTTCCTTGAAGAAATTCGTCCTTTGTTCTCTTCCTTTTCTGGATGGATGTCTTTGATTTGAATTAATTCTTTTACCAATTATCTCGAAGGGAGTCTCGAGTCAACCAATTCTTAGACGGACGTCACGTCCTCTGGTGTCAAGCTAAGGACCAAACCCTTCTAGAAGACTTCTTCCCTATCCGATGGGTGAGCTCATAAGAACCCGAAGGGAACACCAAGTCAACCATTTCTTAGACGGACGTTACGCCCTCCGGACCCAAGCTAGGGACCCAACCCTTCTAGGGGACCTCTTTATTTGTTAATTCTTTTGTCATTGTCTTTGTATGTATAGTGATTAATGGAATTTACATTTACCCAATTTGTGTGGTTGGTTTTCTGTAGGTAACCGACTTGTCTGCTTTTGTACACGTACATACGTGAAGGT
Organism: Capra ibex; assembly: GCA_006410555.1. Lineage (NCBI taxonomy): Eukaryota > Metazoa > Chordata > Mammalia > Artiodactyla > Bovidae > Capra > Capra ibex. The sequence goes on from SJYO01000647.1 coordinate 39,808,392, forward strand.
GAAATGGTGTAGTGAGACAAACTGGGGGGGTTAACATACATTAATAAAATGTGACAATCCAATTAGTACAAGGGTAGTACTAACCTAGTACAGTATATACCTAGTACATACCTAGTGTAGTTAATACCTACACTCTCAACCTGACATTTGTTTCGACTCGTGACTTCTTAACTACAAAAAGTTGACACTACAACCTCTTCTGAGAGCTCGCAGGGGGACCTGACGTTCCTCTAGGTTAGTCAGGTAGGATTTCCTCTGGTCAGGATTTCCAAGTAACCTTCCTGACTACGACTTCGACTTTGAGGTCATGAAACCGGTGGACTACTCTTCTTGACCGAGTAGACTTTTCTGGGACTACGACCCTTTCTAACTCCTGTCCTTCTCTTCCCCTGCTGTCTCCTACTATACCGACCTACCGTAGTGACTGAGTTACCTGTACTCAAACTCATTTGAGGCCCTCAACCACTACCTGTTCCTCCGGACCGTACAACGTCAGGTACCCCAGTGTTTCTCAGCCTGTGCTGACTCTCTGACTCGACTTGACTGACTTAGTACAAGGGTAATAACGAACTTTAACATTAATAGAAAAAGAAAAACAGACCGATAACTAACACTTTTGACTATTTGTAGAAAATGATAACACTGACACATTGATAATGAGTGAATTATGGTAACATAGTACTAACCAGTTGTCTTTTTATTACCTTAAGATATAGTGGTTTGATGGTAAATTATCTTTTTCGATATTAGGGAGAAATTTTAGGTCTACGTATAGTCTCAATAGAATCTTCAAAGACTTTTTATGTTTACGGTTCCTTGACGAAAAAAAAGAGGTCTCGAGATCTATGCAAAGATTGCTCGTCAGTACAAATTTTTGTTGACCTGATATACTCCTAGAAAAATGAAAATAGATCAAACAAACTGTAAAAGATAAAGTATAAATCACGAGGGTAAAGTAAATCAAATACGAAAGGTTAAAAAGGTAGAGAAGTAAAAAAAACTACAAGAAAGAGTGCTTAAATAGTTCGTATCATCTTTTCGAAAACATGTGTATATATATTTATTATACATATAAAGTCTTTTGTACTTAAAAACGGATTCTTTAAATATAAAACTAAGGTGAACAAACTGTATCATTACTTATCTTACGATCTAAAAATTAATTTTTTTATCTATACGTTGTTCGTTGTTTCAATGACATATCGTTTCCCTTGATATTAGTTAGAGAACGTTATTACATATTACCTTTTATTAAAGTTTTTATCATATACACATATACATATTGCCTTAGTGTGTTTTTTCTTAAGACGAAAAACTTTGACTCATTACAAATGGAAAAACAGTCAAAAACATTTACAGGGTACCTATAGATTATTGTTAAATACTCTATATTTTAAAATTTATGTAAACACATTCTGTATTCTAACGCACGCACGCACACACGCACGCTACAACGAAGTCAGTACAGACTGAGAAACGGTGGGATACCTGGTCTCGGGCGGTCCGAGGAGACAGGTACCCTAAGAGGTCCGTTCTTATGATCTCACCCAAGGGCACGGGAGGAGGTCCCCTAGAAGGGTAGGGTCTCTGACTTGAACGAAGAGAATACAGAGGATGTAACCGTCCACCCAAGAAATGGTGATCGTGGTGGTCCTTCGAGGTCCTATATTCGAATTATATTTCGTTGATTTATATTTGGATAATATAAATTTAATAATTACTGTAGTAAGTTCTACAAGAATAAGAATAAAAAAGACGTGAACTATTTTATAAGAGTCTCTATACAATTATACAGAGTGACACTAATTACTAACAAATAAAAAGAAAGGGGAGTATAAAGAAAACTAAAAACGAAATACATTAAGACAAAGAAACGACAATCCACAGATTACAAAAAAAAAGGAAAATTTTATTTATTTAATTAAAAAATTTCAAGTTCAATTCAATTTGTTGAATGGATTTTTGTTACTAAGTCAAGATATTGTTTATTCAGTATTAGTCGCAGGATCTCAGAGTGAGAGACTCCAACCAAGAGGGTCTTTATCAGATCCTTCGTATCCAGACATATGCGTTCTTCAATTAACCGCCCATAAAATCTTAGTAGTGGGGAACCTACGACCCTCTTCCCGTCACTTTTTTCGTCCGTCGTTTCTCTCTTTGATTTGTTTGTCGGTACGTCTACGGTCCTTCCGGAGGGCAGGGGGAAATCTTGACAGGACTGGACTCCGTTCGTCGGACCCGGAAACATAAGACTGTAGCTTTCAGTAAGTGTGTACGTCCCGTCGTTCCCTGTGTGTCTGTGTCACGTGTCTGAACACCTGTGTCACCCCCTTCCCCTCCCACCTGTCTACCTCTCTCGTCGTGTCTTTGTACGTGTAATGTATGCGTCTCATTTGCCGGTCCCCCTGAAGTGACATAGTACGTCTCGAGTTTGGGTCACGTGACACTGTTGGATCTCCCACCCTACCTCCTCCTCTACCCCCCCCCAAAGTTCTCCCTCCGCTGCATACATATGATACGGAGCAAGTACGACTATACACCGTCTTTACTTATGTTATGACATTTCGTTCATAGGAGGTTAATTTTTATTTATAAAAAATTCAATTTTTTTTCTTAGTCTACTTTATTTCATACCTTTTAAACGGTAACATTAGATATCTAAAAAGTGGTGATAATAGTCATAGTGACTTCAAATCCTACCATTATCTTCACAATTAATCTTTTAATTTTTTTTTTCTTTTGGACTTGACTTTATGACATTCATATTCTTCAAAGGAAAAGGAGTTCCAGCAGTGATTATTTTGAAAGTCCTTTGGTAATTCTAATGAAACGAAAAACGTTTGTGTTTTCGTCAGTTTAACTAACTTTTATATACATATAAAAATCTTTCAGGCTTAGAGTCTCTTATTTTACATCATACAGTATATTATATGGTTCGAAGTGGTACCTTTATAAAACTTATTTGAAGACTTTTGTCCTCAAATTTTTACGTTGATTGATATAATTCGATCAATATGTTCGTCAAACTGGAATATTGGTGTTTCAAATAATTTTTGATAACCCTATATATTAGAACAGTCTCAAAATCTCAAATATGAGGGTTCACCATATCGTCGTGAAGACGACCCCTTCGAATCGAATGATGAATAAATTCTTCTGTGTTAAGTGACAAGATTCATCAATAAATTTAAACCTAACGATAATGACTGTTTTTCGTTAATGTAATGAAATGTATTGAAGTGAATATGATACAACCAATATATTGTTTGGTCTTCAGTATAGTACCTATGTCATACTCAAAAGTCGAAATATTACTAGAACCAATTCAAGTCATTATGATAAATGTCACGTAATTCATCTCAAAGGACGTGATGTGTCATACAAGAGTAATCAATAGATAAAATTCCCTCAGTTTTTCCCCTCTCCATATACATATACCCTTTACCGTTGGGTGAGATCACAAGAACGGACCTCTTAGGGTCCCCGCCGTCTCGGACCACCTGACGGTAGATACCCCAGCGTGTCTCAGCCTACGCTGACTTCGCTGAATCGTCGTCGTCGTCGTACAGGCTAAGTAAAAAAAGATTCATCTTTGATTGTGTTGTAACACTTCGTTAACCTGAGGATATTTTCAAGTACTCTTCTACGAGTTGTAGTGAATAATAATCTCTTTACGTTTAGTTTTGGTGTTACTCCATGGTGAAGTGTGGTCAGTCTTACAGACACTAGGTTTTTAGACGTTCGTTATTTACGACCTCTCCCACACCTCTTTTCCCTTGGGAGCATGTGACAACCACCCTTACGTTTGATCATGTCGGTGATACCTTTTGTCACACCTCTAAGGAATTTTTTAACGTTTATCTTGACGGTATACTGGGTCGTTAGGGTGACGACCCGTATGTGTGGCTCCTTTGGTCTTAACTTTCTCTGTGTACATGGGGTTACAAGTAGCGTCGTGACAAATATTATCGGTCCTGTACCTTTGTTGGATCTACAGGTAGTCGTCTACTTACCTATTCTTTCGACACCATGTATATGTGTTACCTCATAGTGAGTCGGTAATTTTTCTTATGTAAACTCAGTCAAGACAACTCTACCTACTTTGACTTCGGTTAATATGTCTCACTTCATTCGGTCTTTCTTTTTCTGGTTATGTCATATGATTGTGTATATATACCTTAAATCTTTCTACCGTTACTACTGGGACATACGTTCTGTCCTTTTTTGTGTGTCTACACATATCACCTGAAAACCTGAGTCTCCCTCTCCCTCTCCCACCCTACTAAACCCTCTTACCGTAACTTTGTACATATGATAGTACATTCTTAGCTTAGTGGTCAGATACAGGCTACGTCCTACGTCGTACGAACCCCGACCACGTGCCCCTACTGGGTCTCCCTACGACACCCCTCCCTCCACCCTCCCCCCAAGTACTGACCCTAGTGTACATGTGGGCACCACCTAAGTACAGTTACATACCGTTTTGGTTATGTCATAACATTTCATTTTATTTCATTTTTATTTTTAAAAATTTTTCCCTTTTTTTTATTTTCAATTAACATTTTTTATTTTCATAATAGGTAAAAATTCCATTTTTTTTTATGACAAGTCGGTAGATGTTTTAGGTAAATCTGAGACTTATTTCAAAAGTCTAGAATTACTTCGGGGAAGTAGTTTTGTGAGGGGGTACATTATACGTAAAAGATTAACCCTTTTTAGTTAGTCTTACGTACTCGTAACCGTACCAATTTACGTGATCGTGGTTTTGTCTACTAGATTGACCATTTAACACGTCAGAATCGGGAGTGCTACATATTTGTCAAAGACTATACTGAAGGGACCACAGAGTCTGGCATTTCGCAGACGGACGTTGTGCCCTCTGGGCCCAAGCTAAGGACCCAGCCCTTCTAGGGGACCTCTTCCGGGACCTCTTCCTTTACCGTTAGGTGAGGTCGTGAGAACGGACCTTTTAGGGTACCTACCTCCTCGGACTATCCGATGTCAGGTACCCTGGGCGTTTCCCAGCCTGTGCTGGCTCGCTGAACTGAAAATGATGTAGCACACGAGTTCCATCGTCTTATTCTTCACCTACTTTGATGGCACGCCAGCACTTCAATGCACTTCAGACATCGAAACCTGTAAAAATAAAAAATTAATAAAAAATAACTTTATATCGACGATATACAATCACAACGCAATCAAAGATGACATCTCGTTTCTCTTAGTCGACATACGTATGTGTATAGAGGAGACAAACCCCTAAAGGAAGGGTAAATACAGTGGTCTCATAACTCACTATGTCATCCAAGAGTAATGAATGGATAAAATACTTTAAAAATAAAGATAATAATTGCCTACAAGACAACACGACAAGTCTGTGGGAAAAATCGTGACTCTGTAAGGGTGTTCGATCTTCGAAACGTTGGGAAACCTGACGTCGGACGGTCCGAGGAGACAAACATCCTAAAAAGTCCGTTCTTATGACCTCACCTAACGACGAAGGAAGAGGTCTTGAAGGGTCGGGTCCCTACCTTGAACACGGAGGAGACAGAGGACGTGACGTCCGTCTAAGAAATGGACGACTCTGTGACCCCTTCGGGTGTCCAGATCGTCAGCTACTGTACAGTGACCCGGGAAAGAGTCCTCGACGGGAGTTGATTTCCTTCGGTGGAATGGGCGTCACCACAGGTGGGGGGTACTGGTAGGGCTCCCCAGCTACGCCCTGTGTTTTCTGGTCGGGGAAGAAAAATCCCTCCTGTCGAGCCGAATCGTCTACGGACGCCTTACCTCGGTCCGGAGGGGGACAACCAGGATGAAGGGACCGAAGCGGTGTCCATGTCTTGGGTCCCGTGTTGGAGGATGTGTGTGTAGAAGTAGTTCTGACAAAGGACTCTTGGTCTGGATTCCTTTAACCATGGTCTTTACTCGACCCCTTCGTCAGAGATTTTACCCTAAACCCTCGATGATACGACCAATAGACGACCAATAAAAGTCAACCAAGAGTAGGTACCTCTATCAACTCTGCACTTGGGAGGTGTCTTCGGACGTCGTTACTAATTTCTAATAATTTTCTACGTGGTGAAGAGTCACCCCCAAGACGGGACGTTCCCGTTACAGACCTTTGTACAGACTGACAGTCTTAGTGGTCCGTGACGACCGTAGATCACTTGTCTCTACTCCTTATGACGACCTCAGGACAATGCTACGTGTTATGTCCGGAGGTCTTATGGTAAAGGACTTTTGTAAAAGACCTGGACTTTTACAGAAGTCCAGGTCCGTCCAAATAGATGCGTACACTTTGTACGACTCGTATATCAACTGGTCAATCGAATGTAATCGACGGAGGTATCTTTAGGGAAACGGATCAACGGTATAGACCCGGTTAAAAGTCTGGTTTTTGGTTGACGGACTTCTTTTTGGGTCCAAAGGTCTAGGACATGATGATGTCGAAGGGTTTCCCGGGATGCCAGTGAATAAATTCATTTACACGTGACGAAGAAGGGATCACCGAGTCAACCATTTCTTAGACAGACGTTACGTCCTCTGGGTCCAAACTGGGGACCCACCCGTTCTAGACGACCCTTTCCTTTACCGTTGGGTGAGGACATAAGAACGGATCTTTTAGAATGCCTGGCTCCTCGGACCACCTGCTCTCAGGTACCCCAGCGTTTCTCAGGTTGTGTTGAATCATTGGTTTGGTGGTATGAAACTCTTCCCCTCTGGTTTGTAAAGTCAGAGGACCTGTATTCCATGTTCAACTGTGACTATGAACCCTGGATTTTACAGTAATGCGGGGAACAATCTTACACCTCGTCTCCCTATTGTATTGTTTTCCTCGGGACCCGGGGACACAGGGGTACCAGTAAAGGTCAGGGACTTGTATATTAATTCTGTCTACGGCGACTCTCAACCTTGTGGGGCTTAGTATGTAAGTAAGGAACAAGATATCACATTTCTGGATACTACCCCAAACGAAAGTAGTATAGTTTTCCCGTTCACCTTTGGAGACTTTAATAAGTAAGGAGGATAAGTCAGTTCTGTCCTACTTTCCCTCCCTCCTTCCTTCTTCCCTTTCCATCCCCCTTCCCTTTTTATCTCTTCTTCCCTTTTACCTTTCCTTTCTTTTCTTTTTTTCGTAAAATCCTCTTGACTTCTTTACCGTCTCTAATAACGGTAGGAGTTCATGGATTTATTTTTTCTGTGTCTTCACTGCTGAGGTAGTGTTTGGGTGAATAAAAAAGTCGAAATGACTCCAAATTGACTGTTATAAAAGTCTGTAATTTCAAATTTGACACTACTAACGACATGAATGTGTAACTCTTTCCTAAAGGAGGTAGTTCAATTTATTTTGTAGGTAGTAAAGTACAAACGAGGGAAAAAACCACTCTTATAAATTCAAGATAGGAGACTCGTTTAAGGATAATGTGTTGTGTTACAATGGTTGATGTCAGTGGTACAGTATGTAATTTGTAATCTAGAAGTCTGAGATAAGTAGAATATTGACTTTCATACATGAGAGATGGTTATAGAAGAATCAAGGGGGTGGGAGATCGGGGACTGTTGGTGAAAAGACGAGAGACTATTTGAGAGAAATTAGTGATCATGTCGTAGATAGTTTTGGTCTTTCTACAATTCTAAAATTTCCAACCGTCACCTGATGGTTTGAGTTGGACTTAGTACGGTTGTCTCCATAGAAACGTTTTTGTTTTTGACGGAGTCTTTATACGTACATCGGTAACTAGTCTTCTCACCTAAGAAAAGATATGGACTACCTTTTCCTCTTTTATTTATTAAATGAACAAACCCTGTTTGTTCTAATCTGTAAATATCTTAAAAGGGTCCCGACATTCTTTCGAGGACGGTAGACCGTATTATATAAAGTTTCCTAGTCTTGATAAACCTGTAAGAAGTCTAGTAGTGTGTCTGGGTACCGTAGTTACTTCTCAACTAGTGTTAAGGTTGTCATACTTTCCGATGAGTTAATATTTTCAATAAGTCTTCTAAGACAAAAAAAAATTACGTCGGTAGGTTTTCGTTTGTTTTGATTTATTTTTATTCACTACTTAAGAGTCTCGTCTTGAGTTTCGCAGTAGATCAGACTACTTATGGTATCTTTTAGGTGGAGACGTACTGTGACATAACCGAATTTTACAGTCCGTACTTATACTAGTGAGGAGGTAAAGTCTCAGTCCCACCCTTTCTCATTAGTCTGTACCGTCAAAGAGTGTCACTCAGGTCGATACCCGAGGCTCGAAGTGTTATATCGTTAGAGGAGGTCGTAGAGACTAGGACCATTTCTGGTAGTCAATCTACGATGATGGGTCCGTCCATAGTGTTAGGTCGAGGTCCGTGAGTAACAATAGTTACTAACTTGGGTCGTGGGTTCTGTTTTTTAGATAAACGGTAGGGACCACGTCATCTTTACAAGGAGAGTGGCGACTTATGAAGTAACTGACTAGACATTTTACCTCTCGTACGATCGATATGTCCCGGCACCGTCTCGGTTCCCCTCACGACATGGACATCATCGGTAATCTGAGGATCTTCCGTGTCTGTTGGAAAAAACAAGTAACTAAGTAGGAATTAAAACTGACCTGTGTTATACACGTTATGGGACATGCTCTGCCTTGAACTAGTCTCTCTTCTTACAGGTGAACCTCCACCTTTAATCGAAATTCTTCACAATGAGATCGCTATTGAAAGAATTTTATTTCGGGATCAATGAGGCCGTCGAAACAAAGATTGTGGTGAAGCCTTCGTTTAGAATCTTCAGGGAATGTTTGCTTCCACCTTCTTCGGTCGACAGTACCACCGTTTTTCAGGACCTCTGTTGGTGAACCGAGATGGGACACGACTACGAGTCTAGACTCCTTTAGTAACTTAATGAGGAGAAATAAGAGGAGACAAATTTCACCCTTCAGAAGAGACGTGGGTGACCGTAAACCGGAAAACAATAAACTTTTAATCACTCCTATACTTATATTTCGTAAAGTATCTCACAAAGCAATTCCCAATTGTGGACTACGTACAAATAGTGAACGGAAGGATTCCGATTGAACTGCTGTACTTTTCATAGACAATAATGATTAAAATAACGTCATATCAACGAAATATTACCACACAATCAAAGATGACATGTCGTTTCACTTAGTCGATATATATATATGTCGATATATAATATATATGTGTGTGTGTGTGTGTGTGTGTGTGTATGTATAAATAGGGGAGAAAAAACCTAAAGGAGGGGTAAATCCACCTTTCATAAAAGATTATGAAACTTTCTGTCCTACCTAATTTTATTAAGGTAAATAGTAAAACTTTACCAGAATGAAACGAACTTTACACGTTACTTTGTTGAGTAACAACTATCGTCTCGTCTAATGGAATATGTTAGGTTTATTATGTACCTTTAGTAAGTTCCAGAAAAGTCGTTCCTCGAGGTTTGTGAAACCTCTGTAATAGGGAAAGACCTCGGACGGTTGTTAAAGGAGGTGGAGGTCACGACTGTGGTAGTCGAGGTGGGTAGGACAAGGTGAACCGTTGTAGTTGAAGTCAAACTTGGAAATTCTCCGTTGTCTCCCCGTGAGTGAAGTAGTACTCCCATTTATTCTCGAGTACAAGTTTTTGGACCGTAGTACCACGGTGTTTATTCGCGTTGGCAGTGTCGATAAATGAACCTTTATAAAAGTACCTTTTTTATACTTGAATTTTCCGTTTAATTTATGTACTTATTAAGACTAATACCGCAACGTACGAGTCTCCGTTCCCATGGGTTTTTCGGGAGTAGAAGAAGGATTCGATCTGAAATTGCAGAAGAAAGTGGGGTCCATTGAAGTGACGTTAAGAAATCTCACCAAACCCCAATGTCCTCTAGATGTAGAAATGTTGCACCTAGAAAAACACGTTAGTCTCGGACGTCTACTTGCCAATCTGTAAGTTTGGAGTCGTATTCCAAGTTCACCTGGGTAAGGGCACACGTTTTCTCTGAAGTGTTACGAAATTTCATTGAGTTAATGAATAAAACAGTAATAAGAGCCTCCTACGACTAATGAGAGTTACGATGAGGTCCGTTACCTTACCTTTTCGAAACACTGGAGTTTAGACAGTACTAAAAGTCTTTGACGTAGTAAACCCTGTGAGTGTTATATTTCCGTTACTTTATTTGCCTTTTTACTTTTGTTACCTCACCCCGAATCTGTAAAGACGTCTTCAATACGGCTACGTCACCGGGTACCTGCACACTCCGGGTTCCGTCCCCGAGGTGAACGAGTTCAGGCTCTTAACGATACAGATTTGGATTCTGAATCAAGGAATGACGTATCGGACAGGAGGACGTTCGAAGGGGCAGAGTCATCTACCACATAGAAAAGAAAATTTGACAACGATATCGGACCTACGAACACAGAGGTACTTTTGACTACAACTTTGGTTTAGTGGTCACACTGTCATGTACCTCCGTCCCGGACCTTCTCCACTAATCCAGTACTGTTGATCATAGGGGTGCTGACCTTAATCTCAAGAATCTCTCTTCTGGGACCTCTCGAGGGTGAGGTGAACGTGGTTTTCTCCTGTGTTGGTGGATCTTTCGTCCTGTAGTGGTGTGTGGTGTAGACGGTCGTAGAACTAGAACCTGAAGGTCTGAGATCTTGATTTTCTCTGTTTAAGGACACCAAATATTCGATGAGTCAGCTACCTTGAGATAATATCGATGGGTTCGTCTGATTCTATTAGGGATTTCGGATGTTGACCTGAGTAGGGACTAGGGCGGAAGAAGAATGTGGGAAATAGTCTAGTTAGTCGTTTGGTACGAGGTCGAAGTTTTCTTAGTACAGAGGGGACCTAGTGACCCTCTCGAAGTATTCGCCAGAGGTGGGTAAATAAATAAACAAATAGATAAATAAATAAAACCATCGTTTTACCTGGACGTCTCTAAATTAACTACATCTTTTGTGTCCTAACAGTGTTTAACCAAAATTGTGGACTCGATAAGAGTTTCGTGTGTCTTACTTGACTTGTTGATTTACCTGTGAGAAGACGGGTAAATCCATCTGACTACGGATTTTTAACGGACTCACTCTCCATCTCCCACCTTTGTTGACGTAGAATCAAAGAATAAGGTCCTGTTTCTTTCCTCCCCACTCTACCACCCCTTCACCGAAGATACAGGCGGAGATGGGAACTATGGTTGAAAGGTTCGGATCAAGAAAATTTTGTCTTTAGGTTAGAGTAGTGAAGGAGACCAAGTTGTGGGAGGTACTGAGGGGTGACGGGAATCTCTTTTTAGAGTATAGAAATGGAAGTACTGTAACGTGACTTAGAGAAGAGACTCGAGGAGTAAGTGGGAAGGACGTAGGACCGAGGTCGGTGTGACTTAAGGAACGTGTGGACCCGTAAAATGTGATGGGGACGACTTGACGGGAAGGGGACATGGAGAGACACCGAATGAAGGAAGTCCGTAGACGAGAGACTTTTTTAGACGTGGTCCCCAGGCAGGGATTCGGGGCCGGTGTCTGGTTATCGTCAGACTCCGGACAATCCTTGGACCGGTGTGTCGTCCTACCCTCGTCTCCCACTCGGTCACTTCGAAGTAGACATAAGTGTCGGAGACGTCTAGTGACCGTAATGACGGACTCCAGGCGGAGGACAATCTAGTCACCACCGTAATCTAAGAGGATCCTCGTTCTTTGGATGACACTTGATGTGTGTGCTCTCTAGTTCCGACTCGTGAGGAATACTCTTAGTAGGACTTTGGTAGGGGGGGGTCGGTACTTTCTTAACATAAGGTGTTATGGTCAGGGACCACGGTTTTACCAACCCCCTCCCCTGACGAAGGGGTGGTTATATTATACTTTTAAAGTGTCACTGTCGTGGTGGTGAGGCAAGAAGAGAGAGTGCGAATTGGAAACATTACTAAGATCGTAAGTAGTGGTGGCTCGTACAATATACGTATAAACAAGTGACCAGATACAGATAGCAAAGGATACACTGGTCGTGGGGGAACTCCCGAGTGACGACACAGAGTCAGTAATCTTGTGTTGGACGACATATCCGGTACGAGTTGTTTGTGAACACCTTATTTACTTACCCATACTGAGTAGGATGGTCTCAAGTGTCCTCAATATAATGCCGAAAGACTTGGTTGTTGCTAGGTGAAATACATCGTGAGGGTCTTTGAGTTTCCTTTGGTTGACCTTAGTAATAGACGTGAGTTTAACAGGTTTCTTCCTGAAGTTTGACGAGTCTTACCTTTGACTTAGCCCACTCCGTCCAAGCTGTGTTCCTTTCACCCGGTGTGTGGACCTGGTGACGAAAAGATTTTTTATCTTATAGGGTACTGAATTTCTTTATAGGTACAAAAACAACATATCTAAGGGATCCCGTTCTACCCCATGTCATCTTTAAGAGGTAACGGAATGACCGAGAGACTATATAATTCTATTATATAGTTCTCAGAACTGGGACTCTCAGGTTTATGGATGGTCACGTGGTTTAGAGGACCCCCTATTCCTCCTCCACAAGGGATTTGACCTTCTCCTTCTCAACTGTAGTAAAATAGTTAAAGTTTAATGACCTGAATGATTCCCGAGGTACCTTAAGACACTGACAACTACTCGACTCGAAAGAAGACAGGTAAGTAAACTATCGTGATTTTATTTCGTAGTCAACACAGGCTTATTTTATTTCGTAGTCAGCACAGGCTGAGAAACACTAGGGTATCTGACATCGGGCGGTCTGAGGAGATAGGTACCCTAAGAGGTCCGTTCTTATAACCTCACCCAACGGTAAAGGAAGAGGTCCCCTAGAAGGACTGGGTCCCTAGCTTGGGTCCAGAGGGCGTAACTTCCGTCTACGAAATTGGAGACTCGGTGGTCCCTTCGGGTTTTATTTCGTACCTTGTTGTCTGACCAAGGTTTAGCCCTTTCCTCATATAGTTCTGACATATAACTGTGGGACGAAATTGAAGATACGTCTCATGTAGTACGTTTTGCGACCCGACCTACTTCGTGTTCGACCTTAGTTCTGACGACCCTCTTTATAGTTATTGGAGTCTATACGTCTACTGTGGTGGGACTACCGTCTTTCACTTTTTCTTGACTTCTCGGAGAACTACCTTTACTTTCTCCTCTCACTTTTTTCCACCGAATTTCGAGTTGTAAATCTTTTGATTATAGTACCGTAGACCAGAGTAGTGAAGTACCGTTTATCTACCCCTTTGTTACCTTTGTCACTGTCTGAAATAAAAGAACCCGAGGTTTTAGTGACATCTACCACTGACGTCGGTACTTTAATATTCTGTGAACGAGGAACCTTCCTTTCGATACTGGTTGAATCTGTCGTAATTTTTCGTCTCTGTAATAAAACGGTTGTTTCCAGACAGATCAGTTCCGATACCAAAAAGGTCACCAGTACATACCTACACTCTCAACCTGATATTTCTTTCGACTCACGTCTTCTTAACTACGAAAACTCGACACCACAACTTCTTCTGAGAACTCTCAGAGAACCTGACGTTCCTCTAGGTTGGTCAGGTCGGATTTCCTTTAGTCAGGACTAATAAGTAACCTTCCTGACTACGACTTCGACTTTGAGGTTATGAAACCGATGGACTACTCTTCTTGACTGAGTAAACTTTTCTGGGACTACGACCCTTTCTAACTCCCGTCCTCCTCTTCCCCTACTGTCTCCTACTATGCCAACCTACCGTAGTGACTGAGCTACCTGTACTCAGACTCATTCGAGGTTCTCAACCACTACCTGTCCTTTCGAACCACACGATGTCAGGTACCCCAGTGTCTCAGTCTGTGTTGACTCACTGACTTGACTTTTATGTCGTCACTCGTCTTGTCTGTTTTCCGAGATAGAAGTGTCCCGAATGTATAACATCGGTTTTTTAAATATATGTTTATTTTTTTCTTTCCATTTCACCCTCCTCCATATTTAATTCTTAAACCCTAGTTGTATATGTGTAATAGATATACATTTTATCTATTAGTTGTTCCTGACTGATATATCGTGTCTCTTGATGTGAATTATGATACTTTACTGGATCTACCCTTTTCTTGGACATATACATATTAACTGATCGAGATGTGAACTTTGATTGTGTTGTCACATCTAGTTTGTATGGGGTCATATTTTATTTTTAATTTAATTTTGTATTTTGTACATTTTATATATTACTATTCATAATATTTCTTTAGTTCCATTTTTACCTTTTTCTTAAACCCTGTCCTCGGTACGACGTTAAAAGGTATTTTTGTACACGAAACCCTTTTCTTGTCTTCCTCCACCCTCTACCGTCAACCATATTTTGAGTTGTTCGTAGGACCCTTTCTCGAAAGGTTGTTGGTCACGTTACAACAGACTTAACTAACACCGTTACGTAGGATACACAATTGAGAAGATCCTTCACGGCCTCCTTCTCATTCGTTTCTCACTTTATTTTTCTATTAATTATTCCTGGATAACATATCAGGTCCCTTGAGATGAGTTATGAGACATTACTAGACTGAGACATTACTGTACCCATTTATTAGACTTTTTCTCCCCTATATACATATACATATTGACTTATTGAACCGACATGTCGACTTTGATTGTATCGTAACGTTTAGTTGAAATGAGGTTATTTTTGATTAAAATTTTTACTATTTCCCTGGTCTTCGTGGTTCTTTCGGATCTAGCTGAGTCGGTGCCCGTCTACTTTTCCCAGACCTCCCAAGGTCTCGTCTCTCTACTAGATTCTGTTCCCAGGGGTTGGATACCCTACATTAATTACGGACTACTAGACGCACCTCGACTACATTATTATTATCTTTATTTTACGTGTTATTCCATTACGTGAACTTAGTAGGGTTTTGGTAGTAGGGGTGGGTCCAAGTACCTTTTTCACAGAAGGTACTTTTACCAAAGTCCGCGTTTTACCAACCCCTGGTGACGGGATTACCTGAAACATGACCCGAACGAGGTCGACGGTGCGACTCTTGTCCGACTTTTTCCGGTCGTACGTTTGTTCCTCTCTTTTTAATCCTCCACTGTCGTTATTAGGTCTACTCTCTACATCCGTCGGACCTAATCCTACCAAACCCATCTCTACTTTCTCCTCTGGGACCCCATAACTTAAGAAGTGGAACAGTTTCAGTCAGAATGACCCGGTCCGTCCTGTCCACTGTTGGAATGTGAACTAAGAGGGACCTGTAGACTGTTACATTTTAAGTCTTTTTTATAGTCTTATACATGTTCTGTTTTTAGATGTCAGGGTTTATATTTTCTTTTTCCTTTCCTTTAACAATTTACATAAGTTTTAGACGAAGAGACGCTTTGAGGAAGGATTGAAAGGGGTCTTATGATGGTTTATAAAAGGATGCTCTTCGAAAGAGTGTGAAATATTTCCATTTAAGTTAGTAAGATTACTGTGATCATAAAACAAGATGAAATGAGGGATCGGGAGTTTTGACTCTCAAGTGGACGTAGATGTTTAGTCATGGTTTATCAGAATGTGTTTCTAAATAAAAGGTAAATGATTCGAACTTTCATGATATACCGACATAGCTTAGGTAAGGGGTGAAATCTCCTACGAGAAACCGAGTGGGACCATCGAGTCGACCATTTCTTAGGTGGACGTTACGTCCTCTGAGACCAAACTAAGGACACAGCCCTTCTAGGTGACTTCTTCCCTATCGGTGAGGTCACAACAACCTGAAGGGACTAAGAGGTCCACCAATTTTTAGACGGGAGTTACGTCCTCTGGACCCAAGTTAGGGACCCAACCCTTCTAGGGGACCTCTTCCCTTGTCGATGGGTGAGGTCATAAGACCGGATCTCTTAAGGTACCTGTCTCCTCGGACCGTCCCCAGTGTTTCTCAACCTATACTGACTCACTGGAAGTGTGTGTGAAAAATAAAAAAAACCTTCGGTTCGGTACGTGTGTGAACAGAGTACGAAGGATATTGTCGTTGGTTCGGTGTACGGTCCTACGGGTCCCTTGGAGGTAGGAGGTCCTGTCGTGAACGGTAGTCGTGGGGGTCGAAAAGGGACCCATTAATTGGAGATCCGAAGAGAGGGTAGCTGACTACCTCACGACGTTCAGAATTGTATTGACTACGGATGACCGGGACTAAGGTTAGTTTTTCAGATGTTTGTCGTTTACGACCTCTGTCACACCTCTTTTCCCTTGGGAGACTGTGGCGACCACCCTTACGTTTGACTAAGTTGGTAATGTCTCTTGTCATACTTCGAAGGAAATTTTTGATCCCTACTTTGGTGGATGGTGTCCTGGGTCGTTAGGGTAATGACCCGTATGTGGGACTCCTTGGTCTTGACTTTTTCTGTGTACATGGGGTTACAAGTAACGTCATGATAAATGTTATCAATCCTGTACCTTTTTTGGATCTACAGGTAGTCGTCGACTTACCTATTCCTTCAACATGTATTTGTGTTACCTTATAATGAGTCAAGATTTTTCCTTACGTAAGCTCAGTCACGATTACTCCACCTACTTGGATCTCGGATAATATGTCACTTCATTCAGTCTTTCTCTTTCTTTTTATGGTATATAATTACGTATATATATCTTAGATCTTTCTACCACGACTACTAGGATACACGTCCCGTCGTTTCCTCTGTGACTATGTTTTTTTGTCTGAAAACCTGAGTCACCCTATTCCTCTTCCACCCTACTAAACTCTCTTTTCGTGACTTTGTATGTGTAATGGTATACATTCTTTCCATCAGTCGCCCTCAAACTACATTCTGTGTCCTTTGGGTTTCGGCCACGACGTACTGTTGGACTTCCCTACTCCATCCCTCCCTTCTCCCCCGACTCAGGTCCTCCCTCTCCTGTGTACATACGGATACCAGTTGAGTACAACTGTATACCGTTTTTTGTAATGTTATGACATTTCATTAATAGGAGGTTAATTCTATTTAATGAAAAATTTCTTTTGTATACGACACGAAGGAGTCACGGGATACGGTCGATTACTCAAGTGTTGACCGAAATCATAGGTGCGAAAAGGAAGGTCCATCGGTCAAAGTGAATCTCTACGAGATAGAACTTGGGGTCTGAACAGAGAGTTCAACCCCGACACTCGTCCGATCACTTCCCACCAGACCCCGTCGACTTAAAGACTAGAAGAATTTAGTATAGTACCCATACAAACAAGTAAGAGACATTCGACTTTGTAGTACGAGCCAGTTAGTCAACACAGGTGGAGAAACACAGGGGTACCTGACATCGGGTGTCCGAGGAGACAAGTACCCTAAGAGGTCCGTTCTTATGACCTCACCCAGCGGTAAAGGAGGAGGTCCCCTAGAAGGACTGGACCCCTAGTATGGGTGTGAGATGACACAGAGGACGTACTAAGAAATGGTGACTCGGTGGACGCTTCGGTTTGACTTTAGATCAGGAGGTATTTACGGGTCAGTGGTAGAGGGTGTCGAACGAGTTTAAGTAGAGGTAACTCAGTGACTACGGTAGGTTGGAAGAACAGGGGACAGTAAGGGAAGAGGAGGACGGAAGTCAGAAAGGGTCGTAGTCCCAGAAAAGACTACTCAACCGAGAAGCGTATCTACCGGTTTCATAACCTCGAAGTCGTTGTCAGGAAGGTCACTTATAAGTCCTGACTAAAGGAAATCTTGCCTGACCAAACTAGAGGACCGTCAGGTTCTCTGAGAGTTCTCTGAAGAGGTTGTGATGTCAAGTTTTCGTAGTTAAGAAGTGACGAGTCGGAAGAAATTCCAGGTCGAGAGTGTAGGTATATGTACTAATGACCTTTTTGGTATCGAAGCTGATACGTCTTTAAACAGTCTTTACATTACAGAGACGAAAAGTTATACGACAAATCCAAACAGTATCGAAAAGAAGACTCCTCATTCACATGGAAAATTAAAGTACCGACATCAGTGGAAGACGTCACTAAAACCTCGGGGGGTTTTATTTCATACAATGACAAAGGTAACAAAGAGACAGATAAACGGTACTTCACTATCCTGACCTACGGTACTAGAATCAAAAAATTACAATTTAAAATTCGGTCGAAAGAATTAAGAGGAGAGTGGAAGTAGTTCTCCAAGAAATTAAGGAGAAACGAAAGACGGTATTCCCACCACAGTAGACGTATAGACTCCAATAACTATAAAGAGGGACGTTAGAACTAAGGTCGAACACGAAGTAGGTCGGGTCATAAAACGTACTACATCAGACGTATATGCAATTTATTCGTGTCACTGTTGTATGTCGGAACTGTATGAGGAAAGGGTTAAACCTTGGTCATGTAACAAAGTTCAGTCAAAGATTGACAACGACAAAGAGTCCTTCGTCCATTCCATCAGACCATAAGAGTAGAGAACTTCTTGAAACGTATCAAACAACACTAGGTGTCTCAGTTTCCGAAAACACAGTAGTTACTTCGTCTTTCTTTCTTTTCTTTTCAACAAGTCGGCACAGGTTGAGAAACGCTGGGACACCTGACATCGGGTGGTCCGAGGAGACAGGTGTCCTAAGAGGTCCGTTCTTATGACCTCACTTAGCGGTAAAGGAAGAGGTCCCTAGAAGGGTTGGGTCCCTAGTTTGGGACCAGAGGACGTAACGTCCGCCTACGAAATAGGAGACTCGGTGGTCCCTTCGGGGGACTTCGTCTTCATCTACAAAAAAGACCTTAAGAGAACGAAAAAGCTATTAGGTGTCTACAACCGTTAAACTAGAGACCAAGGAGACGGAAAAGATTTACGTCGAACATGTAGACCTTCGTGTTTATTTTGGAACACACGTGTCCTGGGTCCTCTTTCCTCGTCACTGGGGTATTTTCTGGTTCGGTCTGAACGGGCACTCACAGGTCCTCAGAGACCGTCTCCACACCCAGTTGTCACCGGACTGAGCCCCAACCCCCGTGATTGATGTTGTCAGGACCCTCGGTGAATTCGGGAAAACTTCCTCCAACCATAACGGAGGGAATGGGGATTGTAAGTCCTTCCCTTATGTCGGGGTAGGTAGGTGTCTTTTACCCTAATTCCTAAATGGTTCGTACCAGAACAGGTGGTCTCGTTCTGGGTCAAGATGGGTGTCGGTCAGGGAGGGTCGTCCTTCGAAGGTGTTCAAAGAATAGGAATAGGTAGTCTCCCGTCTATCTTACTTTTGGTGTCAATGTCTTTTGATTCGTTTGACTAGAGTACCTGGTGTCGGAACAGATTGAGTTACTTTGATACTCGGTCCGTTATACAATGACCTCTAGTCACCTCTTTATTGAGGTCTTTCTTATTTCTCTGCCTCGGTTTCGCCTTTGTCACGGGTCGACTCCTACACAGACCACCACTTTCATTTCAGGTTACAACATTTCTTGTTATAACGTATCCTTGGACCTTACAATCCAGGTACTTCGTTCCATTTAATCTTCACCAGTTTGTCCTCTACCGTTCTCACTTGTAGTTGTAAAATCCTTAGTCACTTGATTCTACCTGGTCTTACCCTCTTAAATTAAGTCTACTGGTAGTGTAGATCATGACACCCGTTCTTAAAGAATCTTCTTTATTTCATCGAGAGTATCAGTTGTTTTCGTAGGTTTTACGTCATGAACCCACATTAGAGTTTTTGCTGTCTTACCAGAGACAAGGAAAGGTTCGGTTTGGTAGGTTATAGTGTCATTAGATTCAAATACGGGGTTCGTGATTATGGTTTCTTCGACTTCAACTTACTAAGATACTTCTGAATGTTCTGGAAGATCTTGATTGTGGGTATTTTTTACAGGAAAAGTAGTATCCCCTGACCTTACGTTTCATTTTTCAGTTCTCTATGGACCTCATTGTCCGTTCAAACTGGAACTTCATGTTTCGCTTCGTCTCGTTTCCGATTGTCTCAAAACGGTTCTCTTGCGTGGTCAGTGTCGTGTGTAGGAGAAGGTTGTTGTGTTCTCTGTCGAGATGTGTGCCTGTAGTGGTCTACCAGTTGTGGCTTTAGTCTAACTAAGATAAGAAACGTCGGTTTCTACCTCTTCGAGATATGTCAGTCGTTTTTGTTCTGGTCCTCGACTGACACCGAGTCTAGTACTTGAGGAAGAACGGTTTAAGTCTGAATTTAACTTCTTTCATCCCTTTTGGTGATTCAGTAAGTCCATACTGGTTTAGTTTAGGGAATGTTAATATGTCACCTTCACTTTTTATCTAAGTTTCCTAATCTAGACTATCTCACGGACTTCTTGATAGCTACCTCCAAACACTGTGACATATCCTCCACCATTAGTGTTGGTAGGGGTTCTTTTTCTCCCCATCCCACTTGAGTTAGTTAATACAACGGACTTATCTCGTGTCGACCAGAGGTATGACATAAACTGTCTTGAAGTATAGGAATTCTGACACGAATTCAGTAAGGTGTTGGAAGATAAGAGTTCAACTCGTTCCCTCGTTGTCCTAAGAATCTATTTTCACATTGCACAACCTCAGTCAGATTTTGTGGGTACGAAGTGAGTCCTAAAACGACCAGGGGTAGATTTCTGTGTCCCTTGAATCATTTCCAGACGTTTCACTAGACTTTTCGAATGTCTTTCTCACTCTCCGCCAACTTTCGTGACCCTTATAAATCAAAACTCATATCTCTGACTACCTGTTACAAGATTGAACGAAGAAAGAAACATCCCACTGGGATGTTTCTGATCACAGAGACAACGAAAAATAAATTGTGTTCTTAATTAACTTTGTCCTCCAACTTATACTTCTACTCTAAAAAACTTTCGCTCCCGATACTAATTTATGACCCTGTGACTAACGATCTATTTACGTAATTGTGACAGAATTTTCATTCCACCGCCATGTAGGGAAAACCAAACTCCAGCAGGACTATATCTGGATTATATACTTCCTTTAATTAAGATGGGGGAAAATGAGATTACACGGGACCAAAACTGGTATGTTACACTAGTAGAGTGAAGTTAAAAGGACATTCAAAAGGAACTTCTTTATATCTGTTAATATGAGGTGTGGGGAGGAGGGAGATGTCTCATGTGTCAAAAGTGTCACTTCTAGTTCCAAGGGTAGAGGGAGAGGTATATTAAGAGTACACTGGTGCTACTGAGTCTTGTTAGTGTTCATTCATTTCGGTAAGGAGGGTCTTGGGGATATAGGGTTACGTACCTGGGGAGAGGGACTCTGGTTCGGAAAATGGTAGAGACACAATGATATCTTGTAAAGAGACCTTTACTCTTATTCGAAGTTCTTCACCCCCCTTTTTTTCTCGGGACGAGAGTTGAAACGGAGGAGTTCTAGACGAAGAACTTAGAAGAAATTTTTGCAAGAAAGATAGGGAGTTACCCAGGCGATAAGAGTCTTTATAGGTTTACCACCGAGGAAGAGTTTAGAGTACTCTTACACCGACTGGACCAGGTATTAGACCGTCCTGATATTGGGACCAATAGAGAGACAGTCCTGATGTGAACGTTCCTTTTGACTTGTTCCAACCCGTCCACCCGTAAGGGTAGAGAAAGTGGACGGTCACGTTGGTCGACGTTCTTTGTGATCGTTAGACCCCGGAGGAATCCAAAACTGAAGATTGTCGGTGAACTACTTTACTGACAGGAGACCCTCACGGTCAGATTTCTGGGTCTACAAGTGGTTCTGACCGGTCCTCCTCTTCGGTCTCTCCATAAATTCCTTAAAGATACCCTCAAAAAGAAGGTTCAGAATAACTTTTCGTTTATGATATAGATGTTAGGAGGTAAAGTAGACGGGTCGATCAAACAGGAACTTACACGGGTTAATCTACATGTGACAAAATAGTGGGGACGGATCTCGGCACTGTCGTTACAGTTTGCGGACCGTCTCGACCGGACGTGTGCGGGACGGTCGGAATGTAGACCCCCCTGGTAAGTTCACTTGAGGTCTGTCACCCTGTTTCGTTTCGTACAGTGAAGTGAGGTTTCACCATTCTTCACGGACCCGGAAAGGGGACCAGAGAGAGGGGGAAGAGAGTTACCGTTCCTGGTCCTGAACGGGTCACCAGGTCGTCAGTTCTTGACCGGAACGTTACCTCCCCTGCGCCTACTCTAAGGACCAGTCCCTTGATTCTAGGTGTACGGATTCTCGTTGATTCGGATATGTGACGTTGATGACTCGGTCACTTGAGCCCTCGGGTACGCGGTGTTGATCTCAGCAGACGGTGTTACGTCTCTGGGGTGTACTACGTTGGTTCTAGGACGCACGACGTTAGTCATGGACTATGTCACCATTGTTTATTTTATAAAATTTTTTTATTTATTCACCGTTACTGGATGTCGTCCCACCCCGACGTCCTTCTTTCTGAAACCCAGTGACTTACCGGTTTAATAGGTGAGACCTGAGCTCACTGTCTAGTAAACACTACTAAAACTCCGTCCCCTTGCACCTCAACACGTAATGTCACAAAGGCGTAGGACCGAGTACTTTGAGTTAAGAATCTAAAACTTGGAACTCATCGATGCCTCGGAACACAAACGGCTCAGAGGTATGTGGCTCTAATTTCCTGAACTTCACTAAAGACCCTTCCTACTGACCCACCCCCATCCCCACCTCGGTCCGTGATCAAAGATTTGGGACGGAACAGAAAGAGAGATTGAAAAGGTCTTCGAGTTTATAGATCGTGGTTCTTCTTTTTGAACACAAGTCTCCTTTGGACCAAAACAAAACTATTTGGGCTCAGAGACCCCCTCTGCATTTGATCGCAAGTGGGAGATAGTAGATAGTCTCTTGACATACGTAAGTACGTAGGTAGGGAAATAAAGGATTAGGTAAGTGCGTACGAAAATAGGAGATTAAGTAAGTAGGAAAGGAAATAAGTGAGTAAATAAGTAAAGAAGTAAGTGATTGAGTAAATAAAAGTCGACCCTCATCCCTTGATACTCATCCGTTCTCTGTACTCGTCCTTCTACACTGACGTATTTTATTAAATTTCTTTACAACAGAAATGTGTAATACTTGGTTAGTCGTAGTTTGACGAGTTCAATTTGGGAAGTAAACTAGTTTCGGAACCTAGAGGTAAAAGGTTTGAGTCTCGAAAGAATCAATCCTGAAATTTCGTCTCGGTTATATTAGTCTCTTTCTGACATTTCCAAATTATCGTCTTACGGAAAGGTTGAGATTCTGTACTTAAGGTCACCGAGTTTTATTGTTCTGTAGTAGTGACAGGTAATGACAAGGTTTTTGTGTTCACTAATACACTTAGACACAATACACTTAGAGTAGAAGACATAGTACACTATGGAGATTCGACAAGACAGGTTTAAGGTTAAGGTCGAAAAAGATTCAGGACGACACTAGATATCAAGTAAGACAATTCAGAAAAGGTATTAGGGAGATACGGTACAATATGTGTGTGTGGAAGGGACGAGGAAGGGAGGGAGTTTAGGTTTTTGGAAGTGAATTAGTGGAGAATTAGTAAACGGACTTTTCATTTGGGAGGTCGGAGAATAACAAAGGAAGGTCTACGACGACCCCTTACTGAGGGGTGTCTGGAGTGGCTTGTAAGGTAGTACCAGTTAACCGACCCGTCTGACACTCAGGTCAGGAGGTTTCGAAAATGCGAGAAAGAAAGGTTCTTTTGAGTCTCGATTGTGGTAACAAAGGAGTGTTTTTGTCGATTGTAGACGTCCGACCTTGTAGTTTTGTTTCCCTTTTTACACATCCCAAGACGACTACAACCTACGTTTGAAAGAGCCGGTAAAATCCGTTATTTAGTTACGAGAAGAAAAGTTAAAGATAACTTTTTATTTGGTATGACCGACTAAAAGTTAAAGAGGAGTCTCCTTATCAATTGTTTGTCCAATGTACGTTACTGATTAATCAGGAAGACGGAAGGTCGATTCGTTTGAGTCGAACATAAACCTTTCCCTTAGAGATTGTTTTAAGTAGTCTAACGAGTTTCTTGTAAATTAAAATAAGACGTAAATTTTTCGAACGAAGTCGAAGTAAGGAAATTAGCTATCTATGTAACCATATCGAGTTGTTTGACGAGTAAGGTTTGATTATTACATGCTACAAATAATTTCAATAATTGAGGTCCTGAAAGGACCACCAGGTCAACAATTCCAAATCGGAAGGTTACGTACTCTGTACCCAAGTTAGGGACCGACCCCTCGATTCTAAAGTGTCCGGAGTGCCGGTTTTGGGGTTTCGTGTTGTCTTCGTTATAACGTTGTTTAAGTCATTTCAGAAATTTTTACCAGGTGTAGTTTTTTAGAATCTTTTTCTCAATAATTGTAGGGTTTGACGTGTAACTGCTTAAACTTATATTAATGGTATAATAGAATATTTTTAGTGAAACTAGAATCAACGAGATGTTAGAGCCAATCACATGCAAGGTAAAATCTTTATTCTTTCGTAACGGGGAGATCATTTCTACCTCGGTCTAGGGAGAGTAAGGTCGACAAAGGACATATCTAGCATTACCGAAAATCAGTAAAGAAATAAAATCTGTTACGGAAATCTAGTCACAAAGAGTTTGAAATTACACGGATGTTTGGGGTCATCTCGAACAATTGTCAAAGAACCCGGGTAGAGGTCTCTGATACTAAGTAACCCAGTCCAACCCAGTTACTCGAACGTAAAGATTGGTCGAGTGTTTACTACCACTACGACGACTAGGTTCCTGATTTTAAACTCTTGAAGACGACATAGAATTCGATTGAAAATTTTTTGACATACTTAATTGATACTTTGTCTGGGTGTCTGACCTCCTCCCTACCTAACACTCAAACCTTAATCGTTTATGTTTGATAAATATATGTTCTATCTATTCGTTCCAGGATGACATATCGTGTTCCTTGACACAAGTTATAGGACATTATTTCGTATTACCTTTTATTATACTTTTTCTTATATATGTTGTTGTTGTTGTATCAACTTAGGAAAACGACATACCGTATTTAATTGTTTCTTGACATTTAGTTAATATAAAACTATATTAATATATATAATATATATATATAGGATAAGAATTCATTGTCGGGTAGTGGTAGCTATTATTTTAACTATTTGGGGAGATATTTATATAGTTTGACCATTTGTAATTTTAAGGTTAGCAAGATCATTATTATGGGTTAGATTAAGACATCGAACTTATCGTGAGAGATTGACGAAGGAAAGTTTATTGTGATGAAATAAAGATCCACCTTTACTAAAGAGAAAGGAGTAAACCTGGTAAGGTTCACCCAGAAGCTCCGTATGTGATCTCAGTCTTTGTTTACTCTAAAATTTGGTATTACTGTCTAAAAGTTTATTAAGACATATAGAGAAATGTTTCAAGCGTTCAGTACATTTGTAAAAAATTAAGGAGAAATTCATTAGTCACCATAAAGACCTTATGGTTATGGTCCTTGTAGATACATATAATCTCTAAGATTTTCTTTGTGTATGTGTGTTGTCTGTGTAAATTACAATCTGTCAAGTCTTTTCCGAGCCCTAGACGACGAGGGTGGTCGTTCCGGGGACAGGAGCTCCCCAGAAGAGAGTAAGAAGTACCTGCCTTCCGTGCTCCTGGAGTTTGCAATCCACTTAAGCCGAACCGTTATCATTCTCAGGTTATCAGTGTATGATGATCAGTGTAGACATCAGTGTATGATACTTAGTACCGAGTTTTACGAGTGCCCTTTTGAATAAACTCTATTATGTGACTTTGGAGTTCCTGAGAGCTCCCACAGTCGTCTTCTCCGATTCGTTAGTTGACGTTCCATCCGTTCTCATTTTCTCGTGACGCTTGCTAAGATGTACGTGCGTGTATCACTGTCCTAAGGGGACGTAGTTCACTTAAAGGTGAAGAAAAAGAATTGTTCGACGTGACTGATTTCATAATTATATTATAGTTTATCTTCACCAATGTTATTTCATAGTAACGAAACAAAGACTAGACTTTGTCTTAGTAATTGTAAAATGGAAATCCATACTATAAACGTTCTTATGTGTCTTCTTGACATGTTTTTTCTAGAAGTGTTGGGCCTATTAGTGCTACCACACTAGTGAGTAGATCTCGGACTGTAGGACCTTACACTTCTGTTCACCCGGAATCTTTCGTAGTGATACTTGTTTCGATCGTCTCCACTACCTTAAGGCCATCTCGATAAAGTTTAAGACTTTCTACTACGACACTTTCACGATGTAAGTTACAGTCGTTTAAACCTTTTGAGTCGTCACCGGTGTCCTGACCTTTTCCAGTCAAAAGTAAGGTCAGGGTTTCTTTCCGTTACGGTTTCTTACGAGTTTGATGACGTGTTAACGTGAGTAGAGTGTACGATCATTTCATTACGAGTTTTAAGAGGTTCGGTCCGAATTCGTTGTACACTTGACACTTGAAGGACTACAAGTTCGACCAAAATCTTTTCCGTCTCCTTGGCCTCTAGTTTAACGGTTGTAGGCGACCTAGTACCTTTTTCGTTCTCTCAAGGTCTTTTTGTAGATAAAGACGAAATAACTGATACGGTTTCGGAAACTGAGACACCTAATGTTCTTTGACACCTTTTAAGACTCTCTCTACCCTTATGGTCTGGTGGACTGGACGGAGAACTCTTTGGACATACGTCCAGTCCTTCGTTCTCAATCTTGACCTGTACCTTGTTGTCTGACCAAGGTTTAGTCTTTTCCTTATGCAGTTCCGACATATAACAGTGGGACGAATAAATTGAATATACGTCTCATGTAGTACTCTTTGCGACCCGACCTTCTTCGTGTTCGACCTTAGTTCTAACGGCCCTCATTATAGTTATTGGAGGTTATACGTCTACTGTGGTGGGAATACCGTCTTTCACTTCTCCTTGATTTTTCGGAGAACTACTCTCACTTTCTCCTCTCACTTTTTCAACCGAATTTCGAGTTGTAAGTCTTTTGCTTCTAGTACCGTAGGTGAGGGTAGTGAAGTACCCTTTATCTACCCCTTTGTCACCTTTGTCACAGTCTGAAATAAAAACCCCCCGAGGTTTTAGTGACGTCTTCCACTAACGTCGGTACTTTAATTTTCTACGAATGAGGAACCTTCCTTTCAATACTGGTTGGATCTATCGTATAAGTTTTCGTCTCTGTACTGAAACGGCTGATTCCAGGCAGATCAGTTCCGATACTAAAAAGGTCACCAGTACATACCTACACTCTCAGCCTGACACTTTTTTCGACTCGTGGTTTCTTAACTACGAAGACTTGACACCACAACCTTTTCTGAGAACTCCCAGGGAACCTGACGTTTCTCTAGGTTGGTCAGGTAAGACTTCCTCTAGTTGGGACCCTAAAGAAACCTTCCTTACTACGATTTCGACTTTGAGGTCATGAAACCGATGGAGTACGCTTCTCGACTGAGTAACCTTATCTAAGACTACAACCCTCCCAAACCCCCGTCCTCCTCTTCCCCTGCTGACTCCTACTCTACCGACCTACCGTAGTGACTGAACTACCTGTACTTAGACTCACTTGAGGCCCTCAACCACTACCTGTCCCTCCGAACCGCACGACGTTAAGTACCCCAGCGTTTCTCAGTCTGTGCTGACTCGCTGACTTGACTTGACCTGACTACTATAAACGACGTCTTATGACAAAGGGTCATCTTACCCTTTCTGATCTCTCGAGAAGTTCTTTTAATCTCTTTATGGTTCCTTTGTAAACTACGTTTCTATCCGTGTTAAATCCTGTCTTTACCATACCCGGATTGTTTTTGTCTTCTATAATTCTTCTCTACCGTTCTTATGTTTCTTCAGATGTTTTTTCTAGAAGTACTGGGTCTTCAGTTCACCTGTAATCCTTCGTAGTGATGTTTGTTTCGATCACCTACACTACCTTAAGGTCAACTCAATAAAGTTTAGGATTTTCTACTACGACACTTTCACGACGTGAGTTTATTCGATTGTTTAAACCTTTTGAGTCGTTACCGGTATCCTGACCTTTTCGAGTGAAAAGTAAAGTTAGGGTTTCTTCCCATTACGGTTTCTCACAAGTCTGATGACGTGTTGACGTGGGTAAAGTGTACGGTCAGTACGAGTTTTAGGAGGTTCGATCAGAAGTTCTCATATACTCGACTCTTAAAGGTCTACATGTTCGATCTACATCTTCTCCATCTCCTTGGTCTCTAGTTTAACGGTTGTAGGTACCCGAGTGTCTTTTTCGTTCAGTAAAGTTTTTTTGAACGAAATAACTTATACGATTTCGGTGACTGACACACCTAGTGGTGTTTGACACCTTTTTAGAATCTCTACCCTTATACTCTAGTGGAAAGGACGGAGGACTCTTCAGACATACGTCCAGTTCTTCGTTGTCAATCTTGACGTGTACCTTATTGCCTGACCAAGGTTTAGACCTTTCCTCATGAAGTTCCGACATATAACGGTGGGACAAGTAAATTGAAGATACGTCTCGTGTAGTACACTTTACGGTCCTTCCTACTTCATGTTCCACCTTAGTTCTAACGACGTTCTTTATAGTTATTGGAGTCTATACGTCTACTGTCGTGGAAATGCCATCTTTCGTTTCTCCTTGATTTCTTGGCGAACTATTTCCACTTTCTCCTCCCATTTTTTCGACCAAGTTTTAAGTCGTAAGTTTTGTGATTCTAGTATCGTAGGTTAGGGTAGTGAAGTACCGTTTATCTACCCCTTTTTTTGCCTTTGTCACTCTCTGAAATAAAGTGAGTGAAATTTAGTGATGCCTGCCACTGACGTGTGAAGGAGTAACCTTCCTTTCGACACTGTTTGGATCTGTCGTATAATTTTGTGTCTCTATAATGAAACGACTGTTTCCAGGTGGATAAGTTTCGATACCAAAAAGGTCATCAGTACATACCTACACTCTCCACCTGGTATTTCTTTCGACTCGTGACTTCTTAACTACGAAAACTTTACACGACAACCTCTTCTGAGAATTCTCAGGGAACGTGACGTTCCTCTAGGTTGACCAGTTAAGATTTCCTTTAGTCAGGACTTATAAGTAACCTTCCCGACTACGACTTCGAGGTTATGAAACCGGTGGACTACCCTTCTCGGATGAGTGACCTTTTCTGGGACTACGACCCTTTCTATCTTCCGTCCTCCTCTTCCCCTGTTGTCTCCTACTCTACCAACCTACTGTAGTGGTTGAGTTACCTGTACTCAAATTCGTTCGAGACCCTCGACCACTTCCTGTCTCTTCGGACCGTACGACGTCAGGTACCCAGTGTGTCTCAACCTGTACTGACTCACTGACGTGTTGTTGGCAACGAAATGTCAGGAAAGTTTTGCACACGAGGTAACGATTCAACACGGGTTGAGAAAAACTGGCGTACCTGACATCGGACGGTCCGAGGACGCGCACTCTAAAAGGTCCGTTCTTATGACGCCACCCAACGTCGAAGGGGGAGGTCCCCTAGAAGGGCTGGGTCCTTAGTTCGGGCGTAGAGGACGCAGAGGATGCAACGGTCGACCTTAAAAGCGGTGACGGGGCGGACCCCTCGGGGAGTATTACATGTGTATACAGTATACACGAGAAATTTATAGAATGTTAATACAAACAGTTAATATGGAGTTATTTTATTTTCTTCTTTTTTCCTTCGTCCACAATTAGGGGAAAATGTTTACCTCCCTTTTTCTTTCTAAGATAGGATTACTTACTCCCTGGGTGAAAAGTCCCCAGGGAGAGTCGATAAAAGTGCAGTTAGTTAGTTATAGTATAGTTAGAGTGTGTCTCACAGGAGTTGACAGACAGACTTAAAAGGACTCACGAGATTGAGGTTATGAATACGAAACTATACAGGGACAAGTGTGTTGTCATTACTTTTATTTTTATATGAAGGAATATAAGTGTCTATATTTAGATGGAGGAACTTCTAGACGTAGGCAGGGGAGAGTTTGTACAAACCTACACCTGTCACAGATAAAGTTCCTCATATGTGCGTGCATTTAAATTATTCATGTGCATATACATGTTATTCAAATACTCGGTATTCACAAACGTGAGTGTTTTTGACCTCGTTGATTTTAAATAGTTGTAAACTTTTCATAAGTTTAAAAAGTGATGATTATTAATTATTTAATATCACAAGATTCTTTCATAACTATCAAAAATCGTTCTTGAAAATTCGGCTTACCTGTTTTATTTTGTGTGGGATATTTGGTTTATATGAATACTAGCCGGAGTTCTCATTATGTTTGTCGTTTTGACATGTTCTTATACAAGGTAAAAAGACTAAAAAGTTAAGGACACTTAAAGTACCATGCAATTCTAAGTATACAAAATGATTACCACCATCAAATCAGTGATTCAACACAGATTGAGAACGCTAGGGTACCTGGAAACGGGTGGTCCGAGAGACAGGTACCCTAAGAGGTCCGTTGTTATGACCTCACCCAACGGTAAAGGAAGAGACCAAAATGATTGTTAATCCGTATTTAAATTAAAAGAGTGTGTAAAAAGGAAGACCTTTAATTATTCTATGGTAAAAAATCGTAGGGAGTCAAGTGAAATTAGTAAAATTTGAAAGATTTTGTCAAGAGTCCTGTCTGAACACCAACGGTTTCCCCTCGCCCAATCCCCTTCCTACCTCACCCTCCGACTCCAATCGTCTATATGGAATATATCCTTCCTGTCTGTTGTTCTGGGATGACATTTCGTGTTCTTTGATATAAGTTATAGGACACTATTCGGTGTTACCTTTTCTTATATTTCTTACGTAAACTTACATAGACTTAGTGAAACGTCATGTTGTCTTTAATTGTATTGTGACATTTAATTGATATTATTTTTTATTTTATCTCAAGAGTCGAAAGTAAAAAATGACAGAGATGATCAATTGTCTTTTGCGGAGGTTGTTGTTATACTTAGACTTTTGATTTCTTCCAATAATATACATCAAACTCATCAAATTAGTTCAAAATATGTACCGAAGTAATTTTGATCGATTTATCATCAAGTGTGTTTAACTTACTGTTTCTACCATAAACAGAAGAGGAAGGGTTCAGACTCTTCCCCAACGAACAGTAGAAAGTAAGAGTGAAAATCCTTTTTCCTTTCACGCCGGAGATAGACCCCTGAGAACGGTAGGTGTGTCCACCTACCACGTCGGAGTCACAGACGTCGGCGACCCTTGGTTCCGTCGGAGTGCCTCTCCCACTCCCTGACACCCTCGAGGACCGGGGAATGGTCACGCGTGGGAGCGGGTCCGTTTTGACGTCCCTTCACACCTCACTCCCAGATTAAAGTCGAGGTCACAAGTTGGGATTGTACCGAGACCAAGGACTCGGTAAGTCTGACTCCAAGAGTATACCTTCTATGACTTTAGGAAGATGAATTCTCGTGTAAGACCCATATCTTGTTGACGAAACAGTAACAAAAAGAAAGAGTAGATATCAGAAAAACAAGATGCTAGGTAAGACATGTTGAGGAAAGTACTAGAAATGACGATGCGCAAACTGTCTCTTAATAGTAACAGGTCCGAAGTTTGTTGGGTACTTAGTAATTATTTTTTAACATAGTTGGAGAGTCGTGTAAAATCCAGTGACTCTGGAAAATTTTTGCAGTAAATGACATAACACCACGTTGAAAAGTGACGTGTGATACCAAAGTCTACCGGTGAGTCTTTTTTACTTATTTCTCGGTTACCAACGTCCTTTCATTTGTCTGAAAGGGTTTTCTTCGATACGTCCCAGAAAGTCATATATATACTTTAGATGTATGTGTTATAAACCACACATATGTTGTTATGAAAAATTTTTATAAACTGGAAAACCTATCCTGACATACGCAGGTAAACTCGATGAATGACTTTGTGATTCTTTCCCACATACAGAGTCTTTATGGGAGACTTTGGTAATTGGGTTCGAGTACTCTTTCTCTTCACACCGACCATACAGTCTTACTTCCTTCCCCTAGGACTTTCCAGGGTTTTTAGATACCTTAGTAGTATTTTATAGACTTATTGAACAGAGACTTCTTCTCACTAAGTAAGTCCAGGTAGGTGAAGTCCGAAATTTACTTAAGTCCGAGTATTATTTGATGTCAAGTTTTGATGCGACATAGTAGAATTCGGTAAAGGTTGGTTGACGTCATTATCTATTTAGATCTTGAAATGTTTACACAATTTTCTTTTGTGTAACGTTTTTCACTCATGTTTCATTAAAATCTTTACCTCAAGGATCACCAGTTAGTTGACTGTACTATATCACTTCTTTATGTCCGAAACCTTGGACTGTTTCTAAGTCTGGGTCACAAAAATGGTCCATAAACTGGATCTTTTTTATAATAAGTGAAAGAAAGGAGTTCCCAGAGATCACCGAGTCTGCCATTTCGTAGACAGATGTTACACCCTCTGGACCGAAGCTAGGGACCCAACCCTTCTAGGGGACCTCTTCCTTTACCGTTAGGTGAGATCCTGATAACGGACCTTTTAGGGTACCTGTCTCCTCGGACCATCCGATGTCGGGTACCCGAGCGTTTCTCAGTCTGTGTTGACTCGTTGAAGTGAAAGTGATAGAAAGGAGTATACTTTTCACTTTATTGTCTTAAAAGGAACATCTTGACAATTCTTAAGTCTGTAATACATTTCGGAAATGGTTTGAAACGACTATTTGTCACCAACCACGGATTTCAAGTAGTTGTCTAAGTTACCTATTTCTTGTACACCATACATATATGTTATTTTATAATGAGTCGGTATTTTTTCATACTTAATTACGGTAGACACCTTTGTACCTACCTGTATCTCTAATAATATGGTTCACTTCAGTCAGTCTGTTTCTGTTTGTAGTATACTATAGTGAATATACACCTTAGATTTGTTACTGTGTTTATTTGAATAAATACTTTGTCTTTGTCTGAGTGTTTTTTCTCTTGTCTAAACGCCAACAGTTCCCCCCACCACCTCCCTACCTCGTCCTGAAACCCCACTCGTCCAAATTTGAGTATTTATGTCTCGTCTGTTTGTTCCCGTTCCCCTTGATATGAGTGAGAGGACCCTGTTTGAGATTGCCTTTTCTTATGCTTTTTCTTACGCACTCACTCACCTTCAGCGAGTCAGCACAGGCTGAGAAGCACTGGGGTCCCTGATATGTCAGGTACCTTAAGAGGTCCAGTCTTGGGACCTCACCCATCGGAAAGGGAAGCGGTCCCCTAGAAGGGTTGGGTCCCTAGCTTGGGTCCAGAGGACGTGACGTCCGCCTAAGAAATGGTCGACTCGGTGTTCCCTTCTGGTGTTCTTACATATGTATATACAAATTGACTCAGTGAAACGACACGTGTTGTAACATTTAGTTAATATGAGGTTATTTTATTTTAAAAATTTTTTGCTCACCAACTATCATAGTAGCAATAGTAGTAGTATATTTAAAGATTTGAGGACAATTATTATAAGATAATTGTCAATTGTATATAGAGACTGCATAAGAATTTAAAGTTATATAAGAATTTAAACGGGATACGTTATTCAATCAACGTTTAAATCACGTCCATTCGATTTTATTATGAGGACGGGGATTTATTGTGAAAATTTTTTTTAATTTTGTTTACTGACTGTAAGATAGATTGTTCAATAGTAATACCGTAAGGGTAGCTTTCCAGATATATATGTGTGCGAAAGTTCTCGTTTATCTAAATTCTCTAGGTCGAAAGGTCTCTACTCACAAATACGTTCGAAGAGAAGGTAAAGAAAATTGAGTTCAAAAGGAAGGTCATAAAAGATCTCGTATGTAAGTCGTCTTAATATAATTTAATTTATAATTTTTCGAAAAGTATGTCCTTACCTTTGATTCACTATGGTCTGTAAGCACTCACTTGCAGACTTAGTGAAGTAGACAAAGAGGTACCCAGGACGTATACGGAAAATTTGGGTAGGGATTTTGGACCCGTTTCTCTTAAGGTTTAACGGGAGTCGAAAATAGACACTGACCCAGGTGTCGAGGTACATCTTACGTTCCGGACTTTACACCGTATTGTAAATTTTAAGTCTCTTCGGAATCGGGAATTTATTTTTAAGAGTTTTTCATCTTTAACACAGATTGATTTTATTCCAAGTATAAAACTGAGGTTGTAAGTCGATGTTAAACAAAGATAAAGTGTCACTTTGTCTCTAGTTCCTTTCTTAAAATTTTCACCTACGGTCTGAGACGTGTGGGTCACCCAGTGTCTACATGTTTGTGTTACTGTCTCTCTGGGAGATGAAGAAAGTCCTAGGTTTTAGTGAACCTTCCTTTGGAGTCCTCCTTTCTACAGACTGTCTATGTAAAGAGACCCCGAAGGACGGAGGAACGAACGGTTCGAAGGGTCTGAGGTAGCCAACAATTATTTCAAGCGACTTTTCTGAAAGACTTTCCGATTAAAGTGTCCCACTTTGTATAATTTCCATAAAAAAGACATCGACTTCAAAGGGAAGTGTGTGTGAAGGGATGAAGTGTGCGTGTGAAGGGATGAAGTGTTTAGGTCCCTTCGTATTGAACCTTTCATTGTTCACATTCCTCTGTAGACTACGAGATAGTCACCCTGTGAGTCGTGGTGGTGACTTAGGTTGTGGGCCCGGGTGTCGAGTGTGTGACGTTGCCTCTTCGACAAAGTGGGACTCCCATAGTAATATGGGGCGGCACAGAGATCAGGAAGAGAACATTTCACCCTACTGTTCCTCTACACATAGTATGTGACACACTTGATTGGGTCATTTTTGGATCTGTACCTTTCACTTGCTTTTCGATCTAAGATGAGGAAGACTGGAAATATACTGTCGGTACTTTCTTTTTTTATATCTGCAAGTTTGAAGGTTTTACTTATGTACTTAAGATTTTGTGAGATCAGGTTATATTTTTTTAACTAACTTTCGATGAATAAGAGCAAATATTTTTATTATAGAAACTATATTAATTTGTGTCTAGAAAAAAACGGTCAGTATTTCAGTCACTTAAACCGATTTCGATGGACTCAAATGTGATACTAACCTAAAAATCGTGGATGTTTGATAAAATAAGACATTTATAAATGGTTTTAGATTCATAAATTTAGAAGACCTATTATCTTTTCCATTTACATCGAAGTGGAAAGTCTTTTAGAGTCAGATCGTCAGGTTTATAATGTTTAAATGATCTCTCTATAAAGATAAACTGGAAACCACCCCTTGTCTCGAAACTACGTCTTCTGTTAGCACTCAAGTGACTCACGACGAATTCTCAACCCCAACCGTCCCCGCCTTTACTTCCTGTGTCTCTTTCGATAAATTCCTTTCAAAGTGGTGATCATCTTTCTTTCACTCATAGGCAGAACTTTAGTTCCCACTTTTTCTATTATTTTGTCAAATATTCTAATCCCCGGAAATAATAAAAAAGAACATTTTCTCATTTATCTACATACTTTCTACTCGATTAAAAATTCTAAATTTTTTTTTCCCTTCTATTTGACCTACAGACTCCGTCGATTCCTATACTCCTTCTTACGTTTAGGACAAATTCCGTAAGTAGACAAAAATAGAAAATTCACATCAGAACTGTTTTATTTTGTAAAGGTCTCCAATTATACCGAGTAGACGCATCGTCAGCTAAACTTAGAGGATGAGTCAGATTGTTAGCACTCTGATCCTGTCGTACGAGTACGCAACTAAAGTGACACTCCAGAAGTTCGGCCGACCTGTTAGTGAAAGTTTAGTCTTAAAGACGATTTTACTATAAGGGGTGTATATACTTAAACGAACTAGAGAAAATTTACGGTAGACGAGGCATTCGTATGGTGTAGTTTAATATACAGACGCGTCAGATCGGGGGACCAACTGCTCCCTTTTAGTTTTCTTTATTTTTATTTTCGATTCGAATCTCCTCCTTTTACTCCTTTCCTCTCTCCCAGTCCCTTTCAACGTCGGGTCTCACTTATTCGTCTTTCCTTCGGTCTTCTGAACCTCCTCGAGTCTCGATTACTTTTTTTGTTCTTGTGACCCAACCCCCTCCCTTCCTACTCTTTCGGTCGACCTTCCTCTCTTTCGTTCGTTCTCCCTTCGGTCGTCTCTAGGTTTCCGTCTTTCAGGACCTCTGCCTTCCCTTGCCCTTTAAATAACCTTTGGTTCAACAAAAAGGAAAACATAGGTTACGTCAAGATAAGGTCCGTCTTGAGATAAGAGTGGGAGTCTCTCCTCTTTTCCCTTCAGTTGTGAGTATCCTCAGGTGCCCGACCTCGGTCCTCGAGAGGTTTCTGTCTGACCTCCTTTGTGCTCGGTTGTCGTCTGGGAGATTTCGCCCCTGACCCTGTTTCCTCCGAGTCGTAGTGGGTCGGGTCGCACAGGGGTTTCTGTCGACTTCGTTTCTTGTCGCTCTCGACGATGACTAGTCTTAAGGATCGTGTAAATTATTTGCGGAGGCAGCTGAGGAGAGTGGTCGTTCCAGTCCTTTGTAACCATCCGACACTTTTGGCTCCCGAGACCTTGGAGTCGACGGACTTAAGTGGAGACTCTAGTGATTGATAACTAGTACTCGTTCAGTAAGTTGGACCCAGAGACAATGACACAGATGTTCCTAACAATGCTCCTAATTCACTCAATAGCGTACAGTGTATCAATCCGTCACAGGTTTCGGATAATTTATACGTAGTCCTTACTTAGGTGTGTTTCGTTTTCTATTCTAACATTTCTTCTCCAATTATTCTTCTTTAATGATAATGGTTGAAGTGTGTGTAATTCACTTTTCTAGGTTTTATTAGAATGGAGTTATCTCTATTTTATATTTTCCTTGATAGGTGAATTAGTGAGTAAATAAGTCAGTGAGTAAATTGTTTAAAATAACTTGATGTAGTATGTATTTTCCGTCATTTATTATCATATGACAAAGAGATTTCTGTCTATGAATTCAATCCGTATTATTATTAAAAGTACAAATTTTTTATAACAGACATAGAAAGGGTTAAAAATCTCACTTTTGGTCATATTCAGCCAAAGAGAAATTTTAGAATAAAAAAGTACTACGTCTGTTGAGAAATAAGTAAAAAATTTGAAATTTAACAAAAAGATATGTTTGAAATATTCTACTTATTCGAGATCCTTAGATTCTATATCGGAGTACTATCAATTATTATAATATAATATCCGAACGTTCAACAATTGTCCCATATAGAATTTGTCAGAGTGGTGTTTTTTTCATTACCACTAAAGAAAATTAATTAATTTACTACCGTTGGGTGAGGTCATGAGAACGGACCTTTTAGGGTACTTGTCTCTCGGACCATCCGACGTCAGGTACCCCAGCGATTCTCAGTCTGTGTTGACTCACTGAAGTGAAAGTGAAAAGTGAAAGTACGTGACCTCTTCTTGTACCGTTGGGTGAGGTCATAAGAACGGACCTCTTAGGGTCCCTGTCTCCTCGGATCACCCGACGGCAGATCCCCCAGCGTGTCTCAACCTGTGCTGACTTCGCTGAATCGTCGTCGTCTATAATCCGTTTTGATACCATTAGTAAAACATTGTATCGTATAGTTTAGACTTGTGGAATTTGAATATTACAAACTACAGTTGATATAGAGTTATTTCGTCCTTTTTATTTATGTATTTAATTATTACAGTTATCAAACGTATAATAGACCTTACATTGATGAAGTTTTCGAAACATTGTACCAAGTCAAGTCAAGTCAGCGAGTCAGCACAGGCTGAGAAACGCTGGGGTACTTAACGTCGTGCGGTCCGGAGGGACAGGTAGTGGTAGAGGGCCTCAAGTGAGTCTGAGTGATGGTAGTTCAGGCACTACGGTAGGTCGGTAGAGTAGGAGCCAGCAGGGGAAGAGGGGGACGGGCGTTAGGGAGGGTCGTAGTCTCAGAAAAGGTTACTCAGTTGAGAAGTGTACTCCACCGGTTTCATGACCATTGTACCATGTACTTATATATAAAATGTTAAGTTTAATATAACGTTTTAATCAGGAAAAATATAAAGGTAACAGAATAACAATTAGAAAGTTAATCGAACAAGTCTTGTTTGAAGAGTGACTCTTGGTCTTTTAGACCACTCTCACGCACGATTCAGAGAAGTCAAAACAAGCTGAGAAACGGTGGTCCGAGATAACAGGTACCATAAAAGGTCTGTTCTTATGACCTCACCCGACGGTAAGGGAAGAGGTCCCCTAGAAGGACTGAGTCCCTGACCTGGACACAGAGGACTCCGAGGACGTAACGTCCACCTAAAAGGACGACTCGGTGGTCCCTTCGGTCTTTTAGACCACTTTTACTCACTTTTTGAGGAAAACGATCGGAATCCCCAAAGACTCCCATCCAAGTGAAGTCACCGGGTCTATGGTACGTCTTCTTTTTGTACTTCACTAATTCCGATTAAAAGTCGTACTGAAAAGGGGAACCCCGTAAGCGGTTAAGATTACATTAATCCACTTTTCGATCCTACTCGTAGTCTCGAGGGTCCTCGGACTCTCAAACTCCTCCTTTATAAAAACTCAAGTCTAGGGTCTTTCCTCTTCTGTAAGACCGTTTGTGACATCCCAAAATCAGTCTTGGGACTTCCTACTGTTCTATTTTTAATCCTACTGTTCTTTTCTCTTCGGGAGTGTTTACTTCATCCAGGTCGGAGCTTAGTCGATTTATATACTAACGGAATTCTATTCGATGGGAACACTGACTTGTTGTTGTTTTCGTGATTAACGGACGATCTTCGTTTTCTATTAAGAAGGACTGGAGTGTGGGTAGTCTTGACAACAAGTCAACGAGTCAATACAGGTTGAGAAACGCTGGGGTACCTGACGTCGTACGGGGCTGGAAATGATAGAGAACCTCAAACAAGTTTGAGTTCAGGTAACTCAGCTACTATAGTAGGTTGGTAGAGTAGGAAACAGTGGTGGAAGAGGAGGACGGAAATTAGAAAGGGTCGTAGTCCCAGAAAAGGTCACTCAGTGGAAAGCGTGGTCCACGAGTTGACTTCGAAGTCGAAGTCGTAGTCAGAAAGGTTAGTTATAAGTTACAACTAAAGGAAATCCTAACTGACCAAACTGGTGGTACGACAGGTTCCCTGAGAGTTCTCAGAAGAGGTCGTCGTATCAAGTGTTCGTAGTTAAGAAGTCACGAGTCGGAAGAAATACCAGGTTGAGAGTGTAGACATGTAATGATGACCTTTTTGGTATCGAAACTGATATGTCTGGAAACAGTCGTTTGACTACAGAGACGAAACATTATGTGACAGATACAGACAGTATCGAAAAGAAAGTTCCTCGTTCACAGAAAATTAAAGTACCGGCGTCAGTGACAGGTGTCACTAAAACCTCGGGTTCTTTTATTTCAGAGAGTGACAAAGGAAAAAAAGGATGTAGATAAACGGTACTTCACTACCCTGACCTACGGTATTAGAATCAAAAGACTTACAACTCAAAATTCGATCGAAAAAATGAGAGGAGAAAGTGGAAGTAGTTCTCCGATAAATCAAGGAGAAGCGAAAGACGGTCTCCCACCACAGTAGACGTATAGACTCCAATAACCATAAAGAGGTCCGTGGGTAGTCTTACGGATAATAGTTTTACTGTTCTTTATTCACAACCACAACAACCACTCCTGCACCTCTTTTCCCTTTCGAACACGGAACAACTACTTTTACACTTAACCACGTCGGTGATATCTTGTGTAAAGACTCATACTTCCAAGGAGTTTTCCACTCTTTATTCTGATAGTATACCAAGTTGTTAACACGAAGAGTCACAAATAGAGTTCCTATCCTTTAGTGACAGAGTTTGTCTATAGAAGTGAGGGTGCAAGTGACGTCGTAATAAATGTTATCGGTTCTCTACTTTTGATGGGGTCACAGGTGACTATTTACCTATTTCTTTTACACGATATATAAATATGTTTCCGTGTAACAAGTTAGTATTTTTCTTCCTTTGGTACGCTAAACGATGGTCTACCCTGGATTACTGTAATACAATTCGTTTTATTCAGTCTGTCTCTTTCTGTTTATGACATGATAAAGTGAATGTACACCTTAGAATTTATTTTTCCCTCTCTCTCTTTTGTCCGAACACCAAAGGTTTCCGTCAATTATGTTCCACTCATTTTTCTCCACCTCCTTGTCAGTTAGAAAAGACCTCTTCCTGTCATACTGACTTTCGGAGTTTAAAGTAGATATTATAAAAGTATTGTCCACAGATTGAATTTGACTTTTCGATCGTCCGAAAGGTTCTCCCTTCTATTTACTTTCTCTGTGGGACTTCTAAACTTATAACCTTA
The DNA here is from genome assembly GCA_006410555.1 of Capra ibex. Lineage (NCBI taxonomy): Eukaryota > Metazoa > Chordata > Mammalia > Artiodactyla > Bovidae > Capra > Capra ibex. The sequence goes on from SJYO01000647.1 coordinate 39,848,517, forward strand.
CTAGTCTCTACTTTGAATTTTATTAACTATTTGTAAGTTCTTAAGAGCTATTCTACCTCTTGACGCTGTCTCTTGATTTTTAACCAAAGTTTTTGTTCCATCTTTGCATCATTAAGTTTTTATATTGATTTTTAATTCCTACGTTTAATTTAATCGTCGTTTAAGTAAAGTCAAGTCAACGAGTCAGTACAGACTGAGAAACGCTGGGGTACTTGACGGCGTGCGGTCCGGAGGGACAGGTAGTGGTGGAAGACCTCAAGTGAGTCTGAGTGTAGGTCCTCGTTTAATCTGTTTCGATTTAACCCTTAATCACTTTACCCTATATGAAGTCTTTTTATAAGTCCAGCTGTTACCATTTTTTTCTACTTTTTATGTTTTCACTCATATTCTTTGGTTACCCCGTGTTGTTTTACAAGATTCTAAGAAGTTTGACATCCAGATTCAATCTCAACCCCCATTTTTTCTTTATTCATTATAAACTTTTGTTGACCAACTTTTAAAAGGTTTTGTGTATCTTTGGTTGTTCGTAGTTCAGTATCAGGGTTCTTCGTGATACTTGGTGATAGTCTATACTTCTTTTGATAGAGATCTGTGTAGTATCAGTATGACAACCTTTGGTTTCTATTGTTCTTCTCTTGACTTTTATCCAATAGTAGTTTCCAGGTTTTTATTTCGGTTGTCAACTGAAGAGAGAATAAACAGGGACCAAAGGTAAATAGATAACTCTTTAGACGTAAAACATACCAACGGTACAGTACATAGGATTGAGAAATATACCTTGTATATAAATTTGAGTTATAAGTAATATAAATACGTATAACATACGTATATGTATTTAAATTAAAGTTCGTTTATTCTTGACTTTCATAGTGGTGGACTGAAAATAATTTATTTTATAATTTCGTTTGTGAAATCCCACTTCCCCTTATTAAGGTCTACTTCCCTACCTAGAAATCTTTCATTACTTCTCGTTCCTTTACCCTTTATGTACGTATTTACACTTACATGTAACTGACATATTCATATATAATGTTTATATCGTACATGTCCTACTTATGTATGTTGTTGTATACTTCCGTGATTGTCCTCAATGTAAAAATTTTATCTTGATTAAATATACTATAAAATTATTCAGTTCAAACGTACAGCTGTGGAACGTCCATTGTTGATTATCATGACATCTTTGTCATACGGTACCCGATAGAAGCACCTCCAGGGGACACCAAAGGACGAAGTTCCTACGAACCTGACGGGGACCACTAGGACGGGCCGGGCGGGGAGTTTGGTCGGGACCGGTTGGAGTGACGGGGAGGCAGGGAGGCCGAGGGGGGGCGGGGAGGTCGCGCCGAGTCGGGTGTACCGGAAAGGCCGACGGGAGACCCGCCCGGCGCGGCGGAGCGGAGGCCACGTGTCTTGTCGGTGGTCCTGGGCTCTGCTCTTTGCCTGCTTCGACGTCTTGATTCCTCCACCGTCTTGGCAGGAAGCCCTATAGTCCTTTGGCCTGGGACTACTGCTGTTCTTACCCGACTTACGTCCCCTTACGCGGGATGTGGACCTTTTTTCACAGTCAGTCGGTGAGGACCTTGACGTGTGTGGGCGGTGACTGTTTTTTACTGGGGGTAAACACACTGAAGTAACTGTGAGTGACGGACTTTCTCATCCACTTTAGGTAGTTTCTTGACCCATTCGTACCTTGGTCGGACACGTTCTACCCCCGGGGGCTCGGACCGTACCGTCTCATGGGCAACTATTTGTGTGGGTCCCTTTGTGACATTCCTATTACTCTCGTTCTCGATTCGGAATCCGACCGAGGGACCAGTGGTTCTGTCTCGTACGTACGAACCTAATGGAGGTGGAAAAGACATGCAACATGGTTTTGTAGATGAATTCAATAAAAGAATCATGGTAAGGATGTTTATTTAATTATGGTGGGGAGGTGTTTTTTGGGGTCATATATTGGTGGTTCGATTACGTCCCCTTTTTACTTAAAATTTTTAATGCATTAAAGTTTCTTCAGTATTTTGTTCATTTTTCCCACTACATTTCCCGGTTTATTGTGGACTCAGTTTGTCTTTTGTTCGTCACCCTATCCGACCATTAAAAAACCCAAAAAAACTATTAAGGAGGGGTGACTGGGATTCCACAAATAATTGTCGACGCGTGGCAATTGGTTTTTCATATGTCAGTGAAATTAGAAAAGTGATTTAAATTTGTTTTTATAATATATAAGTCCAATTTGAGTTCTCTAGGAAATTGTGATTTATGAATCTTAGAATTAAAAGCGAGTGTCGTTTACATTGAATTTCCTAGTCCTATTTTACATTTTGTTGATATTTGAATTAGAGTATATTAGATGTTAACACAGAAATTTTTTGTTTTGTTTGTATAAATTTTACGACAAATACTATCTTAAATCTGGTGACCTTTAAAATAACGACACTATCCCATAATTATATATTTCTCTGAATGAATGACGAATTCACTTCAGCGAGTCAGCACAGGTTGAGAAACACTGGGGTACCCGTCATCGGACGTGGTCCGAGGAGACAGGTACCCTAAAAGATCCGTTCTCAGGACCTCACCCGACGGTAAAGGAAGAGGTTGAATGACGAATTCAGAGAAATAATTATATCTTTATTTAAATCAATGACTTAGTTTGTTCATGATAAAATGTTCCTATGAAGTAAAATTAGTTTTGAACTTTGGTGGTCAATTCGGTCGAAGTAGTATAGGTAAAATTGACTCTGCTTATTGTTTTTTATTTTATCTGGGATTCGCTATCGAACTTGGTGTCTTCCTAGTCAAAACTGGAGGACCTTAAGAAGACTCTTTGGATAATTCCTTAAGAAGACTCTTTGGTTACGGTAATGGTTTTTTCTCTTTGTTTCTCTCTCTCTCTCTAGATTTCTTAAAATAATACAACTCGACAACATAACATTCGGAAATTACGTGTGACTGAGTAAAATATCAACCATTATTTAACGATTCGAGGTTTTCTCATATAAACATGAATGTGTATTTATGTTATAAAATAAAATAGAATTATTAAATAACCATCGTCTTTTCTCAGATCCAAAACTTAGAAGATAACTGATCGTGTCTAAGAAGGTTTTGTCTCGCGAGACAGACAGGGTCGACGTTGGTTTAATAAAGTTTTGAATCCCCGGGATGGGTACTAAGGGAGATGGTATCAATCGTCACCTCTGTATCAATTCGAGTAAATTGTTGGAGGTCTTAGTGAAAAGTTGAGAAAGGGATATTTTCATACTGATTTAAACTAGTCTACTTTTCTATTATATGTTGGATTTACAGGTAGTTGTACACTGTCCTATCTCTTCTATACCATACGTATGTATATATATGTGTGCGTGTGTGCGTACTACCTTATAATGAGTCGGTTTTTTACTTACTATTACAGTAAACGTCGTTGTGTCTACATTGATCTCTTGGTATGATTCACTTCTTAATTATTCAGTCTCTCTGTTTATAGTATATAGTGAATATACATCTTAAATTTCTTATTATTTTTACTTTAATAAATGTTTTGTCTTTATCTGAGTATCTGTATCTTTTGTTAAAATGTTTATGGTTTCCTTTTCCACCCTCCGTATTTAATCCTTGAACCTCAATTATCTATATGTGATGATATATATTTTGTCTATTTGTTCGAGGATGACATATCGTATCTTCGATATTAGTTATAGAACATTATTGGATATTACCTTTTGTTATGTCTTTTCTTATGCATACATATTGACTTAGTGAAAAGACGTGTGAACATTCATTTTGTAATATTTAATATCAAGTTAAAATTTTTCCATTTTTTGCCTGTCATTATTATAGGTGGATAGTCGTGATTCTGGTTTGAAATGACTGTAGATAGAATTGACAGTAGTGCAACCTTAAGTATATTTTTTCTAATCGTAAGATGATGTTACACGGTCAGTAACAGAACCTGGGACTTTTCACGATTCTTCCTCAAGTACCAGGGGTATATGAAGTCTACCAATACGGGATCTTCCCATTTGGAGATAAGAAAACAAGTAAGTCCTCTTTAATTAACCGGTAGTTTTTGATTAACCTGTAAAATAATTAACGACTCTTAAAACACCACCTTTAAAAGGAGTGAAAATACTACGAATGTCAGTCCATCCCTTAATTTGTATTTTACCATTGTTTTTATTTATATGATTAAGTAAATATATATCACTTGTCACGTGACACTTTGCATTCCATTGTCCTTTACGAACCGAACTCTCAGACTCTTTCATTTTAGACTCAATTCTAGAGTTCCAATTAATCAACTTTTCTTAGAAAGATAGTCTTTCCATTTATCTATTTCCGGGACAAAGGTCTCCTTTCTACTAACCTTTTGAGGTTCTTCCTGTGTCACCGTTCCTATTCTTCTGTACCGAATTCTGTTGCGACGTGTCTACGGTACTTTTATAGGAGACTCGGAAGGTTCTTATGTAATTTCCAAAACGATCGATAAGTGAGAATTTTCGTTACTCTTAAGTGTCTTCCAACACTTTGTCCTCTTGTCGTACTATGGTAGACTTTATCTCTTGTAGAGAGTTGATCGACATCTTTGTCACCCAACTTCCTACTGTTCTGAGGTCTTCACGGGACCTTTCTTTTACGGTGAAATTTTAGGTGTCGTCGTCATTCAACCTTTTCGTCTACCTAGACTCTCTTTAAGTTCTCCATTTTGACGTCCCGAATGTACTGTGGGACCTATACTGTCTTTCTTCCTTTACCCGAGAACCAAACGCGAAGGTCCCGTCTTACTTAACGCTATCGTAAGGGCCACAATCCTTTAACAGCTCTTCCCGACGTCAACCCTCTCCTTCTTACACTTAGACTAAAACGTTTACAACTCAGACTTGACGAAACCTCTATGAGTGCGCTACAGTCCACTCGTCCACCTGTAGACCTGACCTCAAATTCTCTGTTTTCCCAGATGTTCAGACCTTCTATGTCTATATGATTATCACAGTCTTTGACACTTACACCCAATTTTCGGAACTCTTTAGACTATAAATGGTCTGTCTGTCTCCGGTGACTCGGTCAGACCAAGGTCGGACTCCTTAGGTCTCGTCATCCCGATTTTCGTCATTTCTACAATTTGTCTCTTCGGTCCCTTCCTCCATTTAACGTCTCACCTCAAAGTCCATAGTGACCCTTAAGTTGTCCTGCTCTGGATGTAATGTTAAGGTGTTGTGACCTTGGTGTTGTCTTAATACGTATTTCACGGTGTTCTCGGGTCTTTTTCCTATGACTGAAATCTTTCTCTTTTCTCAACTAGTTTTCTTCAGTAGAAATTCGACACAGACTCCTTGCTTATCCTCAAAGAGTTCGTTTAGTCAGGTCCCTATTTTTCCATTACAAATCTCTTCCATGTCGTTAAAGAGTTTTTCCTTTGTTTTGTAGAAGTAATCCGACTACTTATAGGGTTTTGGGATAAAGGATGTAAGGATCTAGTCGGTAAGACCAGTAAAAGTTAGTGCGACGAAAGTGTAAGATTGTCCCGTTTCATCCGTAGGACCGTCAGATCGGAGACACTGTCAGGGGCTTGGGTGTTTTAGTCTTATACCCCACCCTCTTCTCTTTTTATTGTGCCGTTGTCTTCAGTATATTTCAGAGTATGGAAAAGTAACATTACATTCCTAAAAAGTGACATTACATTCCTAAAGACTAAGACATTGTCTCATTTATACTTCCAAATTTCAGTGTTATGTTTCTAGTTTCCTCTTCTGTTTTTTGTTAACTTATCTTCTGTATGTTTGTATACCCTTCTATATCTGATTAAAAGGAAGAGAACGTGACAGTCATTTTCAGAAACTCAATCTACTGGAGGTGGTAGAAAGTCCATTACTCCTCTTTCGAAACTTTCTTAGGCGTTTACGACTTGAGGTTAGATATCTCGATTCCAATGTTAAGTGTACCACTATGTAACTTCTATGTGACCTACATTTTGATATCCTTTTTGCCTCGGATTATAGTCATAATCTTATCAACTAACCAACTAGGTACAGGTACATAGTTGTGATGTTATAAAAAAATTTCTTTTTTTTTTCTGTGTTTGAGTTTAATACGAATGGGCGATTTGACAATATAAATTGTGTTCAAAAATAAAACATGTATCTGTATATTTCTTATTAAAACGTCGGTCGTTTTAAACTTTTTAACTATCGATTTGAGAGTGTCAGAGGAAGGGAAAAGGGTGCAAAATTGTAAGTGAATTGTTGATGGTGACGATAAAGAGACACTTTGAAGTTTAACATTCGAGAAAATTCTCTTTTAGTTAAAGAAATATATCTAACAGAAGTAAATGAACGGTAAAGGCCAACGCTGACGTAATTTAACGTCCGTACGCCGATGATAAGTGGACGGGAGTATCAACAGAAGCTTACCCTAAAGTCCGTAGTGTATCCTTATGTAAAACGAGACTTTAGGAAGACGATAAATGGTAGAAGGGAGTAGAACAAGTTCACACAACTTCGTATTTATGTAATGTCTATTCCCTACTAAAGTGGGGTAGGACAAAAGGATCGGAAGCCACAACCGAAGGAAGGCAAAAGGACGGAGTGTAAGGCTGTTTAAGCAGCGGAAACAGTGTGTTATTATTCTCTTAACTTTTCTCTCTGCGACAGGAGTCTGTTCACGACGCGTAGTGTCCTTCCTAGGAAAGGGTCCCTGTGCGTCTCTTCCCTGCGAAAGGAAGTCTGGTGGACGTGCACCGGTTCCAGCCCTTAAATTTCCCCGAGGGGCTCCCCGCCCAGGCCTTCAAGGGGGCCCCTCTGCCACCCTTGGGAAAAGTCCCCGCTCCGGAAGTGTGGCGCCCTGGCGGCGTCCTCCCCGGGCCGCCCCTCCGCGGCCCGCTGCGCCCTCCACCCCTGCGGGGCCCGGCGCTCTACCATGGACGCGCCCGAGCTCGCGGGGACGGTGCCTCAGGGGCTAGGTCTCCACGAGCGCGTCGTCGACGACCATCGACTCCGTCACGAAGTGGCGCGTCCCGTGCAAGGGGTACCGCCCCGGGCCCGCCGCGCCCCTCTCCCCTCCCGCGTCCGTCCGCCGCTCGCCACCCCGGTTGCGGGCCCCTACGCGGCGCGCGCCCGGAGCCCCGCGGACGGCGGAGGGCGGAGGGCGCGCGCGAGACGCGTGACGCCGCCGCGGCCCGTCCTGCGGCCGCCCGTGGACGCGTGTGCGCCAGGTGGGCCCGGGCTCGGCCGGCCAGTGTCGGACCGCGCGCGCAAGGCGCGGCACGAGTCGTGAGCCCTGACTCGCGCGACCGCGCGTGGACGTGAATGACCGAAGGGTAGTCTCAGTCTGGGGTATCTATTTCGTTCCCAATCCAGAGGTGGTTTGCTTTTCGTAGGCACAAAAGGAAACCCCTCAGACGAATACGGGTTCATGCTAAAAGGGACGGGTCACATCTACACGGACCGGAACTTGAGTGGACTCAAATAGAAGTCCTCTTATTCGAACTGTCTACGTGTGACGATACAAGTTTTGCCTATTAGTTGTTCCTGGATGACATGTCGTGACATTCGAATCGGGTTATAAAACATTATTGGATTTACCCTTTTCTTGATCTTCTTTTCTTATCCACGGACATATACGTCTTGAACCGAGAGGTATCCTTTGATTGTTTTGCAACAATTAGTTGGTATAATGATTTTATTTTCAATTTTTTATTTCTATAGCCGGTATAACCTAATTTCGGGTCAGATCACTCGGAGGGAAATTGAATAATGGATATATTTTGATAGATATCTTCATTCCAGTGTAAGACTCTATAGTCAAGTCCAGTCAAGTCAGCGAGTCAGCAGAGGCTGAGAAACGTCGGGGCACCTAACGTCGTGTGGTCCGAAAGGACAGGTTGTGGTTGAGGATCTCGGACGAGTTTGAGTACAGGTAGTTCAGTCACTACGGTAGGTCGGTGGAGTAGGAGACAGTAGGGGAAGAGGAGGACGGGAGTTAGAAAGGGTCGTAGTCCCAAAAAAGGTCACTCAGTCAAGAAGTGTAGTCCACCCGTTTCATAATCTCGAAGTGCAAGTCGTAGTCAGGAAGGGCACTTATAAGTCCTGACTAGAGGAAATCTTACCTGACCAACCCAGAGGAACGTCAGGTTCCCTGAGAGTTCTCAGAAGAGGTTGTGGTGTCAAGTTTTCGTAGTTAAGAAACCGCGAGTCGAAAGACATATCAGGTTGAGGGTGTAGGTGTGCACTGATGACCTTTTTGGTTTCGAAACTGATCCGCCTGGAAACAACCGTTTCATTACAGAGACGGAATATTATACGACAGATCCAACCAGTATCGAAAAGAAGGTCCCTCGTTCGCAGAAAATTAAAGTACAGACGTCAGTGGTAGACGTCACTAAAACCTCGGGGGTTTTCATTTCAGAGAGTGATAAAGGTAACAAAGGGGTAGACAAACGGTACTTCACTATCTTGGTCTACGATACTAGAATCAAAAAACTTACAACTCAAAATTCGGTTTAAAAATTGAGAGGAGAAAGTGCAAGTAGATCTCAGAGAAGTCAAGAAGAAGTGAAAGACGGTATTCCCACCACAGTAGACGTATAGACTCCAATAACTATAAAGAGGGTCGTTAGAACTAAGGTCGAACATGAAGTAGGTCGGACCGTAAAGTATACTACATGAGACGTATCTTCAAGTTATTCGTACCACTGTCATATGTCGGAACTGTACGAGGAAAGGGTTAAACCTCTGTTAAACAACAATGCACAGGTCAAGATTGACAACGAAGGACTGGACGTATGTCTAAATAGTCCTCCGTCCAGTCCACCAAACCATAAGGGTAGAGAAAGTCTTAAAAGGTGTCAAATAACACTAGGTGTGTCAGTTTCTGAGACCGTATCAGTTATTTCGTCTTCATGTACAAAAAGACCTTGAGAGAACGAAAAAACTACTAGGTCGTCTACAACCGTTAAACTACAGACCAAGGGGACGGAAATGATTTAAGTTGAACTTGTAGACCTTCAAGTGTCAAGTGCATGAAAACTTCAGACAGAACCTCCTAAAACTCGTAATGAAACGATCACATACTATACTTACGTTGACACTCCATCAAACTTGTAAGAAACCGTAACGGAAAGAAACCTTGATCTTACTTTTGACTGGAAAAGGTCAGGACACCGGTGACGACTCAAAAGGTTTAAACGACCGTATGACTCCGTCGTGAAAGTATCGTAGTAGAAAATCCTAAACTTGATCGAGTTGACCTTATGGTAGTGGAGGTGATCGAAACAAGCATCACTACGAAGGATTCCGGGTGAACTGAAACGTAAGGTTTTACAGACCGAGATCCACTCACTAGTGTGGTAGCACCAATAGACCCAGTACTGCTAGAAAAAATACGTCAAGAAACCTCTTCCTTTACCGTCGGGTGAGGTCATAAGAACGGACCTCTTAGGGTACCTACCTTCTCGGACCACCCGATGTCAGGTGCCCCAGTGTTTCTCAGCCTGTGCTGACTCGTTGAAGTGAAGTGAAAGTGAAAGACTCTATGGTCTTCTATCCGAAAGCTGTACACTTAAACCTTTCACCCTTGTAGGACATTGGGTACCTAAGTGAAAACAACAGGAGAGAAGGGACGGTCAACAGTAATTAGAAAAGGACTTGACAAACTCTCGTTATTATCTATACTGGAGGCGGGGGGTGCTACGGAATTAAGTGGTCACACATAAAGGGGGTCCGTTTCTGTAAGAGAACGTAGTGGTGGTTTGTTGGGAGGTCTTGTCTTTTAGTGGGAACCATGTCGTGATGGTAGGTTAGGTGTATAGGGTACGTTTAAAGTGGTTGAAAAAGTTACTACAGGGTAATTTTTTTTTGTGAACTAAAAATTCATAATACTCTCCTTGAACCTTGATACGAATTATAAAAGTGTACTGAACATTTTCTTTTCTTAGACTTTTTCCTATACATACATTTACATATATTTGTATATGTATATATACCCGAAGGGGCCACCGAGTCGCCCATTTCTTAGGTGGACGTTACGTCCTCTTTGTCTAAGGTATGGACCCAGTCCTTCTAGGGGACCTCTTCCTTTACGGATGGGTGAGGTTATAAGAACGGACCTCTTAAGGTACCTGTCTCCTCGGATCACCCGATATCAGGCACCTCAACGTTTCCAGTCTGTACTGACTCACTGATTGTGTGTGTGTGTGTGTGTGTGTGTGTATACGTATATATACACATAATATTGAGTCGGATATGTATACATTATGCATACGGTTCGAAGACAAAAAAGAAACGATGACAAGTGAAACGAAGATTACAACAAAAGTATATAACTTTTTGTTACTACGTCTAGGTCTTAGAAATGTACCTTCTTAAGAAATACAGGAAAAAATAAAGGAACATTCCCGTGGTGAAATCAATGAAGATATTATCAAAAAGTATATTTTAATGATATAGTTAATAATAGTTAGATACCGTATACACTTTTGTTTAAAGAACGTCTCAACTTTTTATACTTAGTGAAACGATGTGTGAACTTTGACTGTGTTACAACATTTAGTCGATAGGAAGTTAATTTTTGAGTGTTTTATACTTGTCATTTATAAGATTCCGTCAAACGTTCCAATCTTGGGATACACGTCGTCACATTATTTCTTCTTTTCTATCTTCCGTCAGCTAATCCCCTCTACAGTGTCTATTAAACCGTTCAGTCAGTCGACTGTCATTCACCCATTATGTCCAATTCGTGACTTTATCTCCACTCAACGAATTTCTCTACGTTCCGTGTGTTAATGACTTCGATACTTCCGAGTTCCGTAAGTTTACTTTTAACATTTGTGTAGGCACAGTAATCTTGTCCTGATCAGAACCCATCACTTCCCAACCCCTCTACCAGGACCTTGTCTGGTGGAGAGAAGGATAGTGAGAAAGTGTTCATGTTTATGTGTCTGTGTGAGACTTTGAGAAGTCGTACTCAAGTCGTGGACGTAAACTTACCTGTCGGTAGTTCTTATCGGAGTACAACGGCTCACCGGACCGGTCCCCTCGGTCAGTCGAGGTGACAGACGACGTCGTTCGTGATAATGTGTACTTTCCTAAGTTTCTAATGAGACGTGTTGTATCATATTTGTGTGAATTCCTTAAATTGTACGTCTTATTCGTTCAGTAGTAAGTGCCAAGACTCTCACCACTCTGAAGGTGATCATTGTCTTTATTTCGTCAATTCCTGTCTGGTTCTGTTTCTCACCCTCTCCCTCGAAAACCTAGGAATAACCTTATCCTGACCTTCCCGTTTCTCCTATTTCCCTTGAGAGCAGTGAAACTAGTTCCAACTAATTGTACCTCTTGTACTAGTCTTGACGGTTTCACTCAAGTACGTTAAGAATTTTCGGAGATTTTAAGAGATTACGTTTTCTGACTTGAGATTACGTTTTCTGACTTTTATCTTGATGGTATTCTGGTTAGTTGGGGTGATGACACATATAAGGTATTAAGTTTTTCTGAGTACATGGGATTACAAGTATAGTCGTGATAAACGTTATCGGTCCTGTACCTTCGTTGGATTTAAAGGTAGTTGTCCCCTTACCTATTTCTGTACCATATATATGCGTTACCTTATAACAACAAATGAGCGATTCAATAGAGGATGGGAAAACGCAGAGGTACAAGACATCCGGGGGTCCGAGGAAGACGAGTACCCTAAAGGGTCGGTTCTTATTACCTCACCCAAAGGTAAAGGAAGAAGTCCCCTAAAAGGACTGAGCCCCTAGTTTGGACGTAGAGACCGTAACCGTCCTTACAGGAAATGGCGAATCGGTGGTCCCTTCGGGTGTTACCTTATAATGAGCCGGTAATTTTCCTTACTTCAACCCAGTAAACACCTCTACACCTACCTAGATCTTTGACAGTATATATCACTTCACAGTCTTTCTCTTTTTGTTTATAGTGTATAATTGTATATAGACATATTAGATCTTTTACCATGTCTACTAGAATAAACGTTCCATCTCCACCTCTGTGTCTGTATCTTTTGTTTGTACCCACTTCCCCCTTACCCTCTTTAACCCTCTGACTCCAACTGTTACATATGATGACTATGACGATGATTCTTATTATTGTTATTTATTTTGAGGTTACGTGGGGTTTAAGGTTAATAATAAATAAACTTATACGAATAAAATCTCCATATATAAGTATCCAGATTTATAGAAACTATTAAACGAAGTCGGCTCGAATCCCCAATAAAAAGGTTGTGTCCACTTTACGTCGAATCTTCAATATAGTTACGGATTATGGTAAAAAAGATATTGTCCTTTTTATCATGAATTTTCTTGAATTTTCCTGGGTCAAACTTGTTGTCATGAATTTGTTCCACTGAAAATGGTACCTCAGTTAACAAGTCTTGAACTTTATCAAAACTATCAATTATAACTTTATAACTTTAGATTTAGATTTCAGTTTAAAACATACTAGGAGATGATAATCCTTTTTCTTAGATCTTTATTTGAAATATTGAATTATCAAAAGATTTACCCCTTCCAGAAATCTGTTTAAGTATAGAGTTAATTAAGTGGTATCCTTATATCCCAAAAAATCTGTCCCTTTGGTATATTTATACTTTTATAACTTATGTCAAAATACAAGTACGTGAAATACACCTTTTACGATATTAGTGTTTTTTACTTTAATACTAAGGACATTTATGGGTTTGACAATCGTTATTCCTGGTTTATTTCTGGTAGTATTCTTATAAAATAGAGTGTATATTTTCTCTCACTTTATCTACGTGACAACCACCTGTCATCAAACTGCAAATTAGTACTTACGAATTTTAAATATTTAAATTTTTCGAAGTTGAATATTTAACTTTGTCAATTATAATCACATATGTAAGGGTCAAAAATACTAATTTTACTTTTAGGAGTTATACATGGTGATGATTACGTTTAGATTCTTCAGGATACCTTTTATTATCGTACATATATCGGTATGTATAGAAAAGTATAAGTAAAGGTAATACCAAATAATGTTCTATAACTCGTATCATGGGACACGATATGTCATCCCAGAACAAATAGATAAACTAGTATTATTATTTCTTTCACTTTCACTTCAGTGAGTCAGCACAGACTGAGAAACACTGGGGTACCTGACATCAGATGGTCCGAGGAGACAGGTACCCTAAAAGGTCCGTTCTTATGATCTCACCCAACGGTAAAGGAAGAGGTCCTCTAGAAGGGTTGGGTCCCTAACTTGAGCCCAGAAGGTGTAACATCCGTCTGTGAAATGGAAGACTCGGTGGTCCCTTCAGGGACGTATCATTATACATGGAGAATTAAGGTTTGAGGATTAAATAGGGACGGGGGAAAAGGGGAAACCATTCGTATTTAAATTAAAGACACAGAGACTCAGACGAAGACAAAACATTTATTCAAGTAAACATAGTATAAAATCTAAGGTGTACTATTCACTATATACTATATACAGAAAGAGACAGAATGAAGTGAATCGTACCAGTAGAGATTCAGGTAGGTACAACAACGTTTACCGTACAAGGCACGTTTTAGTAAATTCAAACGGACGGAGAGGACTCAATGAGAACTGAGAGAAGAGAGGAATTGGAGGATGGGGTTTAAAGTAGACAGTTGGTCTCTTCAGTCAATTGTGGGACCTGGGTGGGTAGGCGACAGAGAGAGACAAGAGGACGACTGAAGGGGGTGAGAGAAAGAGAACCTTTCGTAGTAGTGACATGCCACCGTCTCGGATGCACGACCAAAAGCTAAGGGGCTCTACTCTCGGACCGAGGTGGTCTATGGTTTACTCACTGGAAGCGTTCAGGAAATCAGAGACAAAGAATAGACAGTCTCTTGCTCCTAATTTTAAAGGATGGACTGTCCCGACAACGTTTCTATTTTGGTCGATCTTGTATATTTTACGAGTTGTGTTCCAGAGACCGTGTGTTATCCGTGGGCAACTTACAATCGTTAATAATGATGACATCGGACGAAAAGACAAAATAAAATGTAAGTGTCAGCTGGGAGGTGTCGGATTCTTAAAAACTTTTATGTATAGATCAGTCATGAAAATTTGAATTTTGGGAATCTCTAAAGAGTATGGAAAACTTCTCTTTAACAAAGAATTTTACTATATGACTGAACAAGATCTACTCTGAAAATCGATGGATTGTCAGAATTGTTATCAGAAGTCAGGACGGTTAAAACGTTTGAGTAGAAAGTGAGGTCTTTATAGTTTAATACATATTAAGGGGTTCAAATTTTGAGAGGGTACGAGGGAATATTAAGGTTAGAGTAATAATTTTTATCTGTAAACCCCTTTACGTCTTCTACGTATTTCTATTTGGTGGGTAGTAAGATTCCGGTCTTTATAAAATTATTTAAAAGAAAATCTCTTTTTTTAATTATAAAAGATAGATACGAAGAATAAGATGAGAAAAGTAAATTGTAACTAAATTTGAGAAATTTTAATCCCAAGATTACCAATATGATATATATATATTCAGTATAAAAGTTATTAGAAGATCTCATATCCGAAAATTAATAAAAAATTTCCCTTCTAGTTGTCGATATTACACTAGAACACTTACAAATATATTCATTAACAGACTAATTAGAAGGTTTTTATACTGTCACTTTTAGAAGGTGATGTCTTTAACATAAAGACAATTAAAGTAAATATAAAAATTGTATCTTATATATAGGAACCAATCACCAAACGAACCATATTCGAATGGAAATCACTTTCTAAAAACCCAAGAAACCAACAAAAAACGATATACCCCCACCCCTCAAAGATACTCTTAGTAGAAACCTAATACCATTATGGTAATTTACCCTTTATCTACCCCTTTGTCACCTTTGTCACAGTCTGAAATAAAAACTCCCGAGGTTTTAGTGACGTCTACCACTAACGTCGGTACTTTAATTTTCTACGAATAAGGAACCTTCCTTTAAATACTGGTTGGATCTATCGTATAATTTTTCGTCTCTGTAATGAAACGGTTGTTTCCAAGTAGATCAGTTCCGATACCAAAAAGGTCACCAGTCTAATAATAATAATACCTACACTCTCAACCTGACACTTCTTTCGACTCGTGGCTTCTTGACTACGAAAACTTGACACCACAACCTCTCCTGAGAACTCTCAGGGAACCTGACGTTCCTCCAGGTTGGTCAGGTAGGATTTCCTCTATTCAGGACCCACAAGTAACCTTCCTGACTACGATTTCGACTTTGAGGTTAGGAAACCAGTGGACTACGTTTCTCGACTGAGTAACCTTTTCTGGGACTACGATCCTCCCTAACTCCCGTCCTCTTCTTCCCCTGATGTCTCCTATTCTACCGACCTACCGTAGTGGCTGAGCTACCTGTACTCAAACTCACTTGAGGCCCTCAACCACTACCTGTCCCTCCGGGCCGCACCCCGGCCCCAACCTTTCTCAGCCTGTGCTGACTCGCTGACTTGACTTGACTTGACTTGATTTCTTACCAAAGTCCAAACGAATCGGTCCTAAAGATTACTCAAATCAAACTGTCAAGATCCTAAATAAATAAATAAAACGATTGGGGAATTGAACCCGATATTGTCTTACTTTCACAATTAGAGAGCCAAAACAGACTGAGAAACGTTGGGGCACCTGACATCGGGTGGTCCGAGGAGACAGGTACCTTAATAGGTCCGTTCTTATGACCTCACCCAAAGGTAAGGGAAGAGGTCCCCTTAGAAGGGTTGGGTCCCTAGCTTGGGTACAACGGACGTAACGTCCACCTAAGAAATGCAGACGCAATGGTCCCTTCGGGTATTATTTATATTGGATTTTGGTATATGTCACATCGAAGTGAAGTCACAAAAAAGTCCCCAAATGAAAGAGTGAGTGTCTGAGTCCACTTCAAAAAGGTAGAGGGTGTGTACCTTGTCGGAACTCTCTGGGTCACCAAATACTAGAACCGAGTTAATCGAGGGAAAGGAGTCTGTCGTAAACCAAATCTCTTACCGTTGGGTGAGGTCATGAGAACGGACCTCTTAAGGTACCTGTCTCCTCGGACTACCCGATGTCAGATACCACAGTGTTTCTCAGTGATTGTGAGTGAAAAAGTTCATTAATTTTGGGATCGAAGACCGATTGTCCTGGACACAGGAGAACACTCGAGGAGCCGTTATAATTCAGGGACCTATACAGGAACTATAGTAATAACTCTCCTCTCTCTCCGTATAGAGTGAAGTCAAATCAGGACGTATAAATAGTCTTAAGATTGAAATTTATAAAGATGTTAACCACAAACGTGTATTAAAAGTTATGTAAGACCTTAAGGAAATGAGAAATCCTTTCATTTCTATCCTTAGTTCTCTACGACTTGACTTTCTCGTGTAAGTCGAATAGAGTCTCGGACTCGTGGAATGTTATATCAAGACTGTGGAACTACTTAAGTGTTCTCTCTTTTGATTTGGTGTTGATGTAAGAGGGCAGGAAAAGGGATAGAGAAGAGATGTATTTTACTGTTGTCACTTAATGTCTCAACACGTAACGAATAGATATAGGATTCGTTTCCGAAAATTTTTGTCGCCGTTCAGGAACCCTCCCTTCCCAGGTCAATCTTACCCGATAACACACTCAGGGAAACCATGGTTTCTACCGATAAATTTGCAGAGATTCTCTTGTCATATCTATTTTTATTTTAGTTTAAACATCATTGTTATGTACGTTTAGCCGTACCTCGGTTCCATGGATGGTCCGCCCCTAGTTTCTGTGTATACCTCTCAAAGTTCGTTACTACGGTACCTTGAAACCGTTCGCAGAAGTCTCATTACACGAGGTCGGAGTTTGTTATTTTTCCTTTCTTACTTTTGTTGAACCAATGGCTATGACCTACTATGGATTCCCCTTCGTTTCGAAAGTAGCAGAGTCAAAATAACGACTTTTTAAATTTATTGAAGAGTGTATACAATACAGACCGACTAGATTTAACTACCCTTCCTATTGTCTCACAAATTTTTTAAGAACCAGTGATTATAGTTTCAAGGTAATTGTTATCGTAACAAGACTTTATCACGTAAGAAAACTCTTATACATTACACTAGATAAAATGGTTTTATCGTGGGGTGGGGTCCACTACCTATGGACCGTAATCTATGTCTTTAGTCTTGTTTCGACGTTTGGTGTAAAGAGGACTACATCTTCAGATAAATAAGAAAGTGACTCAGTTTTCCTAGGGTTTCGTAATCGAAACGGTTGACATAACATTTTATTTTCTATGTCTGCAACTGTCGAGTAATTGTTGAGTATTATACTCAACTAATCTATCGGCTACACGTGTGTCTAAAACGGTTTTCTATATTTCACAGAAGAATAACGTGATGGATGTGTGAGTCTGAGATAAACTTTTTACAAATATAGTTTAGTCAACTATATAAGACTACCAATATCATCTACACTGGAGTTACACATTGAATATAATTAAGAAGAGGTACCTGTTATAGTAGTAACCTTAGACATGGTTCATAATAACTTAATTTTCGTAGTAATGGTCATGTTTTGTTACCCAATTTTCATGTTTCGTGAACCGTAAAACGAAACGTGTATCGTACACTAGTCACTTAGAATCGAAAGAAAAAGGAGAAGTGTTTAGTTTAGTCAGGTGACAATTCTTACCTATATACTACTCCCTTAGACTATTTGAGTTTAAATCACTGAAGATATCTCATAACAGTGGGACGAATATTGAAGATACGTCTCATGTAGTACTCTTTGTGACCTGACCTTCTTTGTGTCGGACCTTAGTTCTAACGGCCCTCTTTATAGTTATTGGAGTCTATACGTCTACTGTGGTGGAAATACCGTCTTTCACTTCTCCTTGATTTTTCGGAGAACTACTTTCATTTTCTCCTCTCGCTTTTTCAACCGGATTTCGAGTTGTAAGTCTTTTGCTTCTAGTACCGTAGGCCAGGGTAGTGAAGTACCCTTTATCTACCCCTTTGTCACCTTTGTCATAGTCTGAAATCAAAAAACCCGAGGTTTTAGTGACGTCTAACACTAACGTCGGTACTTTAATTTTCTGTGAATGAGGAACCTTATTTTCCATACTCGTTGGATCTATCGTATAAGTTTTCGTCTCTGTAATGAAACGGCTGATTCCGGGCAGATCAGTTCCAATACCAAAAAGGACACCAGTACATACCTATACTCTCAACCTGACACTTCTTCCGACTCGGGGCTTCTTAACTACGAAAACTTGACACCACAACCTCTTCTGAGAACTCTCAGGGAACCTGACGTTCCTCTAGGTTGGTCAGGTAAGACTTCCTCTAGTCGGGACCCTAAAAAAACCTTCCTTACTACGATTTCGACTTGAGGTCATGAGACCGGTGGAGTACGCTTCTCAACTGAGTAACCTTTTCTGAGACTACGACCCTCCCTAACCCCCGTCCTCCTCTTCCCCTGCTGGCGCCTACTCTACCGACCTACCGTAGTGACTGAGTTACCTGTACTCAGACTCACTTGACGCCCTCAACCACTACCTGTCCCTCCGGACCACACGACGCTAAGTACCTCAGCGTCTCAGCCTGTGCTGACTCGCTGACTTGACTTGACTATCTCATAAGTTAAGTGATTTCTCAAAACAAAATTGTATATAAGTTATCGATTACCCTTTTATTTATACTTGTCTATATATTGTATACGGAAGAACTGAAATTTCTAGAACACAAGATCACCGTTGGAGACCCCTTTTGATTAATATTTGTAATAATCCATATCGTCTACATAGAAGTAGTCACCTTACGTTCTTTAATTTAAAGTTTCAATTTTTTAGACCTATTCTTTTGTAATAAATGTCGTCTTAAACGTACAAATAGTTTTAAAAAAAATCATTAAATAACGTATTATTTGTATCCCGTAATTTATGACACACCTTTCATTATTACTTGCTCCTTCAGAAATTGTGTCTGTTAAAGATTAAATTGTTGCTTTACACTACGGTGACTTTATAGATGTTACTCGTTATACAATCATTCACGGGTCCCGATTATGAACCAAAAAAGGTATTCTACCATGTCTTTGGGTTTGTTAGAAAAACCGGTTGGGTTATATTCGACTCTTGGTACCTTCGTTTCCCTTATTTGAGGTTCAAGCCAATCCTTTTACTCGCTTCTGTAGTCCTTCCTCCGTAGTCCTCCAACCCGTTCCTCTCGGATAATACGTCCTTCCTTCGCCCCCTCCCTTCTCTATGTAAGTGTAGTCGACTACTACCCGATTGTCCGACGGAATGGTGGTTCTTGACGTAATGGTAGTTTTGCACGTTTATTGAAAGTTTACTTTTAGAAGTGACTTCATGGACTAAATTATTAGAAAATATATATTTACACTAATAAAGTGACCCGATAAATTTATTTTGGTAGTAAAGATTAAAACAGTGTCTACTCGTATTTGTGTATTTAGGAAGTCTTCACGATTTCTCTGATTGTTTCGTAAGTAGAACGTTCAGTCTGAAAATATATGTCGACATCTAAAAAATGCACACAGGAGAGACAAGAGGTACCCGTCCTCTCGTTTCTAGTATTGACGTTTTACTGACCTTGAAACTTCGTGAAACGACCCATAAAATTGAGTCACGTACTTAATAAGGGTAAATTGTCCACTTCTTTGACTCCGAGTCTCTGGAACTTGTTGATTCGGTTTCAATTTCTCATTCAGAGTCTTTGTCTGAGTTTAAACACGGACAGTTTCGGTAAGTGTGTGGTAGTACACAAGGAGTCTTGTAGAAAATCTGTGGTTTTGGGTCCGAGGTTCTCCAATTTAACAAAGGTTCCCTCCAAGAAATCTCGGTTTTGAACTTGAGTCGGAAGATTGAGACGTAAGGTCTTCTTAAGATGTTGTATCAAGTCAAGTCAAGTCAAGTCGAGTCGGCGAGTCAGCACAGACTGAGAANGTAGTACACAAGGAGTCTTGTAGAAAATCTGTGGTTTTGGGTCCGAGGTTCTCCAATTTAACAAAGGTTCCCTCCAAGAAATCTCGGTTTTGAACTTGAGTCGGAAGATTGAGACGTAAGGTCTTCTTAAGATGTTGTATCAAGTCAAGTCAAGTCAAGTCGAGTCAGCGAGTCAGCACAGACTGAGAAACACTGAGGTACTTAGCGTCGTGTGGTCCGGAGGGACAGGTAGTGGTTGAGGGCCTCAAGTGAGTCTGAGTCCAGGTAGCTCAGTCACTACGGTAGGTCGGTAGAGTAGAAGACAGCAGGGGAAGAGGAGGACGGGGGTCAGGGAGGGTCTTAGTCAGAAAAGGTTATTCCTTCTGGGTTAGAAAGGAAACCTTGGGTGTCTGGAAACGTCCAAACTGTAATTTTATGACAGGTACCCTAACTATGTCTTTATTTCTTGAGAGAAATATTAAAATCGTCGGTATGTACGAGATGGTATAAACTCCCCAATTTGAGTTGAGGTCCAGAAGATTCTTTTAAACGTCTATCCATCAAGTAGAAGGATTAGTACGTACCACCACCCTAAAGAGAAAAATATCCGGTCAGTTCGGTACTTGAATAGTACCGATATTCAAATAGTTTTGTATACGCATATACTACCCTTAAAACTAAAAGTTCAAAGACCAGTGTATAAATAAGAAAAGTTAAAAAAGGGAGACATTGGACCGCATGAATAATCATATATAGGGGTGTATAGTATACGACAAACAAAAAAGGGACTTGATTAAAAATAAGATGGTGCGTTCCTTCAAAAAGGTAGTACCATTTTCATAGACGAAACGGTTGTCAAAGGGTCTCAAGAGAACTTTCAGGTCTAGAGACATCTTAAGCGTTAACTAACCTATCACCTCCGGGAAAGAATGATTTTACGGTAGTAAGGTTTATACAAAAGTAACTTTTACTAATCCCGTCTTATAGTATTCTCACGAAATTATTGACTGTAATAAGTTACGGAACGTAAAAAGATCGGAGTTTAGAGGTGATTTAAGTGTTTACGTTTACATAGTCATACTTAGTACTCAAAAGTTCCGTTATTAGATATCAATAAAACATTAGGTTATAATTAAAATGTTATAAGTTTTTGAGTATACACTATAAACATATTGAAAAGTGAACAAGTAAATTTCAAGTTTCAATTGATTTTACAATATTTGGGTGAGGTCTTTGGAACTACCCATTGTTTTCTTCTTGGGATTTTAGTACAAGGACCTTAAAAGGAGAAGGGTTGGTTAAAAGAATGTTACGGAGAGAAAAAAAAAAAAAATTTTAAAAAGAGAAATTTTTTTAAAATTTATATTTAAATAAATACAATTAACCTCCAATTAATGAAATGTTATAACATAACTAAAACGGTATGTAGTTGTACTTAGGCGGTGTCCATATGTGCACAAGGGGTAGGACTTGGGGGGAGGGAGGAGGGAGGGACATGGTAGGGAGACCCAGCAGAGTCACGTGGTCGGGGTTCGTAGGTCATAGTACGTAGCTTGGACCTGACCACTGAGTAAAGTATATACTATAATATGTACAAAGTCACGGTAAGAGGGTTTAGTAGGGTGGGAGAGGAGAGGGTGTCTCAGGTTTCTGACAAGATATGTAGACACAGAGAAAACGACAGAGGTCACGGAGAGAAAATGGCAGAATGAGACACAACACCCTTGAGTAAACGATGGAATAAATGGGATAATAAAAGAGTCTTTGAAAAAGGATGGGACACTAATATATAAGTACCTCTAACGACTAAGAACCATTAAACATCAAACGAATGTCCACGAATCTCCTATCTCCCAATTACAATATTAATTAGTCGTAATAAATGTTGTAAAACTTTCCAAACAACCGGAAATTTAAAGTGAAAGTCGTTATCTTATTGAATTTGACCACAAAAAGTTGGAGTCGGGAAAACTATAAACCCCGTATCTTAGAACCAGCACCCCCCGATAGGATCCAGAACATCCTTAAAATCTTCTTAGGGACCAAAGATGGCTGGTCTACGGTCATCAGAGGTGATTGAGTACTGTTAGTTTTAATGGAGGTCTCTGACGGTACACAAAGGATCCTTCGTTCAGTTATGAACAACTCTTGGTGACCAACTTTATTACTCTTACTACTATTGTTCTGGAATAGTGTACGGCCCTTGATAAAATTTAGGAAATTCACGTGTAATAGATTAAGAGTCTTTCAAAGACACCAAGGGTCCAAGTCTACTCCGTCGAACTCGTGTCTCTTAAATGATTCAGTGAATCGTAGTGCAGTGCACCGATCACTCAGTCTGTCGACCCTAAGTTCGGTACCCTGAACCGTAGACATAAAAATTAACAGTCGGGATGTCGACAAAACGACTTTAGTGTGTTTGTTCTTACTTGAGGTAGTTTCTGTATCTAGTAAAACTCAAATTTAAGAAGAGTTACTACCGGTTGTAAATTTGCGACCTTTTATCTGAAGGACGTTTAAGTTTTAGAAAGGTCTATCTATCCAAGGGAATAAGGGAATAAAGTAACTCGAACACTTTAAGATAGTTTCTATTCTAAAAAGGTCCGTCTCTAAAAGGTCGAGTCCCTTTCGTTACTCTAAGGACCCGAGTGTAGGACTGTTTTGGTACCAATACTTATAGTATTCCGACGAATGTACAAAATAATAAAATATCGTAGTAAACTCATCACTCCCAGGAAAATACAAATTAATCAAATCTTCTTTTATTTTAATGGATATCGTAAATAAGATACAGGGAATTGTAAGTTTATAGTAAAAATAGAATGCATATCATAAACATGACACTTATTGTCGGTCGTTTTTGATTTAAAGAAAAAGGTGGAGACGTAGACACACATCGTTTGTACGATAAAAGAGCATTTTATTTTTGATAGTATGTCGTATTAAGTGTTTCTAAAACGGAAACATTCATAGAAGTATTTTACATGAAAAAGAGAACGAGATTTTGGAAGAAAAGTAAACAGGGTCCGATCGATATTTAACAGTTTTTCTTACATCACACTACTCGTTTCAAAATGTAGATTAATTCGTGTTAATTAAATACATTATAATTTATGTACCTCCTGAAGTGACCACCAAATCACCATTTCTTAGACGGACGGTTACGTCCACTGCACCCAAGATAGAGACCCAACCCTTCTAGAGGACCTCTTCTTTTACCGTTGAGTGAGGTCATAAGAACGGACCCTTTGACGTACCTGTCTCCTCGGACCGTCTGATGACGGGTCACTCAACGTTTTCTCATCTTGGACTGAATCGCTGATTTGTTGTTGTTGTTGTTTATGTGCCACATATAATACCGGAAAGTTCGAAGATCTTTTCAACTAACTTCATTATTATTACCGGATATGAACGTAAATAACTAACTAAATAGACACGGTACGTGATAGAATCGTCAAGAAGGTTCCGATTGCGAAAAGTAGGAATATTATTAAGGAAAATCCCTCTATGTAAATTACAGGGATAAAACCTTACTTTTTAACTTTGGTGTTTCTCTAATGTCTTGAACCAGTTTTAGTTTAACCATCCTCCGGTAAGTCGACCAAATATTTGGGCTCATTAAACCGTGGTTTTGACACGACCATAGTAAATACATATGATTAGAAGATTTCTTCCCCTTAATCGTGGTGTATATTATAATAAGTAGTAACATCATCCATCTATTTAATTAATTTAATCTTTTAGATAGAGGGTGACTGTGTGCTCCTTTTATATGAACTACGGAATTTTTGACACGGTAAACACGTTAAGATCCGTCACCTCCCATTCTCGAAGTAGAATACTTCTTTACTTACTTATTAACACTTTTACCGAAATTTAGACTCCTAAGATTCAAGAAGGAATCCATCAAGTGGACAAAAGGAAAAAGGAGGAATAATCGAGTTTCTAGACTCAGGAGACACGGCAAATGTGGGGCACACAGTCACTCTGATTCAAAGGGCCAAACGAAGGAAGTCAGGACCTAATAGCAACAGGACCACAGAAAATGATAAAGTTTAAGAAACTTAAAGAGTATAAATTGTTTTTGAAAACAAATTATTAACATAATTTTATTCAGTCTTCCTCAATTGAGTTAGAGGAGGTACAGGAAGGTCGAAGACGGTGTTAGAACAGAACGACACGGCCTCTGTAAACAAGACTCTTACTTCAAGAGTGACATTGTGCACCGATTTAGACATTTTACGGACCGGTATTTGGAGAAAGAAATAAACTAGAAAAGGTTTACGTTGTCTATTGCTGATAGAGGGAAAGTTTCCTGTCGTACACCTTACGGTCGACTATTTTATTTTACACGAAAAACACTCTTCGTCGATACCTGTCGACTAGGGGAGACCAGGGTACACTACCACTTTCTTCTTTAGATGGGTAGACGGGAAAAACCAGGGAACTAGAACCGTCGATCAATCAACAGGGCACTTGGGAAGGATGAAGACACTCTACGAACTTCGACAGTCCTATAGTCAATATACCCAGTCTCCCTTTAGGACTTTTCATATCCAATAGGTCCCTTACCTCCGACCCATCAGGAGGAAACCCCATATTTTTCATCGGTTGTTATCTACGATAACCTCAAATTTTTTACATAACATGTTACATTTAGATATCGACGAATTTACATGCCAACAAAACAGATCTGATTATGAAAAGTAGGACTTTATTTTAGAAATCTATCGTTAACGTATTCTTTTATCTTCGCACGTAAATTTCATTACACGACTTAAAGGTAAAGAGTTCGTTCATCACTACTTGAACA
The DNA here is from genome assembly GCA_006410555.1 of Capra ibex. Taxonomy (NCBI): domain Eukaryota; kingdom Metazoa; phylum Chordata; class Mammalia; order Artiodactyla; family Bovidae; genus Capra; species Capra ibex. The sequence continues at coordinate 39,873,239 of SJYO01000647.1, forward strand.
TTACACTTGTGTTGTACAAAGTCATAAATGGTAAAGTAATACTTCTGACATGACCGGTGTACTTTTAGCCTTCTATATTTAGTTGTTAGGTTCGTGGTTGTAAATTTCTTTTGTTATGGGTTTCTGTTGTAAATTTGTGTGGGTTCACATCTTCACCTTATACATATTTAGAGATTTTGCACGAAAAAAAAGTAAGTCTATTTAACGATAAATTCTAATCAGAACGGATAAATGTAAGACTCTGAAGCACACACACACACACACACATACACACACACATAAACGTGTACACCTATGATTTCTCTTCCAACAATTATACAAGTGGGGTACCTCTTCTCTTGAACATTCTCTACGGAATGTAATACCGTAACAGAAGCCTCTAAAAGTTTGTCTTTTCGTCGAGTCGATAATGGTTTTCTTTCAGACTAAAACTAAAAGTAGACTATTTCGATATAAGATGGTTCCGTTTTCTAGACTGAAATGACACTTACGACAACCTTAGTTTTCAAGTTACAACTTCTGTGTTAAAAAAAGAACGATACTATTATTTTTATTTTTACAACCGTCTCGTGTTGTCGTGTCATTTTCGATCCAAGAAAGATTTCTTGCGTACCTCTTTTTCCATGAACCCTAATCGACACTTCGTGTTTATTAAGTACTTACCAGTTTGACCCCTTTATAAGGTGATTAGTGTTGACTTTTATATCTTCAGTTTCAAATGTGTATACTCTTTTATATGGTAACCTGGTATTAAAAGAGTTACTTCACTAAATTTTGGTTTTTTTATGATGTCGAATTACTATATTGTTAAGAAGTAACTAATAGAAACTAGACTAAAAATTTTAATCTTGAAAATACTTGTTGAGACATTTAGTTGAAGTCAGAGATCATACATATCTTACAAAAACATTTTGTAAAGAGATCTAACATTATCGTAAAACAAGTTTTTTTTTACCTTTAGAAATTGTGTATACAAGTTAATTTTCTCACGGGTTCTGAAGTTGAAAACTTTTAATATCTTTTAACGTTAATATCTTTTATTTCGAATGTTTCTATTAAGAAATTATAAATAGAAATTCGATTTACACTTTCAATTTACTATATATTCTAAATTCAGGTTTAGTTCAAAACACTATTGAACTTAAACCCCTTCTTAGAACACTATTTTAAGAATACGAAAGGACCTATTTAAGTATAAAATACACCCATAATTTACTTTTCCAAATATGAAAGGGGTTTTAATTTTACATTTTATAAGTTGTTTTATTTATAACCTGTAGTATGTCTGTAACCATAACTTTTTATCTATAACTTGTCTTATCGTAAGTATTTCTTTTGAACGAACTACTCAAAATAGAACGTTTAAAAACAGTCTTGTTCTCAGTCTACGTTGAATCACTGGTTGACGGTGGTTATATAACTAGTTACTATGCAATCAGTGAGTCAACACAGACTGACAAACACTGGGGTACCTGACATCGGGTGGACGGAGAAGCCAGGTACCCTAAGAGGTCCGTTCTTATGACCTCACCAATCCGTGAAGGAAGAGATCCCCTAGAAGGACTGGGTCCTTAGCTTGGACCCTGAGGACGTAATGTCCGTCTAAAAAATGGTTGACTCGGTTGTCCCTTCGGATATAACTAGTTATTCATTTATATTAAAATTAACGTAAATCACGTGCAAAGTTTAAGTTCTCCCAGAGTTAAACCTGTTATTTTAGTATACCAGTGAGATCCCCTAATTTTGGTGTTGTGTGCACCTTTGAACGTTATGTTAAAATAGTCTAAGGACAGTGACATTGTTTACTAGTCTTCGATTCGTAAACAGTGAAGTGTCGAGAGATACAGACCTCAGACCTGTGTCTAGCTGTTCAAGGAAAAGAATCCTAGAATGTTCTTGTACCAGTGTCATTTACCCGACATAGGAGTTGACTCCCGAGTGACCCCTTCTTGGGTGAAAGTTTAAACTCAACAACCATCTTGGGTAAAGAGACACCGGTATACTAATGCTTAGGACTGTGAACGACCGACCTCCGACCTCCGAGGAGAATCCCGGGTCTCTGGTAGACACCAAGGAACAGGTCACCCGAAGAAGTTACGCCGGTACCCGAAGTGACTTGAGTGTCCCCGTAGACGAGGTCCGACGACTTTCTCGGGGAGTCTGTCACACCATCCTGACGTCGTTACTGCAAGGTAGTGGAACGAGGTTGTCAATCCTCGGTCTGTGTCTAAGACGGGTGTGAGTGTCTCTCCCCTAATGTGTTTCCACACTGGCGTCCTCTACCCTTAGTAACCCATAGTAGAATCCCGAACAGGCATTGTTTCTACTATAGTCTATAAAGTTTTAATTTTTTACTTACATGACCATATATTAACGCATAATGTACATTGTAACGGCACCAAAATTTTATATAGACGTCGGTTTCGAAGGTTTTGACAATTTGGACAATTTGTAATGGTTGTTTTACTTTTTATATAATTTTATTGTACACTACATATTTTTCATGTTACAATACACACTTTACGTTACTAAGACCCAGTAGTTGTGTTACACACATAATAAACGAAAAGACGGAAAGTGAACCTAAAATAAAGTACCAGTTCAACGTTATAAATCTACAACACTTATTACATTCGATCAGGAACCTTGGTTTGTATTCCTTCATTTTTATAACATTAAACCCCCAAAGTAATGTTTGTGGGACAGTTATTTAAATTATTATTAAATTAAAATTTTAATACTTTTTTTGAACCTTAGTTTACGTGAAAATAAAATATTTCGAGTTTTATACTACGGAGATACTCTACCGGGAAAAGTAGTGTTCTCATTATTTCCGTATAATTTATGTTTCAATTTATACGAAATACCGTCGAAAGATAGACATTTCTGTTTCGAAGAAGGTATTGTTTTGTCAAGAAAACATTCTTAATTAGGGTCTAAAAGTTTCGACAATAACTTTTCCCATGTCTTCAACAATTCTCCCTTAACTTTATGTTCTATATAATCTTTTAGTATTTTCCTTCTCCAACATTCTCGAGTCCCGAGTATCGGGTCTTTTAATGTTCAGACCTAAGATACCTTTAAGTGTTTTTGTTTAGGGAGGTGAATAAGGTAATAGAAACTCCTTACCACCTTTTCTTCTGGTTACTGTTACCATTTACTTCGTTAATAGAAGTTTTGGTTCTCGAATTTTACAATTAATATCCATCCTACGATTGAATTTAATGTTTACCCTGTTAAACATTCATGTCTTTTACCTTTACGCTTAGTACGGTCGTGTTAACGTGTCTTTATTCCGTATTTGTGTAAGAAAGAAAGAAAAAAGTCCAAATGATCGGGTCATTCTGTTTCTTTACCACAACTTATAGACCTATAAAGTCGAATTATTCTGTTTCGAGTCCCACCTTTTACTATTGATTTTCGTATACAAACCCCTTTTAGATAGTATCCTCCTACTCTGTCCAACACCCAATGATGCTTCTAATCTTAAACCGAGTCACCCACTTTTAAGTCCAAGTCACATTGCTTCTCATCAAAAGGGTGTTCTCGTACCAGACGATTACACGTACATGACTCCTTCTGTAGATTCGAGAGGAGAGACCTACACCAGTTTATGTCCACCCCTTTCGCTTTTTAATTTTTGTTTTGAGTGGAAAACGACATCTTCCCGGATAGTCAATAAGTATGGCAATCCCAACAGTACACAGGACATACATGTCTTGTACAGAACATGAATTAATGAGACAAGACATAGGACATGATTTAAATTGACCTGTGTAACGTACAGGAAATAAGTCCAAAACAGGTTTTTAATGTTTTTTTTTTTTTTTTTTCCTCTCTATATCAAAAGACAGTGTCATTAACCGCCAATTTAGTGAATTTGACTCTTGCAATCGATTTTCGGTATCTAGTTTTTATTTTTAGACCCGTTAGAGAAAGTAAAAAAAGTCTCAAGATCCACTACTGTTCATTGGTAGTGACGATTGACGATTCAGCGAAGTCAGCACAGGCTGAGACACACTAGGGTATCTGCCGTCGAGTGGTCCGAGGGGGTAGGGACCCTAAGAGGTCCGTTCTTGTGACCTCACCCAACGGTAAAAGAAGAGATTACGTGCTTTCACTTTTCACTTTCACTTCAACGAGTCAGCACGGGCTGAGAAGTGCTGCGGTACCTGACGTCGGATGGTCCGAGGAGGTAGGTACCCTAAAAGGTCCGTTCTCATGACCTCAACCCACAGTAACGGAAGAGGCTTCATTGGTAGTGATTTATTTCTATTGAACCTTATACATGTGTCAGAGTCTTTGGTGAGGATTAGTTGGTGTCGAAGTAAAGACTTCCCATCTTTTACTTATTCACGGGTGTTGAAAACTTTTAACCGGTTAGTTACGACTCACATCTGTTGTCGGTTAGTCGTTCACGGAGGGAGGTCACTGAAATTTTCAGTTGGTTAGTTGTCGTCGGAATGAGGGTACTTTCAACTAACTTTGGTGCGGGTGGAGACTTTAGGGTAATTCGGGACTTCTGGTCCGAAAGGTTTGGAATTTACTGTCAAAAGAGAACGTCCACTTGGTCTTCAATTGGTAACGAACGTGACCTGAAGTTTCAGTAGATGACAATCAACCGTGGAGAAAGTTACCGAGTTGGGGACTAATGCCAATAACGATAAACGGTTGTACTTTATTAGACCTGTAACAACACAGACACTCTATTAATTTACCTTAGTAGTTAAGAACGCCACTAAAGATAACGATGACGATTCATTGAAGTCAGCACAGGCTGAGACACGCTGGGGTATCTGCCGTCGGGTGGTCCTAGGCGGCAGGGACCCTAAGAGGTCCGTTCTTGTGACCTCACCCAACGGTAAAGGAAGAGATTATGTACTTTCATTTTTCACTTTCACTTCAGCGAGTCAGCATAGGTTGAGAAGCGCTGGGGTACCTGACGTCGGGTGGTCCGAGGACGCAGGTACCCTAAAAGGTCCGTTCTCATGACCTCACCCCACGGTAACGGAAGAGGTCCACTAACGATAATGGATAAAAATTATACATATGACATGGGGCTTTACGTCAAATTGGACATAACTTGTGTTACGAAAGACTTGTCGTCTGAAAAAATAACTCGTTCCTTTTCTTTAAGAACTTTGAGGAACTTGTCTTACGTAGACAATTAAGTCATTACTTTTATTACCTTTTATACTAAAATTTTATTTAGTTGTATAAGGTCGATCCTAGAAGTTGTTCGTGGTCACTTTCACTATTTATTGGTTGTTGAAATACCTATCTTTAAGTCTATTACATTTGTTTAACATTACCAGAAGGTGTGACATATAAATCGGTCAGAAAGTCAAGTTTACTGACTTTGTGGTGAGTTACATGGAGATGGTCTTTATACAAGAATAACGGTTTAACATCCGTTTAAAAGTTCCTAGACTTGTTTTTACTCATCAATAATTTTTATTTTCGGATGACTGAGATAAATGATAATGTTCCTACTAGTTTCTATATTTACAAAATGAAATAATGACGTATCTAGTACCTACGTTCATTAGTGTTGTGTTTTTTTAACATGACAACGTGCAGTTCATAAAGAGAATATTATCTCTTCATTCTTTTTCAGAATGAAGATTCTAAACACTTAGTCATCTTTTTAAATGTCTCTACGACAATGATTCAAACGTCAATTACTTCTTTTCTAGCTGATAAACCCCTCCTTCAGTTTGTTTACAGTTAACCACTGACGAACTACCATATGTGTCACAAATAAACTTCGACTCCGTTTTGAACTTACTAAGATACCTTCTTCAACTAACAAAACAGGGAAGAGACCATGACGAGGGGTCCGTCGTAACCTACAGGAAAAATAACTGTAACTTCATTAATATTTTAATATTTTCAATATTTTAATAAGTCATAAACAAGACAAGTTCGATTTCCTAACTTCTTAAAAACACTAATACGAACGTAAGTCGTAATAAAAGAGTATTAATTTTGAGATACGTCCACCAGTGAAATAGTGTACGTTATCTTTCTTAGGAATTAAATACTTTAAGACGTCATACGAAATTAAATTAAGACTTCTTTTCCGGGGGGTTTAGGATTTACTGTAAAATTTATTAGGTAATTTATTTCGGATCTTATAGAGAAATTGTCGTCTTAAAACGTTTACCTTTCTTCTCGTTTGGTACAATAACCTCAGGAGAAAGTGAAGGTCCTTAAACAACTTATACAATTTCTTTATTAATTACTTTTTATATAGGACTATTCACAGTTCCGATAAGAGTTCTTTTCGTCATAGTGAATTGTCCTTTTGCTTTATACTCAACTTCCCACATTAACAGTTGTATTAACAGTACTAATAAAAAACTTTACTTAAAGTAGGAAATTCCTTAAGTTAAAAAAAACGTCCTACAATCATTTATGAGAAGGTCGTATTCTTGTACTTTATTAGTAACATCACAACTTATTTTTACCTTATGTTTAACTATTGTTATGAGAAAACTCAATTACCCGTGTAAATTTTTTCAACAACTAGTTGTATAAGTTACAGTAAGACTTCTTACCTTTACGTTTAATACGGTAATTTTTATCTAATTAACGAAGTCCTTGAGGTCAAACTTTTAGTTCATAGTCCCACAATTTAAATATGCCGTTCATAAGTCATATAATTGGGTACTACGATTACAATTAACACGAAGAGTAATTTACGAGTTACCGGGTTTCTTGTTTTAAATCCATACTGTCAATATCTTCGACACGTAGTTACCTTTAGTTTGTATCTGACATTGACGTTCCGTAAACTATTTGGTCAATACGTTTTATTCCTTGACAAGGTATCTCGGTTTGGTAGTCCCTTTGTATTAATTTCTTTCTTCGTATCCTGAAGGGACCACCAGGTCACCAATTCTGTGGTGTGAAGATTACGTCCTTTGTGCCCAAACTAGGGATCAGTCCCTTGATTCTAAGGTACGACGATTCAGCGAAGTCAGCACAGACTGAGACACGCTGGGGTATCTGCCGTCGGGTGGTCCGAGGGGACAGGGACCCTAAGAGGTCCTTCTTGTGACCTCACCCAACGGTAAAGGAAGAGGTTACGTACTGTCACTTTTCACTTTCACTTCAACGTGTCAGCATAGGCTGAGAAACGCTGGGGTACCTGACGTCGGGTGGTCCGAGGAGGTAGGTACCCTAAAAGGTCCGTTCTCATGACCTCACCCCACGGTAACGGAAGACACTTCTAAGGTACACCATGTCGGTTTTTGTCTTTTCTTTCCTCACATATTAAATTTATAAGGGTTAAAAACTTCCATTTAGTTATATCTAAATAGATAATCATATCTATACAGGTGTGCTTAAAAGTCAAGTCAAGTCAAGTCAGCGAGTCATCACAGGACGAGAAACGCTGGGGTACTTAACGTCGTGCGGTCCGGAGGGACAGGTAGTGGTAGAGGGACTCAAGTGAGTCTGAGTGTAGGTAGCTCAGGCACTACGGTAGGTCGGTAGAGTAGGAGACAGCAGGGGTAGAGGAGGACGGGGGTCAGGGAGGGTCGTAGTCTCAGAAAAGGTTACTCAGTTGAGAAGCGTACTCCACCGGTTTCATGACCTCAAAGTCGAAGTTGTAGTAAGGGAGGTTTCTTTAGGGTCCCGACCAGAGGAATAGAGTTACATTATGTGTCTCGTCTATTGTGTATTAATTGACCTGCAAATCGTAGAAATGATCGACTTAGACCGTTGGGTTTACCTGTGTTTATAGGTTTTGGAGTTACGGTATGTGAACTCTCACACTTAATACGACACTTAACACACAGACGTCCAGTCGACCTGCCGAGACGACTCGACCCGTCCGAACCGATTAAGATTCACCCGAAAGAGGTCGTAGAGATACGTGAACTACCCTTCCAATTCCCGACCGACAAACTCCTACCAAAGTGATAAACAGACTGACAACTGACTGACAAATGACCCCGACAACCCCGCCGATCCCGTGTTCTCAGAACAGTAAGACATCCTATCGGAATCGAACAAGAGTATCGTCAACCCTCTTAAAGTTTCTCTTTGTTACCTATGTCTGTTTCAGAGAATTGGCCATGTGATACTTAGGGTGAGGTAAGATAACCGTTTTGTTCAGGGTTCAAATTAGGTTTGAGCCTCCCGTTCTTATACCTACAATGACGAACTTCGATAACTAAGTGTGACTCTTCGGTACTTATATCCTTAATTACCTCTTTACACTGGTAAAAACGTTATAAATGGTAAGTCACTAAGTTCATCAAACCAAGATTTTTGAAAAAAAAAAGAGAATCATCCAGTCGTACGAAAGATTAATATTTTACAAGAACTAACTTTCCACTTAACCTATGTAGAATTACGAATTCTTCTGATTGAACCGATAGTTAGTAAGTGAAACTGGTTTAAAGTACTCATACAAAATATTACAATTAAATAGTGTAATTTACTTCCGATACGTTATATTTATGAATTTGGTACTCATTATAGTAAAACCCCGAAGGGACCACCAAGTCACCATTTCTTAGGAGGACGCTTGCGTTCTAATCCAAGTTAGGGAACCAACCCTTCCAGGGGACCGTTCCTTTACGGTTGAGTAAGGCATAAGAACGGACCCTTTAGGGTACCTCTCCTCGGACCGCCTGATGTCAGGTACCCCACTATTTTCCCACTCTGTGTTGAAGAGCTGATTTGTTATTGTCATTATAATAAACTCAAAATGTTATATTTATAAATATGGTAAATTTTTTTATCTAACATATAACTAGTTACGATGACGACGACGACGATTCAGCGAAGTCAACTCAGGCTGAGACACGCTGGGGTATCTACCGTCGGGACGTCCGAGGAGGCAGGGACCCTAAGAGGTCCGTTCTTGTGACCTCACCCAACGGTAAAGGAAGAGGTTACGTACGTACGTACGATTCAGTGAAATCAACACAGGCTGAGACACGCTGGGGTACCTGTCGTCGGGTGGTCCGAGGAGACAGGTGTCCTAAGAGATCCGATAAAAAACCTTTTTAAAGGTACCAAAAGTATACATATGTTTTAGTTCAGACTTTATATACGTACGTACTGAGAAACCTTGGTATGGTTTCAATTACTGTAACTGTACTATTTTATGTAACCTTTTTATGGTTTTGAAATATGTTATGATTCTAGGATGAAAATATATTGGTATATTAATATCATTATACCTCTCAACGACTTTTAATGAATCTACTAAAGACGTACTTTTACAGGAAAAATTCACGAGAACAAGAACTTTCAAGGTAACGTAAATATCTAAAAATTACTTTTGACATTCTAAACACAGGATAAGTTTTTGTTACTAGTTATTTATTCAAGACGGATAGAGTTAGTTTTTTTTAACATGGTATTCATTATACTAAATTTGAATGATATAAAAGGATAATAAATCGTTAATAGAAGAAAAACAACAACAAGTAAACTATTAAGTACAGGCTGAGAAACGTTGGGGCACCTGACATCCTGTGGTCCAAAGAAGTAGGAAATGATAAAGTTCCACTTTAAGTACAGGTGACTCAGCCATTGTTGTGGATTGGAGACGACGGGCTAAGAGGAAAAACGGAAATTAGAAAAGGTCGTAGTCTTAGAAAAGGTTACTCAGTCAAGAAGTGTAGTCCACCGGTCTCATAACCTCGAACTCGAAATCGTAGTTAGGAAGGTTACTTTAAGTCCCAACTAAAGGAAGTCCTACCTATCTAAACTAGAGGAACGACAGGTTCCCTGACAGTTCTCAGAAGAGGTCGTTGTGTAGTTTTCGAAGTTAAGAAGTACCGAGTCGGAAGAAATACCTGGTTGAGAGTGACGGTTTGCACTGATAACCTTTTTGGTATCGAAACTGATATGTCGAAAAACAACCGTTTCACAACAGAAACGAAAAATTATACGACGGATCCAAACAGTATCGAAAGGAAGGTTCCTCGTTCACAGAAAATTAAAGTGCTGACGTCAGTGGTAGGTGTCTCTAAAACATCGGGTCCTTTTATTTTAGACGGTGACAAAGGTGAAAAAGGAGAAGACGAACGGTACTTTACTACCTTGGTCTACGGTGTTAGAATAAAAAAACTAACAACTCAAAGTTCGGTCGAAAAAGTGAGAAAAGAAAGTGGGAGTAATACGTCGAGAAATCAAGGAGAAGTAAAAGACAGTAATCTTACCATAGTAACGTATAGACTCCAACAACTATAAAGAGGACCGTTAGAACTAAGGTTGAAAACTATGTGTGAGAAAAAGTCACATCTGTTTACTTTAGACAAGCCAGGATGACAAAAGGGGAATGTTCGGAAAGAAACATTGAAGATGTTTTGGAATAGGTAAAATTTTATCCTAGTTATAGACTTTATTATATAGTAATTATTTTATCTATCAGTAAAGAAATTAAAAAGTAAACCAAGATCTAGAGAATCGAACGATTTATTTAATACACTACTAATGTTAAAATTTTTAGGAATTAGTTTATTTCAGTCGTTTTTTATTCGTACATTTCGAACATTATCACATCTTGACGTAAAACATGAACTGAGAAGCCATACTCTCTTAATTAATAATCCATTGAACTATTCCTCAGACCCCGGGAGTCCTCTTCTTTCCCTTGTACAAAAAAAAAGATGTAACGAAACAGAATCCGTGTCTTTTGAAAAAAAAAGAATTTGAGACTCAACAACACTGTCGTTAGAAATTCTGATTGAAAGAAATTCAGGTCTCGACTACTGACGTGTTGTTTTGTTGAGTAGAACGAGTTCCCATACAAAAGGAATTCGAGACATGATTACTAATATCCAGTCCTTCGTTGTCAATCTTGGCCTGTACCTTGTTGTCTGACCAAGGTTTATCCTTTTCCTCATACAGTTCCGACATATAACAGTGGGACGAATAAATTGAAGATACATCTCATGTAGTACTCTTTGCGACCCGACCTTCTCTGTGTTCGACTTTAGTCCTAACGGCCCTCTTTATAGTTATTGGAGGCTATACGTCTATTGTGGTGGGAATACCGTCTTTCACTTCTTCTTGATTTTTCGGAGAACTACTTGCACTTTCTTCTCTCAGTTTTCCAACCGAATTTCGAGTTGTAAGTCTTTTACTTCTAGTACCGTACACCAGGGTAGTGAAGTACCCTTTATCTACCCCTTTGTCACCTTTGTGACAGTCTGAAACAAAAAACGCCCCCCGAGGTTTTAGTGACGTCTACCACTGACGTCGGTACTTTAATTTTCTGCGAATGAGGAACCTTCTTTCCAATACTCGTTGGATCTATCGTATAACTTTTCGTCTCTGTACTGAAACGGTTGCTCCAGACAGTTTAGTTCCGATACCAAAAAGGTCACCAGTATATACCTACACTCTCAACCTGACACTTCTTTCGACTCGCGGTTTCTTAACTACGAAAACTTGACACCACAACCTCTTCTGAGAACTCTCAGGGAACCTGACGTTCCTCTAGGTTGGTCAGGTAAGATTTCCTCTAGTCGGGACCCTAAAGAAACCTTCCTTACTACGACTTCGACTTTGAGGTCATGAAACCGGTGAAGTACGTTTCTCAACTGAGTAACCTTTTCTGAGACTACGACCCTCCCTAACCCCCGTCCTCCTCTTCCCCTACTGGCTCCTACTCTACCGACCTACCGTAGTGCCTGAGTTACCTGCACTCAGACTCACTTGAGGTCCACAACCACTACCTGTCCCTTCGGACCGCACGACGTTAAGTACCCCAGCGTTTCTCAGTCTGTGTTGACTCACTGACTTGACTTGACTTGACTTACTAATATACTGTTATATAGAACGAACTCCTGGACAAAGAGTGAGAAGCTGATTAGGACAATAGAATCTCCAGACGACGACCTCACGAAGACCTTCCCGGAAAAATAACAAGCATTGGTGAACTGTGTATGTATTCCGAACCATTCCGGTCGGTCACCCCGTGAGAGACGGGAGAAAACTACAGATACAGTCTTCACAAGAGACAGAGAAAAAGTGACATTCTTTTGAAAACGTTGTGTTTCGAGACTCACTGACTTAGGTTCTGAGACCAGGGTTTAGTTATAAGAGAGGAAGTTGTGACAAGAGACATTCGATAGTCCATGGTTTTCCTCAAATACTAGAAAATCAAACTCTTGTTAACTAACTTATAACAAATGTACGTGTGTGTTTTTAATCATTGGTTTCGACGTTCTCTCTTATAATAAAAAGATGTAAACAAAATTCTTACGAAGGCAACAGTCGGTTTTTTACAATACATTAAGATAAAAGATAATTTAGTGTTAGAAACTACTATGTGAAGGTCCTTAAGTACGTAAAGGAGTACTAAAACATAAAGGAAGGTGTTAATTTGTGTCTTAGTTATTCTAATTCAGGTATTAGTAGGTTCACCTTGATTTTGAAGTATTAAAGAATACGTGGTATATTAAAGTCCACTTACAAAGTAAGTTTATTTTAAACATTCCAAAGACAAAGTCATTCATTGTAGTCACGAAACCATAAAAAAGTAAGAAAGATTTTCTTTTTCCGTTTTTTCATTAATTTATTAGTATGAGTTGTTAACTTGTTCGTTTATAAATGTATATCAAATTGTTTTCTGGAATTCCTACTTACTTGACAACCGTAGTAGTATGTCACTTTAGTTAACCATCACCCAGACGATTACAGATTTCATGTAAAATAAATTTCAAGTTCGTATACTTTTCACTCTATGGATATATTAATTTATCTTACTATACAGAAAATATTTCTTTAAAAAGGGACTTTTTTTTTTACCAAAAGTTAGAAATCGGACGTAGTCTTAGTGGACTTCCCGTACTAAAGTCTCCCTGAACTTCATTTTCTTATTTTTAAAATAGTGAGTAGTAAGAACTCAGAGATCAGATGGCGAAGAAAACTATTTAACGAGATAAAAGTTCCGTGGAATTGTCCAATAAAGAGACGTGATTGGACTTTCGTCTACGATGTTAGTTCCTACTATACTGGTTCTTTTCAAATTTTTAAAAGGGTAGATCTTGTAACTATCGTATAGGGATTGAGTAAGGATCAACTATTAAAGTTCATGAACCACGACACGGAAATAAAGTTTAAATAGATACAATAGTAAAAATACAATATTAAAAAAAAATCCAAAATACAGAGTAATTTGAGGTAGAATTTCATATTCTATCTCGATCTAAGTATTCACTCGTTAGGACGATGGGCTCGAATAGATAAGTCTAGACCCCAAGAGTGACGAGTCACACCCTCTTCAATACCAACAGTGAAATCAATTATTCTGGAGGACCCAAGTAAGTCGTATTCTTGCATCTCGGACCGGAATCATAAGCGAAGTAAGTGAAGTACTAGACCCCTGTCTTTATAGGTACGGTGGTCGAATGAGTTAAAACACAGAAGAAAGTATTTGTAACCACTAAAGAAAGGACAACGAGTAGAAATTGAAATCACAAAATAATGCAGAGTCATCAGACTTACAATACAACAGACAAATTGAACTTTTGGGGCTTCAATATATCGTACAAATACAAAGAGATTAAATCAGAATTTTTAGTCAGTAAAGAGAACATAAAATAGTAAAGAAGTCGTTCTCACAAGATGAAAAAGAACCATCCCCGTTTGTTTTCTCATCTTCATATTCTCCGTAAGTTATTTTTTTTTTTTAAATTTGAACTGAAATAAGGTATTCATGTGTGTTTTCCATATAAATAAGTTATAGATAAAGGGATCCTTTCAGTAAACATCCCGACTGATCTCACCACCCCTCTTGCCAGTAAGTATTTTAAAAGTGGAGGTTTTAAAAATACGTGGAAAAAGGAAAATTTTAACTTATTTTGAACCTCTTCCTTTACCGTTGGGTGAGGTCATAAGAACGGGCCTTTTCAGTACCTGTCTCCTCGGTCCGTCCGACGTCATGTACCCCAATGGACTGACTCGTACACAAGTACTCCCACCTCCCTCTACCCAACCGTCGTTATTTGACCATCTTGATTTTATTTTATTTTATCCCTTTTTTCAGTACACACTGTCTCTCGACCGGGATATCGACGACCGAGGTGGTGGTCTCTTACAAAATAGACGTCTCTAGAAACGGTTCAAAGGATGACTTTATACTTGGAAATTCAGTTAAAGAGTCTTTTGTTTATAATGTATGTTTAATCAACTCCTTTTCTTTTAGTGTGTGTAAGAAATTGAAGGTATCAATAAAACTTTGGTTTGTTTGAGGAAGATGGAGACGGTTTGATCCATCGTTTGTGTATTAATTGATGTAAATTTCGGAATTCTAACTTAAACTAAAAGATCTAATCAAAGTCAATTGAAAACTCAACAAATTCAATAGATTCACATATACAATATTGAAAATTTAATGTAAGAGTTTCTAATATGTAAATCATTCAAAAACTAATTCTGTTTTCTTTTAAAATTTATAATCATATCACTATGAATATGCTCCCCCTGTATAATATTTGTATCACCTTTTAGTTACCCTAAAAGTTCTCGATGACCGAATATATCGAACGTCAAAATTCCAAAAAAAAAAAAAAAAGAAAGACCAAAAATTCAATTATTATTTACTTTACGACGAAAGGAACTTTTGTAAGATTAACCGACTATTGGATTTACATGTCTTTGTTGATAATCCTACTATGTTCGATATTTATAAAGTGGGAGAGACCTACGTTCCTGAATATAATGACAAAAATTTAGTAGTAAAAGTATGTCACCTGTACTACAATGTCCCTCATCAGTTTCATATAAATGTACATAGTTAAAAGTTATTAGGACCCATCTTCATTCGTAATTTTTTACTCCTTTCATTTCAGGTACCAGTTAATCAGTATTTAGTATATGAGAACAAATGTTATAGATTAAACAATTACAAATTTTGGTGGTACACGACACATACACTACGTGTTTCGCTAGACGATAGGTCTAAAAAAGGTTACTTCTCAAACATCGGGGTCGACGACCTTTACGACAACCGTCTTCATGAAGTCAACCGTCTCGAACGTTTCTAATAGAGTCGGCCTCCCTAGACGCGCGAGGGGCCCCGTCGGAGACAGGTCACTAACTACCTCGCTTCCATTTTCTGAACCGGGAAAACAGTTTCTACCCGGTTGAGACTGATCAGGATAATCGAGGCCTCCGATACCACTCGGCACGCAAAGTCGAACTGAGAAGTGAGTCCCGACGAGGAGAAAGAGAGAAGGCGTCTGTAACTAAGGTTGTTGCGAGGATTATTTATAGGGTACACGATACGAGGTAGAGGTTTAGACGAAGAGTTCTTGGATTGGACCTCTTAATGTAGACTCACTATTACTTTGTCTTAACAGATACTGCGTGTAAAGGTTAATCAGAAACATCAAAGGTTATTTGGAAGAATATGTATATACACATCCATAACCATCTTGAAGTATGACTTGACCTATACTAAAAAAAAAAAAGTAAACTACCGATTAAAACGAAGTCAAACCATAAGGCAACAATAACAAATCAACGATTCAACAGGGACTGAGAGCACTGGGGTACCTGACATCGGGTAATCCCGGGAGACAGACCCTTGAGGGTCCGTTCTTATGACCTCACCCAACAGTAAAGGAAGAGATTCCCTAGAAGAACTGGGTCTCTAACTTGGACTCAGAGGACGTAACGTCCATCCAAGAAGTGGTGACTCGGTGTCCCGGGTGTGAATCATAAGGTATCAGATAGGATTTCTGAATAATAGTACAAGACTAAACGTTCAGTGTATTAAAGAAAAAATTTATATTTAAGTAAATAAAATTAACCTCCGATTGATGAAACGTTATAACATAACCAAAACGGTAATTAGTTGTACTTAGGTGGTGTCCACATGTGTACAAGGGGTAGGACTTGGGGGGAAGGTGAACGGAGGGATATGGTAGGGAGACCCAGTAGGGTCCCGTGGTTGGGGCTCGTGGGAAATAGTACGTAGCTTGGACCTGACTACTAAGTAAAGTGTATACTATAATATATACAAAGTTACGGTAAGAGGGTTTAGTAGGGTGGGAGCGGGAGAGGGTGTCTCAGGTTTTCTGACAAGACATATAGACACAGAGAAAATGACGGAACGTATGTCCCAATAGTAATGGTAGAAAGATTTAAGGTATATATACGCAATGATATGACATAACCACAAAAAGAAAGACCGAATGAAGTGAGACATATTATCCGAGGTCAAAGTAGGTGGAGTAATCTTGACTAAGTTTACATAAGAAAAATTACCGACTCATTATGAGGTAACACATATACATGGTGTCGGAAGAATAGGTAAGTAGACGACTACCTGTAGATCTAACGAACGTACAGGACCGATAATAATTGTCACGACGTAACTTGTAACCCCATGTGTACAGAAAAAGTTAAGACCAAAGGAACCACACATACGGGTCGTCACCCTAACGACTCAGTATTACGTCAAGACAAAGGTCAAAAAATTCCTTAGAGGTGTGACAAGAGGTATCACCGACTTTTTTAAATTTAACTTCATACCACTAAATGTTATAGTACAATAAAAGCCCACGTGTCAAGTCGTTAAGTCTATCTATTTGTCGTATATTATATACGATATATATATATATTAGATATTCCCTTTTCTTAGACTTTTATTAAACGTACATATTGTAAAAGTCAGAAAAGGAAATATCTAATAACAATATTTTATAATTCATACTGAATTAATAATTCGTACTGAATAATAATTACTGAATTAGTAATTCATACTGAGTGATACGATATGTAATTCAGAAACAACCAATAGATAAAATATATGTCGCTACACATAGACAATTAGGGTTGAATTGAGTTATCAAAAGATTAACATTTAGAGGGGTGTTCGGGTTTGTCATGTAGAAAATTTTAATAACTAGAGGAATAGATAAGAGATCCACGGTAAAAGACGTCATTACTCACTAGGTGTAGGGGTGACGTCGTTAAGAGTATTAGGGGAGAGGTTCGTGGACGGAATCTTTAGGTAAAGTTTCCGACATGATGATAAAAAAAGTATTTAGTAAGGATTTATAATATATTTATCCAAAAATAAATCCTAATCCAAAAGTAGTTATAACATCCACGAAACGTTAAAATGAGGTCGTTTTATTGTACCGTCATGTTGAATATTACAAATGAAAGAACTTTATCGGTTTGATCATCGTCCAGCAATATTAAAAGGACAACGTACACACACTGTATCGAAGTCACAGGTTAAGAAACGTCGGGGTACCTGACATCGGGCGGTCAGAAGAGACAGGTACTCTAAGAGGTCCGTTCTTGTGACCTCACCCAACGGTAAAGGAAGAAGTCCCCTAGAAAGGTCGGGTCCCTTTCTTCGGCACAAAGAATACAGAGGACGTAACAACCCGTACAAGAAATGGTGATCACGGTGGTCCCTTCGGGTTACAAGAATAATCTATCTAACTTTTGTGTGTCCAATGACCTTCCGACGACGATGACGATTCAGCGAAGTCAGTATAGGCTGAGACACGCTGGGGTATCTACCGTCGGGTGATCCGAGGAGACAGAGACCCTAAGAGGTCCGTTCTTATAACCTCACCCAATGGTAAAGGAAGAGGTTGCGTACTTTCACTTTTCACTTTCACTTCAGCGAGTCAGCACGGCCTGAGAATCGCTGGAGTACCTGATCTCGGATGGTCCGAGGAGGCAGGTACCCTAAAAGGTCCTTTCTCATGACGTCACCCCACGGTAACGGAAGAGGCTAACTTTCCGATCAGTAGGTTATACTTCTTGTAGGAAGAGGTATGAAGACAACGACAGAAAACTCATGAAGTAACGAGACATTCCGGAGGTAAAGGGCCATTCGGTTTTCTCAGAATTCCCTTTGTACTTCCCTCTTAAACTCGACGACTCGTTTCAAGTAAGGAGATTAGTTTCGAAACCAACTTCCTATAATGTTAAACTTTTTTGTATACTTTAAACTCTATAGGTCTCTAAAAATTTACGTGTGTACAGGTATTAATCCTTTTTATTGGGTAATTTTCAAACATCCTTTTATAGAAAAATATGAAATATCGAGATTACTTGGTGGAATGTAAATCTTTCTCTTTGATTCTTGACACACAAAAATGTTAGTCAATCACCGTCTCCGTTCTAAGTTTGAGTTTATAGAGTTAAGGATCAGGTTTCAAGAAAGTAATCAGTTAGTCGTAAAGTACCTGATGGATTAGTGTCAAGGAGTAAATTAGAAACCGTGTCATACTTGATTCTTAATTCGTTCAAAAAGATTCCTTAAAAACCGTCCATAGGAGGTTTTTCCGACTAGATATAAAGATGTAGTTTGCTACTCATATTACTGGACCGTGGAACGGTTGACCTCTGTTTCGGTTCTGGTGGTCGTTGTCTCGGGGAACCCCAGTCGACATTAACAGTGCTCTGGGCCAAAAGGAGAGATAAATCAGAACAAAAATAGAGGAAGGAAAAGGTGCACAATTAGGGTTCTCGAGAGAATTCTTTATAGAAAGTCGATTTGATGCAGAGATTTGAGACGAGGACCTTGAATGGACCACAAGGTCACCAACTCTTGGGTGGAAGGACACGTCCCCGGCGACTACATCCAAAACCAGTCCCGTTATTCTAGGGTAGACACACGTACGAGTCAGTACGGGTCGAGAGACGTTGGGGAGCCTGATATCGGGTGGTCCGAGGAGACGGGTACCTTAAGAGGTTCGGTTTTGTCACGACCCCCAGTGGTATAGGATGAGGTCCCTTAGGAGGACTGGGTCCCTAACTTGGGTACAGAGGATGTAGAGGACGTAACCGTCGGCCTGAGAAATGGTGAAACGGTCGACTCATCGGGGGTTCCAGGGTATACGGTACCCCGTCTATTCGACATTGATGACTCCCCAAGGACATCGATGGTTCGACATTGATGACTCTCACGTCCAAGACCCCGGGTACGACGTGTTTTTCTCTCCGGACGAGTCACTTGATCTCTTTCGGGTCCTTCGGGAGTACGACGTCGATTCCCGAACTTGTCGGTTTGATTTCGTTCTGTTTGTTTTGTTTTTTGTTTCTTTTGGGACTTTGTTTTTCGTTTCGTCTTTCGTTTGTTGAGGGGGGTTTTCGTGTTATTTTGTTTGGTTTTTTTAGACGAAGAAAGTCTTAGGTTGGCCGTTCTGTCTCCATAGAAACTTTAAGAGGTAGTTTTTACAAACACTCAACTTCCTTTCATTCGGAAGGACGAGGGGTTAAAAATAAAGACGGAAGTATTCTTTTTATTATAAAAATTTACAAAAAAAAAAAGTTCCTTCGATTGAGATTAGGAAGAAGGAGGACCTGGTAGTAGTAAAGGATAGAAGAACATGTGTAATTAAACGAAGAATGAAATCATTTGTAGCTCCTATATTTAGAACCGTCGGAGGGGTCCAAACGGTTAATAATATTTCTCAACCAGGATAAGATTTGGTAAAGGAACCAGTTGATCTTAGATAACGGTCGTGAATTGAAGACTGGAAGGGCGTTTTCAGAATCTCACAGAAAATTATAGAGGAAGTACCTAGGGTAATTATGTATCCACGCATATAATAGAAATAGTTGTCAGTCGTGGGACGTGAACAGAGACAGTCTCTATTTAAGATTCAAATGACCACTGATTCAGGCCCCCAAGTCTTTCAAACGTCTACAAATCCAAGGGGGAACGGATGGTGGATTGACTTTCCTTTAGGACGAGACATAAAGACGATCTCTTAGTCTAGTAAATCTGTTTCTATAACTCTTACCTTTTCTTCAATCTTCTTATGGTTCAATTGAGACTAGGTTTCGACTCGAATCCCGTCGGTTCTGGTAAGTCTTTTTCACGTAGTTTTCCTTCTCCTCCCTTTTTTTTCAATTGAGTAAGACCACTCTATGACAGAGAAAGGGATAAAAAAAAATTAGGTTACTTACAGACTTTTAATTTCTTTTTATTAACAGAAGAAAGGTCAGAGTGGATTTTATTAAAGATTTTGAGTGTGACACCTTTAGGATCTCATAATATTCAAAAGAACTTATTACAATGTATATCCATATAACTTTTATGATTATAAAGACAAAATGACCTGGTTACTACAATAAATATAAGACTTTTTATCAGTCCTACTAATTTATGATTGTACCGTACGAATAGATAAAATATATATGATTAATATGTAAAATTAAAGTTTTAAACTTAAATAGGGAGGAGAGGAAACCATTGACATTCAAATAAAAGATACAGTAAAAACTTGTACCTTGAAGGATGATCGGTATATCCTCGATTAAAGATTAATCCTTTTTTCAGTTCCTATCAGAATTGAGTGTATACTTTCTTCGCGAATCATTCTTTTGACTCTGATTTTGTCTAAAATTTTTTTTAAAGTCCTTCTTTTGTGTTTTGGTCATTTCTTTTTTATTATTTTATGGTAATTTTGAATAAATTATAGGAACCTCTCTATTCTTTGTTAAAAGTGATGCATTATTCTTCTATATCAATATCTTTGTTTTAGAAATTCTTGTTTTTACACGATGACTTTTAAATTTTATTTTATTGTCTTTACCTTTTTTTATTTTTATTTTATTTTATTGTCTTTACTTTAGAACTTATCTTTGTAACCTTATATGTTGACTCTTTTAGGAGGTCTTATGTTTTGTTATTCTGTCTGTCTTTTTGTGTCTTTTCCTATTGTGTAAACTCCTAGTCAAATTCTTAGACTAATATTCATTATTTGTAGATTCTTTCTCCTCCGTCCTTTTGTGTCTCTACCTTAAGAGTTTAATAAGTTCCTAACAAAATCTTCAATTTTTGTAGTTATAAAGTCTAATGACGTGTTACCGAAATTTTTCTGACTGTATTTAATATACTAAAACTTTGGAATTTTGATCGTTGTTTCTAGGATGTTTAAATGTCTCTTCCCTCGTTTCCCCCTTTTAAGTATCTGTTTCATAAACCTCACTCTTACAATGTCCTAAAAATCCATTTATTGAAATAAATGGTAAAATCGTTGTTTTCATTGATCAATGGAAAAATCATTGTTTCCATTAAAAAATCACATGACCTCTAATTTTTCGGATTTTGGTAACTTTCAAATTTTCTTGACTTTTGATTGGTGTAACTTTTTACGGTTTCTCTTTATAAGTTAGTCTTAGTAAGTTGGTCTTAATATATGGGTCACTTGGACATAGGTTATACTCTTCCTCTATTACTGTAAGAGTCCACATGTTCCAAAACTAAGACTGAAGAGTGAGTTGAAAAGAGCTCTTCAATGACCTTCTCCACGAAGGAGGTTTTTCTTCTAGTCAAGTCAAGTGAAGTCAGCGAGTCAGTACAGGCTGAGAAACGTTGGGGTACTTAGCGTCGTGCGGTCCGGAGGGACAGGTAGTGGTAGAGGACCTCAAGTGAGTCTGAGTGCAGGTAACTCAGGCACTACGGTAGGTCGGTAGAGTAGGCGCCAGTAGGGGAAGAGGAGGACGGGGGTTGGGGAGGGTCGTAGTCTCAGAAAAGGTTACTCAGTTGAGAAGCGTACTCCACCGGTCTCATGACCTCAAGTCGAAATCGTAGTAAGGAAGGTTTCTTTAGGGTCCCGACTAGAGGAAGTCTTACCTGACCAACCTAGAGGAACGTCAGGTTCCCTGAGAGTTCTCAGAAGAGGTTGTAGTGTCAAGTTTTCGTAGTTAAGAAGCCACGAGTCGGAAGAAGTGTCAGGTTGAGAGTGTAGGTATGTACTGGTGTCCTTTTTGGTATCGGAACTGATCTGCCTGGAATCGACCGTTTCATTACAGAGACGAAAACTTATACGATAGATCTAACCAGTATTTAAAAGAAGGTTCTTCATTCGCAGAAAATTAAAGTACCGACGTTAGTGGTAGACGTCACTAAGACCTCGGGGTTTTTTGTTTCAGACTGTCACAAAGGTGACAAAGGGGTAGATAAAGGGTACTTCACTACCCTAGTCTACGGTACTAGAAGCAAAAGACTTACGACTCGAAATCCGGTTGAAATAGTGAGAGGAGAAAGGGAAAGTAGTTCTCCGAAAAATCGAGGAGAAGTGAAAGACGGTATTCCCACCACAGTAGACGTATAGACTCCAATAAGTATAAAAAGGACCGTTAGAACTAAGGTCGAACACAAAGAAGGTCGGGTCGCAAAGAGTACTACATGAGACGTATATTCAATTTATTCGTCCCACTGTTATATGTCGGAACTGCATGAGGAAAAGGATAAACCTTTGTCAGACAACAAGGTACAGGTCAAGATTGACAACGAAGGACTGGACGTATGTCTAAAAAGTTCTCCGTCCAGTCCACCAGACCATAAGGGTAGAGAAAGTCTTAAAAGGTATCAAATAACACTAGGTGTGTCAGTTTCCGAAACCGTATCAGTTATTTCGTCTTCATCTACAAAAAGACCTTGAGAAAACGAAACAGCTACTAGGTCGTCTACAACCGTTAAACTAGAGACCAAGGAGACGGAAAAAATTTTGGTCGAACTTGCAGTCCCTCAAGTGGCAAGTGCATAACGACTTCGGACCGAACCTCTTAAAACTCGTAATGAAGTGATCGCACACTCTACTCCCGTTAACATACCATCAAACTCGTAAGAAACCGTAACGGAAAGAAACCTTAACCTTACTTTTGACTGGAAAAGGTCACGACACCGGTGACGACTCAACAGGTTTAAACGACCGTATAACTCACATCGTGAAAGTGTCGTAGTAGAAAGTTCTAAACTTTGTCGAGTCAACCTTAAGGTAGGGCAGGTGATCGAAACAAGCATCACTACGAAAGATTCCGAGTGAACTGAAGTGTAGGGTTCTACAGACCAAGATCTAATCACTGGTGTAGTAGTACTGATAGACCCAGCACTTCTAGTAAAGACATGTCAAGAAGGCGCATAAGAACGGTCTTTGCTACTGAGCTGATGCCCTACCCGTCCGGAGGTCTTGTTCGGTCGTCGTGACCTCCACCCTCCACTTTCCTGAGATTCTGTCTTCCGTGTTTCTACTTTAAGTATCCTACGATCTACGTAAACCTTATGTAACTACCGATCCTCTCTCGAAAGTACGGACCGAGACCCGAACGTAGACAAAATCTGACTCATACACACCATGAACATTACTGCGGACGAAGTTAGATTTTCTTAGCACGTATTCACGTGGTTCACGTATGAAGGATATTGTGTCGTAAAGATTCCTTACATTAAAACGAACACTATACTTGCCTTTAAATATAAAGACGTCTCAATTATTCCGTTGACTACGATTACGGAAAAGTGTCTAAAATTTCAGTTTGGTTTTCTCATCTTTGAAACCATCTGGTGGATCTAAGTTTAAACTAGTTACTGTACGCAAACTAAGGAGGTGTTTGGTACCTTAACTACTCGTGAAACATTACTTGACAAGTGTGGTGATATTGGTTGTTGAAGGGGTCCTTCCTTTATTATAACATTTCTGTCATTCTAGTGCTAACAGACAGGTTTCGGCTCTCCGGTCCGTCTCAGTCTCACCACGGCAGGGTACCCGTCGAGTGTGGACCGGAAACGTGGGGTCCAGGGACGGTGTGTCCCGTGGACGGTACTTCAGGGGACTAAGATTTACTCTCGATTTCCACGATACCAATGTCGTTAGTAGAAAATGTAAATTTGTACATTTGACTTTTATTTTATTAAGTATACTTGTGGTCATCGCTAAATAAAGGAAACGTCATAATGACCCTTCGTGGAGGTACTAAATGAGACCGTAAGTAAATACACAAAACTTAGGTTCCACTATTCATTTTCTTATATAAAATTTATGCGTGTAACGAACCATATTAGTGTAAAGACTAGGGACAGGAGAACACAGTCCAGGCTACGACTGTTCGATCAAATCTGTAGGACTTCTTGTCGTTTGGCCTCCCGTCTTGTGACGATCCTACACCTAAGATAAACGGAACGAACGTAAGAGTGTGAAGACGTGACTCTTATTAGAGACGCTTATGGACACAAAGGGTTCGTGACTTCAAAAACAAATAAAAATTTTTAAAATTGACTACAATGCTGACTTTGTGTAGTTATGGAGTTCCTCTGGGGGTATATGTCTTCGTCCCTTATAGCTTGTTGTGAACTCGGTTCTACTTCCAATCACATACTACGTGAATTTGTTTGTTCTTCCGAACTCCCGGTAAAATGAAAGGAGTGTAGAGTGGAATCATTTTTGTACGGTATACCGTCGTTAGATCTCTTCTCATTATTTCAGGATTAGGTAGTATAGATTCTTTAAACTATGACTCTCTTTCACCTCTCATTGTATCGTTCAGTATTGTTCGATTTCTTAGTCCAGTACTGGTGACATATAATTAACTCACTTGTATAAAATGATACAGATATGATATGTACATCAAAATGATTAATTATTAGTAATAGTCATAAATTAAAATTTATTTCGAAAGATACTATATATACCCGAAGGGACCGTCGAGTCACCATTTCTTAGATTAGATTATTCACCATTCTTAGACGATTACGTCCTCTGTATCCAAGTTAAGGACCAAACCCTTCAAGGGGACCTCTTCCTTTACCGTTGGATGAGGGTATAAGAACGGACCCTTTGGGGTACCTGTCTTCAAATCGACCGATGTTAGGTACCCCAGTGTTTTCTCAGTCTGTGTTGAATCGTCGATTTTTTTTTAAATGTATATATATGTATATATATTTAATATATATTAAATAATTAACTTTTAAATAAAAACACATTTTCTAGTTTTTTCTTTGTGACTGTGAAACTTACTTTGATCGTCTTATCTAAAGAACGAGATAAAATCAAAAAATATCATTGTAAGTACAGTTAAATGCAAAAGACCTTCATGATTGGAAAGAGCACTTCCCTGCATGAGTAGTGTAGTTGACTCTCTACACTTAAAACACGTAGAAATATAATATGGTACATAGTATAGTTTCACCTTCGACTCCAGGACTCCTACTTATTTTATGTCATTGTCCATGGTACGGTCCACCTATTAGTTATGTAAAACCAAGACATTTCCATAATACCATAAAAAGGATCCTGAGAAGATCTCTAAAGGCCTCATCTCTTAAACCCACGTCTCAAGTAAAGGGGTTCTACAGATAACTGACCGATCCTCTGGTGCATGGTATGAACTTCGTCGTTTCTTCGGTGTATTTCGTGTACCCGAGGATTGTAGAGACCCTCCTAGTAGATCTCAGGATCAACTTAGAGGTATAAACATTTGTAAAAGTAAACCCTCTCATAACGTAAAATAATGAAATGTTTCCTGACATTACAATTACATTTCGTTTCCTGATTCCATAGTCGGTTAAACGACTGATCACGCACTGAGTAATCGGGTGTGGTCGGAGGTCGGACCCACTAAGTCTCCAGACGGGGTGGTTTAACGCACCTGAACACACTAGAGTGTTTGCAGTTTTAGTGGTTACATTTATACTCTTACAGATGCCGGATTATATACCAGTTCACACGGGAACTCAATGTCCTTAGTTTTGTTACCAATCCGGTTTTACTCGAACGAATCAGTAATTAACAAGTACCTCCTGTATATGCATCAGAGTCTTCTTCCCACACAAACTTAATCGTTTCTCTCTTAAGGTTCATGTATTTAGTCGTACTAAATCCTTATTTCTAGTTTTACTCTTACTACTGGTACTTTGTTACTTATTTATTTAAATTACGTACTGTAACTGTAACTTCAGCGAGTCAGCACAGGCTGAGAAACGTTGGGGTACCTGACATCGGATGGTCGGAGGAGGCAGGTACCTTAAAAGGTCCGTTCTTATGACCTCACCCAACGGTAAAGGAGGAGGTTTTAAATTACGTTCATCCTCCGTTACTACCTTTCCTTCAAGTCCTTCGAGAGTTCCCCACTATAATACGTTTTTCTTCAGTAATTTCAATCAGATTCTTCAAGTAGGAACTATGTGGTCCGTAGTTCGTTGTTAAACCAAAAAAACCGTTCTATGATGTTATACTTCTTATTTGTATTTTTTTATTTCACTAGGTTCTTGTGCAAGATTTTTTTCATTCAGTTACATCCACTTGTCTTGTCTGGGTTCTCTAATGTTCAAATACCGTTCTTATTAGTGAACTTTTCGAGACTTTACTGAGTAATTTAATTTCCCTTACTCTTCACTCCTCTTTATACGTTTAAATTTTCTGTAATTTTAATATAATACCAGTTTAGAACGACTAACCTAAACCCCTTCCCCTCTATTTTCACGGTTTTTCGAGTAAAATGAAAATTCAGGCAAAGGAGCCCTCGACCCTTATAAAAGACTTATTTAAATGTTAATTGTCATGTAGATTAAACCTGATAACGAAGTCGGTCAGAAGACCGTTTATAAGGTGAGTTTAGTTACTATATAAGAGTATATAATAATGACAGTTGTGAAAGTGTGGGTCTTTTCCTAATATACAAATTAGAAAAGATAGCACAACAATAGCGAAGTAAAATGGACCTTCTTCTACTCCCAAAACGACTCGTGTCGCAACTTCGGGGAAACAGTTTCCGGCTTTCGTTGCGACTACACATTACCCACCCAGAGTCTCGTCCCGTAGGATCTAAGTCACGGTCAGACACAAAATTTTCTCTCTTATATCGTTCTACCATGTCTGTTTGAATAAACGTTTCGTTTTCATCTATGTCTCTGTATCTCTTGATCACATACTGATGGATCTATCCTTCTCCTTCACCCTACCTAACCCTCTAATCCTAACCGTATATGTGTGACAACGATGATAGACATTCTATCTACTGGTCATCCTTGGAGGACGTATCGCGCCCCTTGAGATGAGGTACGAGACACCCCTGAGTTACCCTCTTTTAGGTTCCCTATCCTCTATCTTCGCATATAAACCAACTAAGCGAAACGACACATCGTCTTTGATTATATTGTAACATTTCGTTGATATACGGTGATTTTTTTCCCTTTTGTTCTCTCCCTCCGGTAATCGGTCTACGGTCTACAATTACTGTACTTACTTTCTCGAGTCAGTACAGGCTGAGAAACACTGGGACACCTTAAGAGGTCCGACCTTGTGACCTCATCCATCGGAAAAGGAAGAGGCCCCTCGAAGGATTGGGTCCCTATCTTGGGTCCAGAGGGTGTAGCGTCCGACTAAGAAATAGTCGACTCGGTGGTCCCTCCGGGTTAATTACTGTACCTATCTAGATTTAAAATGACTCTGCACACACACGGTCGTACGTTACAAACGACTTTACAGACAAGCCGATGTGGTAGGTCGTTCTCCATTTCTTTACCCTTCCCCTCTATTTTCTCTTTGAAGTAGAGACTTTGAAGTCTTAAGAACACGTACGAAAACGAACTGAAATCATGAGAAAGAAATTCTAATGATGACGCTTGAGTCGTCCTTAAATTCTGTTTTTCTCTTTGACGTCTTTACTGAACCTTGTAGAATTAGGTACATCGACCTCCACTAGTTACTGTAAAGAGTTTACTGATTTTACGAAGAGGGGTTGCAAAAACGTCGGCTTACAGACACCATTACTTCCCTTTGTGTAGTATGGAGGAAGGGTCAATCTAGTCAGACAACTCCAGAGAGGGTTTAAGGTTTTAGAGTGAACCAATTTCGCCATCATTGGGGACTCCGTGAGACCTATTTTGTGTGTAGGTAAACACCGAGTACCAAAGACAGAGTCTTTTCCTTCTAAGGAACCTTCTAGTAAAATCAGGGATCTTATACAAAATTAAAGGAACGAGTGGTGGATTACCCCGAAAACCACTTATATTAGTTTAGTTTGTGATAAATTACACTCCCACCTTTTGCCGTAGGATATTTCCATTTAACCTCTACTCTTAAAAATATGTAAGATTTTTATTGACTCAAATAATGGACATTTCCTTGTGTATAGGACCCAAAGGTTCATTTGTCTGAAGACTTATTTTATTGAATTAAAAGGGATTCCCTACAACCTACGAGGATGTTTGACCTTAATTTGACTGGATCTGTCTGTAAATTTGACATAATAGACCTATCTGTTTTACTAGACTAAGATTATGTACACAAAAGTGTCGTAAGACCTCCTAGACATTAAATGTTCCCCCCTCTTTTTACATACGGGGCTCTTGTTTTTATCTTTTTAACTTGTTATATACCTTGAAAAAAGGTTCACTTAAAATAGAGAGGTAAGCACACGTTATCTTTCGATTTGTCTGTTGACTCTGGATCGACACTTAAATGTATTGATGTGTCGTTTCCCTTTGGGACTGATCCATTTCCTTTGGACTTTGAATCAGGTTTTGTAGTCTATAACCTTTTGGTCTCTTCAAGAGACCTCCAATATATACTACTTCTTGCCCACAATGTTCGGGTCGGTTTCCAGGAGACACTCTTTGTGAGGAGAGTAAAGTCACCTTATATGGTCGACTTTTGTTCTGTAACTTAACGCATATAAAATTTTAATAGAAAGACACCAACTACTACTGCAGTTCAATGATTCTGATACATGGAAGAAGAGTTTTTAGACGTCACCACCAAATCAGAGACTCCGCACAGGCTGAGAACGTTGGGACACCTGACATCGGGTGGTCCGAGGAGACAGGTATCCTAAGAGGTCCATTTCTTATGACCTCACCCATAATCAACAGTTAATACACGGTAAAAAAGGCTCCCAGTCAAAAGCGAAGACGAATGCAAAAACCTTTTCCAGGCAGTAAAACGTAAGAGACGTTCCGCAAAGACCGTTCTAAAGAAGAAATAAGGTAGGGACCACTTCCACCGTCCTCATCTTATTTCCCCCGCGTTCACGATCCCACTTTTGAGGTCTACTTCCTAAGAAACAGGATCCGAAAAACTGGGACTTATGTCTCTCTACCACTACACAGTATTCGTCACTCTGGTGTCATCGTCCCAATTTGAAGACCCCTTTACAACACCGGCTCTGTTGTCTCGTGTCTTCGCTGAGACCCATACGTCGAACAGACGATCGTGGAGGACGGGAGACTGGGTCTGCCAACAGATGACCTGCGTGGGTCTCCAGGGTAGTGTCCTGCGTCTGGGGACCCATCCCGGTCTAGGGTGAGACTTTGGGACTTTGACACTCAGAGTAGTAGTGACCATGGGAACTGAAACTTCTACACACAAAGTAGGAGTGTTGGGTAGTCATCATACTGAGTCCTATACAGTGACTTTGATGTTATTTTGACTCTGGTAGAAGTTCTCCTTCCAGTTTTTGTAAACCTTTATCTTTATCTGTAAAACTCGTAAAAATTTTCAAACTACACAGTCACACTTACCTACACTCTCAACCTGATATTTCTTTAAACTTACGTCTTCTTGACTACGAAAACTTGACACCACAACCTCTTCGGAGAACTCTCAGGGAACCTCTAGGTTAGTCAGGTAGGATTTCCTTGAGTCAGGACCCACAAGTAACCTTCCTGACTACGACTTCGACTTTGAGGTCATGAAACCGGTGGAGTACGCTTCTCGACTGAGTAACCTTTTCTCGGACTACAACCCTTTCTATCTTCCGCCCTCCTCTTCCGCTATTGTCTCCTACTCTACCAACCTACCGTAGTGGCTGATTTACTGTACTCAAACCCACTTGAGGCCCTCAACCACTACTTGTCCCTCCGGACCGCACGACGCTAAGTACCCCAGTGTTTCTCAGTCTGTGCTGACTCTCTGACTTGCCTTGACTTGACTTTTCAGACTACACAGTCACACTTTCACTTTCACAACAGTGAGTCGGTACGGGCTGAGAAACGCTGGGGTACCTGAGATCGGTTGGTCCGAGGAGACAGTCACCTTAAGAGGTCCGTTCTTATGTTCCCGTCCATCGGCACGGGAAGAGGTCCCCTGGAAGATCTGGTCCTTAGTTCGGGTCAGAGGACATAGAGGACGTGACGTCCGTCTAAGAAAGGACAGACTCGGTCAGTCGTTATAATATATTTATAGTCCGAATCACCTGTGTAGTTAGAAGTCTATGTCTAGAACTATCTTAAGTCATCTCTGTCGTAGTCCCGAAACTTCCGACTGTACTTCTTACTCAAGTCACGTGTCGTTGTGCAAGAGGGACTGGTGCCCGTCAGCTGTAAAAGACCGGAACGGAAATCATCGAGGGAGCTTACAGGAAGAATGATATGTACCAAACAAAGGTCACAATGTCGACCTGAGTGTTGGATTTAGAAAAGTTAAGTTACCGACCATTCGATTTATCTAATACCAAATCACAAGCCCTAAGTATAAAGAATTCAAATTCGTTACTCAACAACGGACACCCCTACACAATTTGATTGTACACTTATTATACGGAGGCCCCTGAAGTTTGGTTCTCCACGGAACATGAGTGTGGTCCAAAGGGTCCTTAAAAATAGTATTATTAATGTCTGGTTTATCATAATGAAGTTTAAGATTCGTTGTCATTTCTTTCTTTCAACTCGTTGGTCCCACTACTTGACAAATTGTTTAAATTATTTTCCTTTGTTCACGACATTTTCTTTCACTGACCTTCTCCCAAGGACCGTAGTAATGAGTGCAGACTGTCTAAGGGACCCCACTCCCTACGACACTCGTCAAAGGACGTCGTTATATTCGAAAATTTTGGGACTGAGCCAACAGGCCTTTTCAACTTTCTTCACACTATTATTTTAATGAAGAAGGTGTTTTCGTGTAAACTTTTCACTGAAATTTTTCAAGTCAACTGAATGAAGTGAGACATATAACATTTCAGTAATTGGAGGTTAATTTTATTTATTTAAAAAATGCAAAATTTTTTCAGTCAACTTTTTGTTTTTGTTTCTCTAGTAAGACGAACTTTATCCGTACAATTTGTGTACAGAAGAGTCTCGTAACGACAACGAGTAACAAGTCAACGATTCTACATAGGGTGAGAAACATTATGGTGCCTGGGGGACGTCCTGCGGACCAAGGGACAGGAAATGATAGTGCACCTCAAACGAGTTTAAGTACAGGAAACTCAGACACTAGGGTAGGTTAGTAGGGTAAGAGACAGTAGGGGAAGAGGAGGAGGGAAGTTAGAAAGGGTCGAAGTCCCAGAAAAGGTGACTCAGTCGAGAAGCGTAGTCCACCGGTTTCATAACCTCGAAGTCGAAGTCGTAATCAGGAAGGTAAATTTACAAAGTCAGTCTTTTGATCAATTGGTAAGAGGCTCAACTCTGGTATAAACTAGTAGTTGAGAGGACATAAAGAGGACCCTATTTCTTCGTTTCCTATTTATAATTTTACTGTGTATGCAAGGACACCCCTTTATCGTTTAATCGGTTCTGCCGCACAAGTCCGAGAGAGCGGGGTTCAAACCATTTATTACTGCCACGTTGTCGACTCTACATATCTATCGTGACGCGTACGTGCGGCGGTTCGTGAACGAATTAGCACC
Source organism: Capra ibex (assembly GCA_006410555.1). Classification (NCBI taxonomy): domain Eukaryota; kingdom Metazoa; phylum Chordata; class Mammalia; order Artiodactyla; family Bovidae; genus Capra; species Capra ibex. The sequence continues at coordinate 39,904,604 of SJYO01000647.1, forward strand.
CAATGACACACGCCATCCCTATGTACTCGAGGTGGATTTCTTCGCCGCCGTAAATGACGACACAGTGCCCATATAGGTAACCCAGTCGGTGCTCTCCTCTCCTATATCGGACGGACGAAGAGGTCGACGACGCACGGTCTTCTCTTGTGTCAATACCGACGACGTGGTCGGTCCTCTCTCCAACACAACATAATCCAATACGATTCCGACAACGATGCCGACGACACGGTAAGTCCTCTCTTATTTCCACGGACGTCAAGGATGCCGAGGAACTCAGAGGGTCGAGCACGGAACGGATGGGCTCCAAGTCGTTTGTCACTCTATGTCGTTCTGTTAACCACAGTGCTTGTCCTGCTAGTCGTTATGTTAACCGCATCAGCCGTCCTATGGGTCGTTCATCTCTTCGGACTTCGAGGGACCTACCTCCTTCGGTCACCGGTGGTACACCAAGGTACACCGACACTAGTAGACCCGGACCCGACACCACCTACCAAGTGACCTATCGTGACTTTTCCACAATGTCCACCACTCAAGGACAAACGACTCGTTCCCCCGTCCCCTGACAGCGACCGTGCCACCCCATCTAAAAGGACTGGCGGGCTTTCCGCTTATACCTACCATGAGAGGCACTACGACACGGTACACGTTACACGTCTCTACGAACTTTCTTGATCTTGTTGTGTATAATCGTAATCTCGTTCTTGGGGTACCGAGACTTTTTGGGTCGTAGAGACTGTCGCTCCGTCATTCACTGTCACTACTACTTGCGATACTCTGACGCCCAGGGGTGAGTTGTCACTCCGGGTAACACGTCGTCTTTCACTTCGCACCCGTCGGATTCCGGTTCCCCCCGTAGGAGTTCCCCAGGGGTCATACTGACTAAGCGTTACATACCCGGTGTATGAATCCGTCTCAACTAACTGAACCCATTCGTCAAAACCGTTTTTTTTTTTTTTTTTTTCGTTCCCCTTGGGACCCGTCGTACTGAAGACGTTGAGACCCGATGTCCCCACCCGGGCCACGGTCACTTCCAAAAGAATTTATAATAAGAACCCGAAGGGACCACCGAGTCGACCATTTCTCAGGCGGACGTTGTGCTCTCTGGACCCAAGCTAGGTACCTAGTCCTTCTAGGGGACCTCTTCCCTTGCCGATGGGTGAGGTCATAAGACCGGACCTCTTAAGGTACCTGACATATCAGGCACCCCAGCGTCTTAGTCTGTGCTACCTCACTGAAAGTGAAACGAAGTGACTCTCTTCATCTCCCGACGGTGCGCTCTGAGATCAAACTTTCACACTTCTGGGTTTTCGTCCGACCGACATGTCCAATCCGCCTCCGTTGACACCCGCCTAAACACACTTCCATGTGACATTTCCGACATAGGATACTACCCACCACATCTAAATCCGACATAGGATAGTACATATTTCCGATACAGGAACCTGTGATTGGAGACTAAGAGATCGTCTAAATCTTTTCACATTAGTCACCCACCAGACACTTCGGACGTGACTAGGGAAGGAACTTCCTCACCCGGGTCGCGGACACCCCCCAAGACGCCCAGGAATTATTTTAAGGCGTCCTCATCTCAACGGGGACACCTCCGAAAGGATGTTAGAGTGTTCCTGTCTGTCACCTGACCTGAACCGGCACTTTCTATCCCCGTGAGGTGTACACCACCTGCCGAGAAGATCGTGGAACTCCCGTTCCTGACGTTGTCCTCAGGGTTCACTATGGACCACAACCCAAAACGATACATAACCCCTACATTGACAAACAACAAAACCGATGACGACACCGTTCTACGTTTAGGTTCCCAGTCGCAATGGGCGGTTCCCTTATAGTGTCTACCTGCCGCGTACCTTACACTCCGTTCTCTGGAATTTCCCCACCTCACATCCCTCTCTCGTTTAATCGATTTTGCCGCACAGGTCGGAGAGAGGAGGGTACAAGACATTTATTACTGACGAATGGTCGACTCTAGTATATATCGTGACGGGGCACGGAGTGCTCCTCGACCGATTCAGAGCCCAATGGTACATACCCCGTCTCCACTCGAGGCGGATTTACTCACCGCAACAATAACAACATAGTGTCGACACAGTCAACCCAGTCGGTACTCTCCTGGCCGACATCGCACAGATGGCGGTGCCAACGACACAGTCCGTCCTCTCCCTTATTTACACAGACGCCAAGGATACCGAGCAGCTCAGAAGATCGGAGAATCGAGCGTAGAACGGAAGGGACCCAAGTGTCTTGTCACACGTGTCACTCTATCTCGTTCTGTTAACGGTAGTACTTGTCGTACTTCTCGCTACGTCAAGGGGACCAGAGAAAGGATGTTAAACTATACGTGTGTATGTATGCACATGTCACATCAACTGCTTTCACGGGTCATCCCTTAACCCTCATTCAGTAAACAGTACTGTCACCCAAAACTCAAGTTCCGTTTCTCGTCGCACCTCCGGAATTCCCTTCTCACAGGGTACCGGTGAGTTTCGTAATGAATAAAATGGGGATGGTGACGGTTTGCCACCTTGACGTTTCGAGTCGAAGGGTGCGACATGCACTGAGACGGGAACCTTAAGTCACAGATTTTGACTATACCGATACAGTCACACGCTAGACCTAGTACCATGATGTAAGAACCAACGTCATGTCTCCTGTTCCACTATGATCTGAAACCTTTATTTTTCAGAAAATCTTTATCCTTAAAATAGGGTGACTCTTTAAATAGTTGTCAACGGAAGTGTTTGATTGAATTTATTGTTTACCGTCAAGTTATAGTGTTTTCATTTAGATTTTTTTCGTCGTTTCTTTTTTTTTTTTTTTTGTCTTCTTCTTCTTTCTTTTCTTTTTCTTATCAAGTGACTTAGCTCAGTACTCAAAAAGTAAAAGTCGACAATAATAGTATGTTTTCAGTGTACTTGAAGAACTTTTGATTTATAGAAGTAAACATTTTACATCTATCATTCGGATGGATTAGGTACCTATAAACATGTTTACTGTTCTTTATCCTGTTCCCCTTTTAAATAAAACTAGATAAGGACTGGAAAAAAAAACGTCCATTGAACCATTGAAAGTTTTGATATATGTCATTCTGTCTGATTAATTTCACAAGTCTTTTAATTGTGTTCGTTTTTTATCCCTGTCCTCTTATTTCGGTCCACATACTATTCGTGATTTAAACATGGTATACCAGACTTTAAAACAATTTCTACTGGACGGAAAGAGTTAGACACAAAGGATCGTCGGGTTTGTTTGAGACTTTACTATTACAAATGGTCACAGACTTCCTATTTCTGATAAAAAAAAATCAAGTACACGTTTAAGAGAAAAGTTGAGACATTTAAGATTAACATTAATCACTATTAATAAATACGAAAGAAATGAGTCAAAAGAATAAGTGCTTTACTATTAATATAGTTGACTTACTCTATCCGCATGAATGATTTTAATTTATTAACCTAATTTATTAAGTATGAGGACTGTACATCACGTTAAAGTAATTTATGGTCCGTAATAATCATGTTTGTCTTTGTAGCGATAGTGACTGTGGTCGTACAGACAGGGATGAAAGTGACTATTGTAAAATGGTGGCGATTACGAAGATAATGATCGTCCTGTTATAAATCGTCGTCTGTTAAATAGATGATCAAATAGATAATCTTTAAAGACTCGTCTCTTTACCTTTATTTTCGTTTTTATTTATTCACCTTGGATCAATTTTAATTTTCGAAGACGTGTTGTTTCCTTTGATACTCGTTTTACTTTTCTGTCGGAAGTCTTACCCTCTTTTATTGTCGTTTACTTCGTTGACTGTTTCTTGATTAGAGTTTTTATATGTTCGTTGAGGACGTCGAGTTAAGGTCTTTTTATTTGTTGGGTCAGTTTTTTACCCGGGTTCTTGATTTGTCTGTAAAGAGGTTTCTTCTGTATGTCCACCGATTGTTTGTGTACTTTTCTACGAGTTGTAGTGAGTAATAGTCTCTTTACGTTTAGTTTTGGTGTTACTCCATGGTAAAGTGTGGTCAGTCTTGCCGACACTAGGTTTTCAGATGTTCGTTATTTACGACCTCTCCCACACCTCTTTTGCCTTGGGAGAATGTGACAACCACCCTTGCGTTTGATCATGTCGTTGATACCTCTTGTCACACCTCTAAGGAATTTTTTGACTTTTATCTTGACAGTATACTGGGTCGTTAGGGTGACGACCCGTATGTGTGANCACCGATTGTTTGTGTACTTTTCTACGAGTTGTAGTGAGTAATAGTCTCTTTACGTTTAGTTTTGGTGTTACTCCATGGTAAAGTGTGGTCAGTCTTGCCGACACTAGGTTTTCAGATGTTCGTTATTTACGACCTCTCCCACACCTCTTTTGCCTTGGGAGAATGTGACAACCACCCTTGCGTTTGATCATGTCGTTGATACCTCTTGTCACACCTCTAAGGAATTTTTTGACTTTTATCTTGACAGTATACTGGGTCGTTAGGGTGACGACCCGTATGTGTGACTCCTTTGGTCTTAACTTTCTCTGTGCACATGGGGTCACAAGTAGTGTCGTGACAAATATTATCGATCCTGCACCTTCGTTGGATCTACAGGTAGTCGTCTACTTACCTATTCTTTCGACGCCATGTATATGTGTTACCTCATAATGAGCCGGTAACTTTTCTTATGTAAACTTAGTCAAGATTACTCCACCTACTTTGACCTCGGATAATATGTCTCACTTCATTCGGTCTTTCTTTTTGTGGTTATATCATATCATTACGTATATATACCTTAAATCTTGATACCATTACTATTGGGACGTACACTCTGTCGTTTGCTCTGTGTCTACATATCTTCAGAAAACCTGAGACACCCTCTCCCCCTCCCACCCTACTAAACCCTCTTACCGTAACTTTGTACATATAATAGTATACACTTTGCTTAACGGTCAGGTCCAAGTTACGTACTCTGTCCCACGAACCCAGACCACGTGAACCTACTGGGTCTCCCTACCCTACCCCTCCCTCCACCCTCCCCCCAAAGTCCTACCCCTTGTGTACATGTGGACACCACCTAAGTACAGTTACATACCGTTTTTGGTGATGTTATAACATTTCAATTTCTTTATTTATTTTGACTTTTTTTTTTTTTTTGAAACGGTTTAAAAGAAGAAGCAAGATTATCAACACACACATATAGAGACCTTAGCAGTCCTAAAAGACATACATTATAGTACGTAGACGTCTGTCTCTGCCAAACATGGAGAAGAAAAGAGTAAACTTACGAAAGGAATAAGGAACAGATTAACGAGACCGATCCTGAAAGTGGTGATAAAACTTATCTTCACCACTCTCACCCGTAGGTACCGAACAAGGACTGGCATCTCCTTTTCGAAAATCGTAAAAGGGCAACTCACTAAATCCTTATTCAAATTGGTTCCTCCACTTTCTAGGTATGTGACTTTTGATATTCTGTGACTACTTTTTTTAAATTCTTTTGTGTTTATGTACCTTTTATGGGGTACACACACCTGACCTTATTAGATTTATACAAGTACTATAGAATTTCACTAATTTCACTAAGTCATTTTAAGGATAGTTTTAAGGTAACGGTAAAACTTGTCTTTTTCTTTTTTTTTTGTTAGGATTTTAAGTATACCTTGGTGTTTTCTGGGGTTTGTCGTTTTTAATGAAACTCGTTCTTCGTGTTTTGACCTCCGTGGTGTGAAAGACTAAAATTTTATATAATGTTTCAATATTAGTAGTTCTCTCATACTATGTGTGTGTTTTTGTCTGTATATCTGACCTCTTTGTCTCATCTCTCGGGTATTTACTTATTTATTTGGGTACGTAAACGTGGGTTCTCCAGACATTGTTCTTACAGTTCTTCTACGTTGTCTTTTTACTGATAAATTTTTTATCACAACCCTTTTCACTCATAGGTATACGTCTTGTTACTTGACTCTCGGAATAGAGTGTGGTAAATATTTTTAGTTTTGTTTTATGTAATTTCTGTATTCACATTCTGGACTTTAGTACTTTGATAAAAATGGATACTTAGAACTGTGACCAGACTCGTTACAAAAACTGATATGGGGTTTTCGTGTCCGTTGTTTTCTTTTTCATCTGTTCACCCTAATGTAGTTTGATTTTCGAAAGACTTCTCGATTCCTTTATTAGTTCAATCCTCGGTTGGTACCTTACTTTCTTTAAAAAACATTTGGAACGTAGACTATCCTTCAGTTATACGTTTTATTTGTTCCTTCAATTTGTTGAGTTATCGGATATACATACACACACATACATATATATATGTGTATATATATAGTGAGTTAATTTTTCACCCTTTTATTGAACAAACCTACAAAAAGTTTTTTATGTATGTTTACCACTTATCCGTAAAAATTTTTTACAAAGTATAGTGATTATTAGTGTCTTTACGTTTAGTTTTGATGTCATTCTATAGTGGAGTATGGACAATCTTCCTGATAAGGGACCATCGAGTCTACTATTTCTTAGATTCTTGTTGTGTTGTGTGTGTATATATCATATGTGTGTGTCAAAGAAATAGAGTCATCACAGGTTGAGAAACACTGGGGTACCTAGCGTCGTTTGGTCCGGAGGGACAGGTAGTGGTTAAGGGCCTCAAATGAGTTTGAGTGCAGGTAACTCAACCACTACGGTAGGTTGGTAGAGTAGGAAACAGCAGGGGAAGAGGAGAACGGGAGTTAGCAGGGGTCGTGGTGTCAGAAAAGGTTACTAAGTCAAGGAACGTAGTCCACCGGTTTCATAACCTCGAAGTCGAAGTCGTAGTCAGGAAGGTTACTTATAAGTCCTGACTAAAGGAAATCCTACCTGACCAACCTAGAGGAACGTCAGGTTCCCTGGGAGTTCTCCGAAGAGGTTGTGGTGTCAAGTTTTCGTACTTTAGAAGCCGTGAGTCGAAAGAAATATCAGGTCGAGACTGTAGGTATGTACTGATGACCTTTTTTGGTATCGACTCTGATCTTCCTGAGCAACCATTCCATTAAAGAGACAAACAATTATAGGATAGATCCACGTAGTATCGAAAAGAGGGGTACCGACGTCAGTGGTAGACGTCACTAAAACCTCGGGGGGGTTTCATTTCAGACAGTGACAAAGATAACAAAGGGTAGTCAAACGGTACTTCACTACCCTGACCTACGGTACTAGAATCAAAAGACTTACAACTCGAAATTCGGTTGAAAAAGTGAGAGGATAAAGTGAAAATAGTTCTTCCAGAAATCAAGAAACGAAAGACGGTATTCACATCACAGTAGACGTATAGACTCTACTAACTATAAAGAGGGTCTTTAAAATTAAGGTCAAACAAGAAGTAGGTCGGGTCGCAAAGAACACTACATGAGACATATATTCAACTTATTCGTCCCACTGTTATATGTCGGAACTGTAGGAAAGGGATAAACCTTGGTCAGACATCAAGGTACAGGTCAAGATTGACAACGAAGGACTGGACGTGTGTCTAAAGAGTTCTCCGTCCAGTCCACCAGACCATAAGGGTAGAGAAAGTCTTAAAAGGCGTCAAACGACACTAGGTGTGTCTTTCCGAAAACCATATCAGTTATTTCGTCCTTATCTACAAAAAGACCTTGAGAGAACGAAAAAACTACTAGGTCACCTATAACAGTTAAACTAGGGACCAAGGAAAAGAATTAGGTCGAACTTGTAGACCTTCAAGTACCGAGTGTATATTAACTTTTTAACCGAACTTCTTAAACCTCGGATCGAACCTCCTAAAACTCGTAATGAAGATCACACACTCTACTCACGTCAACACGTCATCAAACTCGTAAGCAACCGTAACAAAGAAACCCTAACCTTACTTTTGACTTGAAAAGGTCAGGACACCGGTGACGACTTAAAAGGTTTAAACGACCGTATGACTCATGTCGTGAAAGTGTCGTAGTAGAAAATCCTAAACTTTATTGAGTTGACTTTCAGGTAGTGGAGGTGATCGAAACAAAGGGATTCCGGGTGAGCTGAATCGTAAGGTCCTACAGACCGAGATCCACTCACTAGTGTGGTAGAACCAATAGACCCAGTACTAGAAAAAACATGTCAAGACACACAAGAACGATGGAGAAGAATTATAGAAGACGAAGACAATCCAGGTATAGAAAAGACAGGAAATCACATGGGTAGAAACGTACTTTACAAGGGAACAATAGAGATTAAAAGACCTTCTCTAGAGATCAGAAAGGGTAACAACAAAAGGAGACTAGTAAAGAAACGTGACTAGTGACTCCTTCCGAAAGTATAGAGAGGAACGATAAGAAACCTTGAGATGTAAGTTTACCCATATAGAAAGGAAAAGAAGAAACGGAAAGTGAAGAGGAATCGGAGACGACAAACATTCCGGAGGAGTCTGTTGGGAAAACGGAAAAACGTAAAGAAAAAGAACCCCTACTAGAACTAGGGACGGAGGACATGTTACAAGAAATAGATAGGTAGGTAATTACCTGTGAACCAGACAAAGGTATAGAACCAAGAACACTTATTAAGTCGTTACTGATAGAGAAGTTTCAAAAGTAAAGGAAACACATATATGGTTCTTCATCCTAAAAACCTAAAATACCACCAAGATATAAATTAAAAAACTCCTTTTGGACATGTATAAAACTATTACAGACGCGTTAAATGCAAGGGGAGTCATCACGTGTTCCTATGAGAAATGAGGTGTAGAAAGAGTCGCAACAACAGAAGACAGAAACTCAAATACGACACGAATCATCGAGTCAGTACAGGTTGAGAAACGCTGGGGTACCAGACATCGGGTGTTCAGAGGACACAGGCACCCCTAAGAGGTCCGTTCTTATGACCTTACCTGACGGTACGAGAAGACGTCCTCTAGAACGGTTGGGTCTCTAACTTGGGTCCAGAGGGTGTAACGTCCACCTAAGAAATAACTCACTCAATGGTATGTGTGTGTGTATATGATAATTACACACACACGTTTTTCACTTTCACAATTAACGAGTCAGCACGGGTTGAGAAACTCTGAAGTTCCTGACGTCGGGTAGTCCGAGGAGAGAGGTACCTTAAGAGGTCTTTAATTTACATATACTCGAAGGGAACACCGAGTTTACCATTTCTCAGACGGACAGTACGTCCTCTGGGTACAAGCTAAAGGACCCATCCTTTCTAGGGGACCTCTTCCCTTACCGTTGGGTGAGGTCATAAGAACGGATCTCTTAAGGTGTCCGTCTCCTCGGACTACCTAATCTCAGGTACCTTAGAGTTTCTCGACCTGTGCTGACTCGTTGAAAGTGAGTGATCGAGTATTGCATTTATGTTGATTTATATATATTTATATTTATATATATATATGTATGTATATCATTATCTAACTAAGACTAATTAGAACCCTTTGTTTTACTTCACCTCTCTAGTTTCCTATAAACCCTCTTCGTTAGTCAGTGTGTAACTACCTACATCCACAGTACTCACACAGTACAATTCCAATGCGGCTACAAAGACCGTATACATTAAATCACATACTTCTATAGTAAAGAACTCTCTCTCTTATGTCTTTTTTTATCTTTCACCCTCATCCCACCCCGTTTACCAATAAATAATTTACTTATTACTTAATCTTCATATATTATGTGGATTGACTTTATCAAATACTGAAGTAATCTATAATAGAGTTTCTGAGAGACCTTACTTTTGGACTACCAGATAAAGGAGAGACATAGACAGAGAGACAGACAGACAGAGAGAGAGAAAGAGAGACTCCCCCGTTAGGTCAGATATCTCTATCTTAGTCTTTGTATACAGAATCTACAGTTTCACTTTCGATTTCTTTTATTGACCACATTAACGAATTAACCACCAACAGTTCATTCACTCCTCCCTTCCTTTACATAAATCTCAAACCATTAAAAGGTATGAAAGTCTATAGATAGTATAAGAACGAAGGAGACAGGTTCTCCACATGTTCTTCATATTAAAAGTAACTGACTACATGACTATATAATTATACATAAAGTAAAAAGACTGTACAACTAAAAGAACATATTGTCACTGAATAGGACTTCAAGGGGTCTGTGCGTAGAAGTGAGAAGTCAAATACGACGAATCCATGGTCTATTAAGGAAGGACTCTCTCATTTACTGGGGTGTTATTGGAGGTTCGTATTTTAATGGTTTCGTTAAGAGTCTCTATACCATTAAATATTACATCGAGATTCTAGTTTATCGATGGTTTGAGAGAAATGTAAAACCTTTATAGTAAGAGACTGGTGTATAGTCTCCCTATGTCTTAAGTGTTAAACAAATTAAATGAATTAAGTGTCCCATAATACCATGGTCATAGTATCTTCGTGTTACGATGAAGTTTTCATTTAAGTTTCGGGACTAGGAAATTATTTAATTTGAATTTTAAAAGTAGAATAAGGAATATGGTGAAGTCAATCAAGTCAGTCAGTCAACACAGACTTAGAAACACTGGGATGCCTGACGTCGTATGGTCCGGAGGGACAGGTAGTGTTGAGGACCTCAAATGAGTTTGAGTACAGGTGGCACAACCACTACGGAAGGTCGGTAGAGTAAGAGAGAGTAGGGGAAAAAGAGGGGGTAGTTAGAAAAGGTCTTTGTCCCAGAAAAGATTACTCAGTCAAGAAGTGTAGTTCATCGGTTTATAACTTCAAAGTCAAAGTCGAAGGTCACTTATAAGTCCTGACTAAAGGAAATTCTACCTGACCAACCTAGAGGAACGTCAGGTTCCCTGAGAGTTCTCAGAAGAGGTTGTGGTGTCAAGTTTTCGTAGTTAAGTAGTTACGAGTCGAAAGAAATATTAGGTTGAGAGTGTAGGTATGTACTGGTGACCTTTTTGGTATCGAAACTGATCAGCCTGGAAATGGAAAACCATTTCATTACAGAGACGAAAAATTATATGACAGATCAAAACTGTGTCGAAAAGAAGGTTCCTCGTTCGTAGAAAATTAAAGTACCGACGTCAGTGGTAGACGTCACTAAAACCTTGGGGGTTTTTTATTTCAGACAGTGACAAAGGTGACAAAGGTGACAAAGGAGTAGATAAACGGTACTTCACTACCCTGGTCTACGGCACTAGAATTAAAAGACTTACAACTCAAAATTCGGGGGAAAAAGTAGGAGGAGAAAGTGAAAGTAGTTCTCCGAGAAGTCAAGAAGCGAAAGACGGTATTCCCACCACAGTAGACACATAGACTCAAATAACTTTAAAGAGGACCTTTAGAACTAAGGTCGAACACGAAGTAGGTCGGGTCGTAAAGACGTATATTTAATTTATTCGTCCCACTGTTATATATCTGAACTAGATGAGGAAAAGGATAAACCTCGGTCAACAACAAGGTATAGGTCAAGTTTGACAACGAAGAACTAGACGTATGTCTAAAGAGTTCTCCGGTCAGTCTACCAGACCATAAAGGTAGAGAAATTCTTAAAAGGCATCAAAAATACTAGGCGTCTCACGTTAGGAAATTTTAAAAGTAAGCCGGACGACGACGACGATTCAGTGAAGTCAGCACAGGCTGAGACACGCTGGGGTATCTACCGAGGGGGCAGGGACCCTAAGAGGTCCGTTCTTGTGACCTTACCCAACGGTAAAGGAAGAGGTTGCGTACTTTCGTTTTTCACTTTTTTCACTTCAGTGAGTCAGCACAGGCTGAGAAACACTGGGGTACCTGACGTCGGATGGTCCGAGGAGGCAGGTACCCTAAGAGTAAGCCGGATCTGGAAGGGATAAAGTCCTTCCTCTGTTAATTGACCAATCACTTGACTTAAGAGTCATTATGCGGACTGCATACACTTACTGATTGTTTATAAATCATTCATAAATCAATCATCAACACATTCAAATCAATACATTAATTACTCATCAAGTCTTAAGAAAGATGTGAAAGGACCCTGTTTTGGTCACATGATTTACGGAGAGTCAAACGAAAAAGAAAAATTAAAAAATTTTTACAAAAAGGTCCAGAGAAGTTTATAGAAGAAAAGAGGGAAACGACTTGTCAAAACAGAAGGAAAACAACACCGAAGAAGTTTTACTTTACGATTGATGTCGTGAAAGGATTTCAGAAGTGATACGGGGGCGTGTAACTATACCAGTTTCCTTTCGTTGGTCCGGACCTAGTATACATCTAGGGACGTTGACTCTGAAACATCCATCGGGAGTTTTGTGTGTGTCACTAGATTCGTGTCTACTTGAGGGTAATTGGTAAAAAAGTACGGCCTAAGTCAATAGAGTTATAAGGTACAGGTATACGGTGTCATCATTTTGTCTACGTTTTACTCCCGTTTATAACACTTGTATTTTCTGACTACAAGAATATATACTTTACAAAGATATTTGGTGTTTCTTTACATTCAATCACTAGACTAAAAATGTTTCCCCGTTTCTTATACTTATATGTCAGGTATCCTTTCTTTTACTTTCCCAAAAATTTATAGAATCCATTACAGGTTGGTGTGAACATTAATTATAATGTAGTATTCTTGAATAAATAGATCTGAAACTCTGACCGTTTCTATTTTTAACCTCTTGGTACAATTATGTTAACACCCCTTTACTAGTGACAGAATGTAACAGCCACCCCCACATTTAACCTTGTTTCAAATGTATCTTTTGACCCGTTGTAGATAGATTTGATTAAAGAAAAAATAAAAACCTGTTTCGTCGAAATAAAAATTTTTCAACAGGATATCCTTATTTATGTTCGACAAGTAAAACCATAAAAACACTGTCGTTTCATGATATTTAGTTTTACAAGTAACCAAATCTTAAACTACCTATTTAATACCGTACATCTGTAATTTTTGTTATTCCGTTAACTATTGAACTAAGTTTTTATACAGTCATTCGATCTTTCGTTGTACATATTAGTAATACACCTACCGAGAACACATAGAAATTTTCTACATATTAGTATTGATGAACATACATACCTCTTATAAGTCTACCTATGTACTTTATCATTGTCACCAATGTAGAACCTTTCTCGTGACCTCTTACTTCTCGTGTCTTACTCTCTCTTTGAATGAAAGGTTTATAGATGTCTCTACTTAATGTATACACGTCTATACGTAATCACTTATATGATAATTTTGCTTCAGATATTCCTGACTACGACTTCGACTTTGAGGTCATGAAACCGGTGGAGTACGTTTTTCGACTGAGTAACCTTTTCTGAGACTACGACCCTCCCTAGCCCCCGTCCTCCTCTTCCCCTACTGTCTCCTACTCTACCGACCTACCGTAGTGACTGAGCTACCTACACTCAAACTCGTTCGAGACCCTCAACCACCACCTGTTCCTCCGGACCGTACAACGACAGGTACCCCAGTGTTTCTCAGCCTGTGCTGACTCACTGACTTGATTTGACTTGACTTGACTGGATAGATAATACCGGACATTGTTTATAGGGGTTAATAACAAGAACCTCGGAATCTTGTTATTTGTACATACATGGTTAAAGAGGCCCAAATCATAGACCCTACTCCGAATCGGTCTTGCACAGAGTCAATTCCAGAGAGTTCTATAAGACATCTAATTATCGGTCCGACGTCAGTAGAGTTTTGAATTAATCGAATTCCTAGGTGAAAGTTCGAGTGAATATATCAACGACCGTCGGGAATCAGGAAAGGATGTAACCAGATAGGTGTGTGTATCGTTGGGGAGTGGGTGTATCGGTGACCGAAGAGGGTCTCCCTCTTACTCTTACTCACTGGTTCTGTTTCGGGACTACGAAATTATTCGTTTCGAATATTCACAGTAGGACAAGGAAGGTGGTGTATGTCAGTAAATCTTCTCTCACTTATCCAAATCGGCTATGAGTTCGTCTTCCCCAATGTGTTCCTGTACTTATGTCCCTCGGTAAATCTTCGATGACGTACCAAAATGTAGAGATACAATTCCCTTATCTACATATAACTTTAGTGCGTTCTCTTAAAATCAAAACCGAAGTACCCGATAGAAAAACTACTAAAACCAAACCAAAAACCTCCGTTTGTCAATAGAGGAATTCATCTTTGACTTTTTAAACCACCTATCACAATCCCCTACCTCTTCCGTTACCGTTGGGTGAGGTCACGAGAACGGACCTTTTAGGGTACCTACCTCCTCGGACCACCCGACGTCAGGTACCCCAGCGCTTCTCAGCCTGTACTCACTCTTTGAAGTGAAAGTGAAAAGTGAAAGTACGTACCCTCTTCCTTTACCGTTGGGTGAGGTCACAAGAACGGACCTCTTAGGGTCCCTGCCATCTCGGACCACCCGACGGCAGAGACCCCAGCGTGTCTCAGCCTGTACTGACTTCGCTGAATCGTCGTCGTCGTCGTCGTCGTCACAATCCACTACACTAAATGAGGTTTATCCCAACACTGACATTTCATTCTTATATAAGGCACCAACTCAGTAACTACAAAAGTAGGTAGTGTCGTCGATGTTCCACTAAAAGTTCACGTGTGTAAAGGAAACAACACCTGTCCCTTTTACCGTCAGTCTAATACCAACCGACCCCTTATATTCTAAATCCCCCTCTAAGTTCCGTCTTTGTTCCCCACGGGAGAGAACGATTACAGGGACCGTGTACTAGACAGACGGAGGGGGTACACTGTCAAAACGTCGACCTCTTCAACGAAGCAGTAGGTTCCGGTCGAGGTTTGAGAAGGAAAACAAGAACGACCCTTTAGGAGAACTCGAAAATTGACCTTAATTTTGTAATGACTTTTCAGTAGACAGAGTTTAGAGTCGGTACCACGTTTTCTAACAGGACACTTGACTAGATCAAAGTCTTCCTTCAAAAATTTTAATAACAATTTTTATTAAGAAATTTTACATCAAATAAGATTTTACAGAGTTTCTTTTAACCACCTTTCATAGTAAAGTTACAAATAGAAACCTCACGACGTTATGTACCCCAACGTTTCTCAGTTTGTGGTGAATCACTGACTTGTTCATATATAAAGCATCGTGCACCTTGATATTGATATAAGTTGTAAAACATTATTAGATATTTCCTTTTATTAGACTTTTTTATCTGTACATACATATCAACTTAGTGACATGATATTTGGACTTTGATTGTGGTGTAATATCGACTTAGTAAAAAGTTATTTTACATATATATAAATTAATATTTCTGTTTTGTTACATTATATCGGTGAGACTTCAACCTTTTTAACCATTTAATAATTTATTGACTTTAGATGTCCTTCCCGGTGTACCGGGGTGCTATAGGTGTGTTCTTTGATGACGAGGGAACTGTTCTTATATTCGAAGACTCTTACTGCCCTGTATCTCTTCGCCTCCTTTCCTTGGAGACGCGAGTATTTAAAAGTCGAGGGGTCGAAAGGGAGGTGTCCTTATGTCAAAATACTTGGGATAAGAAACCAAGACTTAGCACATCTCTGAGACGTCCGGGTTGACATACGATTTTACATTACCCCGGTTATACTGGGTCGGTACGTTTATTAAAAATGTTTCTCCCGGATTTTGGTCGTAATTGATTTGACACGTTATGCGGTCTTTATCCTAGGGTAAAGTTCTTAATTGGGTGTCCCAGGAGTCATTATTCAATTGGGAGAAGGACCTTTTGGTGTAAAAATAGGTGAGTTTCATAGTTTTCAGTCACTAGAAACACTTCACGGACTCAATCAGTCCCCTCCATAAAACATTCTGGAATTCGTTTTCGCCAATGTAAGAGAAAAAAAGTGAACAATGGTACACTTTCCTTTTTTTTTTTTTTTTGTGGAATGTACAATAATGTAAATTACCATGCACAATTTCGGAACATTTCTAATCTCAAAAATAAAAAAATAAAAAAATAATACCCTCTAGCCAGGTGNGATTTTACATTACCCCGGTTATACTGGGTCGGTACGTTTATTAAAAATGTTTCTCCCGGATTTTGGTCGTAATTGATTTGACACGTTATGCGGTCTTTATCCTAGGGTAAAGTTCTTAATTGGGTGTCCCAGGAGTCATTATTCAATTGGGAGAAGGACCTTTTGGTGTAAAAATAGGTGAGTTTCATAGTTTTCAGTCACTAGAAACACTTCACGGACTCAATCAGTCCCCTCCATAAAACATTCTGGAATTCGTTTTCGCCAATGTAAGAGAAAAAAAGTGAACAATGGTACACTTTCCTTTTTTTTTTTTTTTGTGGAATGTACAATAATGTAAATTACCATGCACAATTTCGGAACATTTCTAATCTCAAAAAAAAAAATTAAAAAAATAATACCCTCTAGCCAGGTGTGCGATAGGGTCTAAGTATCGTCCTGAGTATGTAAAAAAATTATAAAAGACTGATTACCTCGGACTTCCTGAGTATGTCTATGAAAGGTTTCGTTATTTTGAGGTTAATAAAAGAGACTCGATAGTAGAATTTGCAAACTAAATATGGTTTTCCTTTGTTTAGGATGACGTACCCATCGTCGGTCAAGTCTTTCAACGTGGTCAATTTGTAAAGTATTAAAACCTTTGTCGTAGACGGTTTCGTCGTACTTTGTGGGAATTTGTCTGTCTCCCCTTCCCGGTTTCCTGTAACGTCAACTTAGAGAGAATAGTATTGTACTCTGTATCTTCGGTTCTTTGTAAGTGTTAAAAAAAAAGTTTTCAAACCTGAAGACACAACTCCGTCCGGTTCGTACCCAACCTTTTCTTAAAGGTCTGTATCTTGTAAAGTCTTTCATTACTCAAATAAGCCTCGTTTCCTGTCTCTATCACACGTGTGACTCTCCTGTCGTCCGGTTCGAGGAATGTCCGGCCCCTCTCAGCTGCACAAAGTGCCCAATCCCCGGCCACTGGAGTTCCCTCTAAGGACGACGTTCCGACCGTAATCCACTAACTAATCCAACGATATGCCACTGATGGTCCCACCCGTAAAACGGATTAAACCCCAGACCTTCGGAAGATCACTACTAGTCCCCCGAAAACCGTTGTCAATGTTTCCACCGAGACAGTCGAAACCTCGACTGAAACTAAGACCCGAGGTGTAGACACCGAAACAATGTTTCAGAACGGGGACACCGGAACCCCGTTCTGAGTTGTAAGACGTGTAGTACACGAATATGTCTGATCCAATAGGTAACTGGAAACGGGACCGAAGAATTGAAACTTGTAGGGACACCACACACAAACTTCTATTTGTATTCGTCCAAAGGTCCTCTCTATTAGGTATAAAATCGATGACCGATTCTGGTGGCGTATGTTCTTCTACTTGGACAACTTGTAAATCTTCCGAAAGTTAAATTAAGGTTAGTGAAAAGTTCTCACATGTCACTTAGTCCTATATAGGTGACCAACGTTGTCTACCAAAGTAAAATGAGTTGTACCTTCTATGAAAAGTCATAGAATCTTTCATTTTACTTATGTAAAATAATAGTATATTTTCTTTTTTCCGTGGGTTTTGTATTTCGTATGGATTTTAAATGACTTGTAAAAGATATATCGTTCGAAATGGAAATAGAGGTAAGTAGGGGAGTCATTAAGATGTTCGAACTTTGACCATAATAGTCGGAGTAAAATGTCTTCGTTTCGTACCTACAGTTCTACAACTGATTGAACGAGTTCTAATAAGTCGATAATTCATCGTCCCTCTAGGTTGTTTAGGTCAGACTTCCTCTAGTTGGGACCCTAAAGAAGCCTTCCTTACCATGATTTCGACTTCGAGGTCATGAAACCGGTGGAGTACGCTTCTCAACTGAGTAACCTTTTCTGAGACTACGACCCTCTCTAACCCCCGTCCTCCTCTTCTCCTACTGGGTCCTACTCTATCGACCTACCGTAGTGCCTGAGTTTCCTGTACTCAGACTCACTTAAGGCCCTCTACCACTACCTGTCCCTCCGGACCGCACGACACTAAGTACCCCAGCGTTTCTCAGCCTGTACTGAATCGTTGACTTGACTTGACTTGACTTCCTATGTTCCGTCGGAAAAAAAAAAAAATGAAGTCTCAGACTACACTTTTAAGAATTTCTCTACCCTTATGGTCTTGTGGATTGGACGGAGAACTTTTTAGATATACGTCCAGTCCTTCGTTGTCAATCTTAACCTGTACCTTGTCTGACCAAGGTTTGTCCTTTTCCTCATACAGTTCCGACATATAAAAGTGAGACGAATAAATTGAATGTACGTCTCATGTAGTACTCTTTGCGACACGACCTACTTCGTGTTCGACCTTAGTTCTAAAGGTACTCTTTAAAGTTATTTAAGTCTATGCGTCTACTGTGGTGGGAATGCCGTCTTTCGTTTCTTCTTGACTTCTCGGAGAACTACTTTCACTTTCTCCTCTCACTTTTTCCACCGAATTTTGAGTTGTAAGTCTTTTGATTCTAGTACCGTAGGTCAGGGTAGTGAAATCCCGTTTATCTACCCCTTTGTCACTGTCTGAAGTGAAAAACCCGGAGGTTTTAGTGATTTCTACCACTGACGTCGGTACTTTAACTTTCTGTGAACGAGGAACCTTCCTTTCAATACTGGTTGTATCTGTCGTATAATTTTTCGTCTCTGTAATGAAATGGTTGTTTCCAGGTAGATCGGTTTCGATACCAAAAAGGTCATCAGAACATACTTACACTCTTAACCTGATATTTCTTTCGACTCGTGGCTTCTTAACTACGAAAACTTGATACTACAACCTCTTCTGAGAACTCAGGGAACCTGACGTTCCTCTAGGTTGGTCAGGTAGGATTTCCTTTAGTCAGGACTTATAAGTAACCTTCCTGACTACGACTTTGACTTTGAGGTTATGAAACCGGTGGACTACGCCTCTTGATTGAGAAACTTTTCTGGGACTACGACCCTTTCTAACTTCCACCTTCCTCTTCCCCTACTGTCTCCTGTTCTACCAACCTACGGTAGTGGTTGTGTCACCTGCACCCAAACCCATTTGGGGCCTTCAACCGTTACCTGTCCCTCCGGACCTCACGACGGCAGGTACCCTAACGGTTCTCTACCTGTACTGACTCGCTGACTTGACTTGACTTGACTACGTTTCTCGACTGAGAAACCTTTTCTATAACTACGACCCTTTCTTACTTCCGCCCTCCTCTTTACCTGTGTCTCCTACTCTACCAACCTACCGTAGTTACTGAGTTGTCTGTACTCAAACTCGTTCGAGACCCTCCACCACTTCCTATGCCTTCGGACCACACGACGTCAAGTACCCCAACGTTTCTCAACCCACACTGACTTACTGACTTGTCGTTGTTTATACACTTCTGTATTTGTGAAGTCTTCCTTTCTTAGGTCACACACAAACAACAAACAAACAAATATCGTGTCGGGATATTATTTTTGAACCGTATTACTTAAGAATTCGTTTTGTTATGTTTTTAGATAATCATATATTATAAAAAGAGTAGATGGATACAAGTTACAGTGTTATTTTCGCAAATTTTTATAGTCCACTAAAGTAATTTGTAAGATCCATATATTTCGTGTAATCGTAGTTATCAAAATTGACGTTTTAACTAGTGTGTAACAATAATTTATTCCGTCCTAGTTTCAAAGAAAACAAAATGTGTTATATGAGTTTCACGTCATCTACAAACAGTGTATAGGACCAACGGGTCGTATAAAACTTGTGGGACCCATACGATCCCCTTAAAGGTAAGTATCCCGTCCTGGGATCTTGAGTGAAGGTGTAGGACCCTAAAGTCACAATCTTTATTGTACACACACTGAACTAAACGTGTATCTCCGTACACAATATTAAGAGTGTCTAATCTAAGTAGATACTCTCGTACCAAAATCCTCCCCGAACTCGTTCTTCCGTAACCTCTGTTTCTACTTGTAACCAAACCCAAGACCCACACCTCTGGCTGAAGGATACCTGTCGTCGTCGGTGACACCTTATATTCTCAAAGACAAGGGACTGGTCCTCCCAAGGTA
The DNA here is from genome assembly GCA_006410555.1 of Capra ibex. Taxonomy (NCBI): domain Eukaryota; kingdom Metazoa; phylum Chordata; class Mammalia; order Artiodactyla; family Bovidae; genus Capra; species Capra ibex. The sequence continues at coordinate 39,924,520 of SJYO01000647.1, forward strand.
GTACCCTAATTCTCGAAGTAGGGACCTCGTACCGTAGGTCGGACTACGAAGATTCTTGGGACTCAACCCCAAGTTCAAGACCTATATTGTGTTCGATCTTAGTTCTAAAGGTCCTCTTTATAGTTATTGGAGTCTATACGACTACTGTGGTGGGAATACCGTCTTTCACTTCTCCTTGATTTTCCGGAAAAACTACTTTCACTTTCACCTCTCACTTTTTCAACAGGATTTCGAGTTGTAAGTCTTTTGCTTCTAGTACCGTAGACCAGGGTAGTGAAGTACCCTTTATCTATCCCTTTGTCACCTTTGTAACAGTCTGAAATAAAAACCCCCGAGGTCTTAGTGACGTCTACCACTAACGTCGGTACTTTAATTTTCTGCGAATGAGGAACCTTCTTTTCAATACTGGTTGGATCTATCATATAAGTTTTCGTCTTTGTAATGAAACGGTTGATTCCAGACAGATTAGTTCCGATACCAAAAAGGACACCAGTACATACCTACACTCTCAACCTGACACTTCTTCCGACTCGGGGCTTCTTAACTACGAAAACTCGACACCACAACCTCTTCTGAAAACTCTCAGGGAACCTGACGTTTCTCTAGGTTGGTCAGGTAAGATTTCCTCTAGTCGGGACCCTAAAGAAACCTTCCTTACTACGATTTCGACTTTGAGCTCATGAAACCGGTGAAGTACGTTTCTCAACTGAGTAACCTTTTCTGAGACTACGACCCTCCCTAACCCCCGTCCTCGTCTTCCCCTGCTGGCTACTACTCTGCCGACCTACCGTAGTGACTGAGCTACCTGGACTCAGACTCACTTGAGGCCCTCAACCACTACCTGTCCCTCCGGACCACACGACGTTAAGTACCCCAACGTCTCAGCCTGTGCTGACTCACTGACTTGACTTGACTTGACTTTGTGTACCGTGGGACGGAAGGAGGCACTCTTGTTGATGTTTCTTACGTGTCCAAATTACACAGTGGGAACCTCCTGCGACTTTTCACGTATATGGTCCACCCGTCTTCTTTACTGGGTCTTAAGTTTCGCAACCGTTTACATACTACTGACCTGGTACGGAAGGGAAGAGAAACCTTGGTTCTACTCGGGAGAACCCGAACAACGAAGGATCTACTCGGGAGGATTCTGAGATCCAGTATTTACCTTCACCTAATATCGGTGATTCAAACACATTAAAGAATACTCGTTATCTTTTCATTACGTTTGTGGATTCATTTCTTGAAACTGTATTACGTTCTTGACTACTTTGACTTCCCTCTTAATTTCTACAGTCAGAGATCAACTTCTGAAGTTGCGAGGAAAGAGTCATCTATCTTGATCATATATCTTTTGTTCATTTTTATACATTCTTGAATTAGAACTCCAAACAGTAAATAAGTGTAAATTTACTACTTCCGAAAGTTGGGTCAGGAACCTTCTTCCTTATCTACCTCGAACTATGGGTCTACTTTGAAGACAATATATTCTTTGATTCTGAACCCCTAAAAACAACAACAGTTTTGTTATTATAGCTCGTAAAGAACCAGTCATGTCAGGTATTTACCCCATGATAAATTTATTCCTGTTTCGTAAGTGTATTATTGTAAGGTATACTTGTACTCTAGTTACTCAGTCCAGAGTATGACTATACCTGACTAGAACTTCTATGTAACGATCAACTTGTTCTATACCACGTTTTCTTTCATTTGTGGTCGATCGTCCTGCGTACGGACACGACACTCCTGTCTACAAGTACTAATCGGACTCTTCGTTCACTTAGCTACGACCCCCTGTAAGGACCCGCGGTCCCTTACTTCAATTCTCCGTCTAAAAGTCACGTGAGGGACAAACACGAAAGACTTAAAATTTGGAACTCTCTAATAATGGAAAAGTTTATAGTTATGGATTAAAATAAAAAATTTTTTTAGTCACAATAGGACTAGTACAAATTTTAATGTAAATATCTTTTCTCTCCTTTCTCTTTATTTGATCAAACGATGAAAATTTTAAAAGACTGAGGAATTATAAATCAGGTATATGAAAAGGTACAGAAGGTACAACAGATCTTATTTGAAATTTTTATTTAAATACTTAAACAAAATATTTTACTTCATATAAATAATATGAGTTTAAGAAACGAATTTCTCATGTAAAATTAAGGAAGAAATCGTCAGGTCTAAAACGTAGTAAATACGGATTAGTTAGATAGAAGGATTGGGTGGATTATTCGGAGGATAATATTAGTTTATCTTTTTAAAGGAGAAAGGACCTTATGTAGAACATATAAGAACGGTTTCTCGAGTCCGTATGATAAAGATTTTTTTTTTTTTTTTAGTGTGTGTGTGTTTTTTTGAACAAAGAAAGTCTCTAATTCCGTATATTATTACTTTTTCTTTTCTTGTTCTGGTTCAACCCTATATCTGTGAAACGTCGACTGTGAGTGGTTACACAGAACAATAGTTTGTAGTACAAATTTGTGTTCCTCTTGATAAGTTACGTACGGAGTAAATTTAATAATAATACATTGATATATGATAATGTATTAATATACTTTAGAAATGTCTAAAATGACAAATATTCTTGGATATAGAGTAAACTTAAAAGGTTAAACATAATAATCATTAATCATGAGTACTTACGATTTACATTTTCCTAACTAAAAAGGTATCTTTGATAAACTAATATTCACGTATAATGAGTAATCGTTTCTTTGGAAATCCTTGTTCCTACAACCTTAATAAAAAATTCAAAACGGTCTGATTTTAAAGTTAAAAGAGTTTGTTATCAGTAGTAACTATTAAGTCAAATCGGGGACCTACTGGGATGAGAAGTATCCTTCAAGATTTTTTTTTCCGACGAATCGTCTTTTTTCCTTAAGAAAAATGGGACAACCACCTTTACATTTAACTATTTTGGTTATTCCTCTTACCATACCTTTAAGGAATTTTTTGATCTTTGTTTTGCCGGTATACTGGACATACGGGTAAACCCGTATATAGGAATCTTTTGATTAAGTTTTTCTGTACACATGGTGGTACAAGTAACGTCGAGATAAATGTTATCGGTCCTGGACCCTCTTTGGATCTACCAGTGACTGTCTACTTACCTATTTCTTCAACACCATATATGTATGTTACCTTATAATGAGTCGGTATTCTTCCTCGTCTAAACTTAATCAACTTTACTCTACCTAATTGGATCTCGGACAATTTGTCTCGCTTCAGTCGTTCTCTTTTTGTTTATAGTATATAATTACGCATGCATACCTTAGATCTTTTTACAATGACTATTTGACGAAATGTCCCGTCCTTATCTCTACGTCTACTTCTGTTACCAGATGTAACACCGCTGTGTTACCCCCTTCCTCTCCCACCGTTCTTAGCTTCCTCTTCGCAACCGTATATATGTGGTAGTACACATTTTTTCTTTCGACCATCCTTCGATGATATATTGTGTCCTTCGGGCCGGGTCGTCAGATACCACTACATTTTCCCACCCTATCTCACCCACTACCCTCCCTTCTGGTTCTCCCTCCTCCATATACATACGAATACTGACTAAGTGTGACAACATACCGTCTTTGGTTGTGTTGTAAGATTTCGTTAATAGGAGGTTAAGCTTTTTTTCATCAAACCGTTTCACCTGAGGTTCCGGTGTAACTATATTTATGATTATATGTTTGAAGGGCCCTTCAGCGACAGGTTTATCTTTCACAAGGAGTACGATTGCTCTCAACTCTCAGTCAAACTTTCAGGTCTCAAAAGGTCGAGACAACTTACTCCGAGACGGAGGAACATCCAGAACACATTTACAGTCTCTCTCCTTTAACTCAGAGAAAGAAACACCCTTTAGGTCGACAAGAGTCGCAAAATGTACCACTAACAGGAGAAGGACACAATATGTCAATAGTTTGAATTTTTTTTTTAATGCGTGTATTTCTATTTACTCCGTCACGTTTTTTTTTTTTTCTTTTTTATATATTTCTTCAATCTTTATTGTCAAATTTGACATGATCCCGTTTATTGAACACTCTTCTATCATTTCTTGGTAGTTGTCTTACTTTGTTCGTTTATTTGTTTTGTTGTTTATTTTATCGTTACTTTTACATCCTAATCTTTCGTTAGTGCAATTTTATAAACATTTCAGTGATTATGTGTTGTCGAAACCGAACTCATGACACGTTGTCTCTTGAGATATAATCACTACTACAGTGAACCCCCTATTACTATCATTATTTTTATTATCTTAACGTCCCGAACACTACTATACATAACGTACGAGTAACACAGTCGATAGAAGGTTCCAAAAGTTTAAGGTAAATTAAGATCGTCGGTGTGACACTATAACGCCCGTCGGAACCAAAACGGCAAAATGTCCACTTCACGTACGAATCAACGAGTCAGGACAGGTTGGGAAGAGATACGAAACTCGACATCGGGTGGTTCGAGGAGACAGGTACCCTAAAAAGTCCGTTCTTATGACCTGATCCAACAGTGAAAGAAAGAGGTTCCCTAGAAAGACTAGGTCCATAGTTTGGGCACAAAGAACGTGACGGGTGTTAAAAAAAGGTTTCAATTTTTTATGAGTCTTGTAGGTACACATATTCTCTCCCTCATTTACAGTTTCCATTTTGAGTTTTGGGTGTGATAATTGATGATATGTACGTGTATACATACATATGTATGACAATTGTAGATACTTATGTTTCTCTTATTTTTATCTAAGTATTCAAACTCTCACTACTCCCTTTGTTCACTAATGAAGTTTTCAATGATCATAAAGTGTTACAAACATATACTTTTACTACACCTATATAATAGTGGTAAAAGTTTAATAAGAGTGTCACAGTAGTAAAAATATGTAGGATTGAGGTCGCTCCTGAAATCATTCAGTTAGTCTATGGAAAAGTCCTTTTCACTCCACGGGATACTGAGTAAGACTGGAGATAAATATTTACTTTATGGATTGGATTTTACCTTACCTATTAAACTTTTTTTTTTTAACCAGATTCAGTGTTCTTCTGGAGTGACTTTACTTTACTTTATGTTTTAGTACTTTTAGTACTTTTCTATTGTACCTTAGATTTACATGGTAAGTATATATATATATAAATGTAAAGATAAATAAAGAGAAACCGACACGACCCGGAAGTACCGACGAACCCGACAAGAGGTCAACGTCGTTCGTTCCCGATAAGAGATCAACGTTACGTACTCGAAGAATAACGTCACCAAAAAGAACAATACTTCGTGACCGAGGTTCGACGTCCGAAGTCATCGACTTCGTGTACCGGAAATTGAAGTCGTCAACACCGAAGGTCCTAGATCTCGTGTCCGAATTATCAACACCGTGTACCTGAATCAACAAGACGACGTACACTCTAGAAGGGCCTAGTCCTAACTTGGGAACAGAGAACGTAACCGTCCGTATACGAAATGGTGACTCGGTGGTCCCTTCGGGAAGATATCAGAGTAGTATGAACTTTACAATACGTTTACTCGATCCGTTGGTAAGTCAAGTCAAGTCAAGTAAAGTCGTCGAGGCAACACAGGCTGAGAAACGCTGGGGTATTTGGTGTCAGGCGGTCCGGAGGGACAGGTAGTGGTTGAGGACCTAAAATGGGTTTGGGTACAGGTAACTCAGGTACCACGGTAGGTTGGTAGAGTAGGAGACAGCAGGGGAAGAGGAGGACGGGAGTTAGAAAACGTCGTAGTGACAGAAAAGTTTATCAGTGGAGAAGCGTAGTCCACCGGTTTCAAAACCTCAAAGTCGAAGTTGTAGTCAGGAAGGTTACTTGTGGGTCCTGACTAGAGGAAATCCTACCTGACCAACCTAGAGGAACGTCAGGTTCCCTGAGAGTTCTCAGAAGAGGTTGTGGTGTCAAGTTTTCGTAGTTAAGAGGTCGCGAGTCGAAAGAAATATCAGGTTGAGAGTGTAAGTATGTACTGGTGACCTTTTTGGTATCGGAACTGATCTACCTGGAAACAACCATTTCATTACAGAGACGAAAAATTATACGACAGATCCGACCAGTATTGAAAGGAAGGTTCCTTATTCGAAGAAAATTAAAGTACCGACGTTAGTGGTAGACGTCGTTAGAACCTCGGGTCTTTTTATTTCAGTCGGTGACAAAGGTGACAAAAGGGTAGATAAACGGTACTTTACCACCCTGACCTACGGTACTAGAGTCATGGAAACACTATTTGTACCAGAAACATTCCGTTGAAAAGGGTTAAAACCTGAGACGTGTACAATCTGGTACCGTCACACTGAGATTCTGACGTAGGTTGTCAAAGTCGTTCTTATTATACTGGATACTCTTTTTAATCCCGAACCTCAAGCGTTTACTCGACTTTTTCCCTTGCAATTCTCGCCTTAATAATAATAATCTACCATTATAGGTTGTCGACAAGAGAAAAAGGTCACTTGGTCCTCCTTCTCCTCTGTCCGAAGTTAACACCGTTCTCTTTAAATCTAAACTGTAGACGACTCAATTGTATTTCTGAGGTATAAAAACCTGCATTTTTTTCTTTCTTTCTTTCTTTTTTTAGATACTCAATTACAAAATTTTATAAACATTTCTTAAAGTATTTTTTGTTTTGGGGTGAGAGAGGTTACGTAAGAGGTCCTTCCTTTGTTTTTGTAAATGAACATGGATTCATCATAAAAAACAATGTAGTAGACTATTATACGATTTACTTATGAAACTAATTTCATGAATTTACTTTTCAAGGTACATTTATATCGGTATTTCATCTTGTAGCTTAATTATCTCTGAATCGTATGACGACGACGACGACGATTTAGCGAAGTCAGCACAGGCTGAGACACGCTGGGGTACCTACCGTCCGGTGGTCCGATGGGTCAGGGACCCTAAGAGGTCCGTTCTTGTGACCTCACCCAACGGTAAAGGAAGAGGTTACGCACTTTCACTTTTCACTTCCACTTCAGCGAGTCAGCACAGGTTGAGAAGTGCTGGGGTACCTGACGTCGGATGGTCCGAGGAGGTAGGCACCCTAAAAGGTCCGTTCTCATGACCTCACCTCACAGTAGGGGAAGAGACTCTCTGAATCGTATCTTACATGATTTTTGATAAATGTTCCTCAAAGTTCTTATTGAAAAAATAAAAGCGTTTTCACTTTCCTTTTTACCTGTGTAAAAATAGACCAGATAAGAATAAGAAAGTCTAATGTGACTATCATTGTGACGAACATTGTTATTTTTCAAAAAGTAAGAACCTTATTTAATACTTAGAAGAGTCCACAGTCACCGATACAAGATCGACTGATTACATACGACCCAAAAAATTTTACGACACCACTGATCGATAGAATAACACTAAGAAGTTTTGGATTTAAGGATTCGGTAAACTTTCTAGTTGTTATACTTTATTATTCACCGTTTACTTAAATCCGTTCTCTATATGTATGGTTCCCTGAGACCGAAACAAAGGTAGAACGTAGTTGGAAAGACTTTAGGAATTCTGAGGAAATTATCTAGACTGGATCAATACCGTAAGAAACTCACACACGTATACGAGTAAAAATATAGATGTATATTCTATTTTATCCTTACAAAAATAAATAACGAGTAAACTCTTAACAATCAATGCGTTAATAAGGGTAAATGTATAGTTTCAGAGGTCGAGGACCTGATATCAGGGACCTCAGTTCTTGGCTTACGAATATGGTGGAAGTCGGTTGAAACGGACTTCCAACGAGAATACACAAATTAATGAAGATGTATAAATTCCGTATACGAAAGACTCTTCCGTGTGATGTATAAAAGTCTTAAAGTAGTGAGTTCCGGTGTCGACCAATTATGGTTTGTGGTGAGTAAAGGGTTCAAAATTACTGATAGTTGCACGTTAAGACGTACAGTCTCTTTGTTATAAGAATACGAGTAAATTCCATGTCGTGTTTTTGTCCGTTTTTATTTGCTTTTGGTTCCACGATGGAACGTTGGTGACATTTCATGGCTGTTAGGTCTCTACATCGTTTACAAGGAAGTTAAAAAAATACTCTTTTCGTTTTATCGTAATTATAAGTTTGTCTACGGAAGGTTTTAAAACTGTGAATAATTTTTAGACACTTCCGATTCAAGTAATTTATTGGAACGTGACTCCTTCACGACTACCGTTGTCGGATTTACAGACCGAAAAGGAGTGGGGAAGACGTACCGGGTAAAGGTTTGTAAGGGGAGTGAGTGACGTGTGTAAACGGATTTGAATTATTGTAGTCGCGTCCCTGTCGGACCCTGACTGACCTCGGATTAGAAATGTCGTGGACTTTATAAGTTTCAGTATTATTAGGAGCATGTGAAAGTTTTTCACAAACTCTGTTTGTGGTACCTGGTTTTGAGAGGTCAAACGTTCTATAAACTCAACAGGTGATACAAATCTGTTCTTGGGTTTCACTTTCGAACAAAAGTTCTTGTATCTCAAAGAATTGTTTCCTTTATCTCTTTGTTAAGTTTGACGGATAGAACTAACTTTAATTTAAGTATTCTCTACCAAGGGTATACGTTCCTTTTCGCGAACCAGATGAAAACATAAGCGCACCGTGAACCCCGGGTAAATACTGAAGTATATGAACTTGTGTTACCGTCAATCGTGGATCAATGTTACCACATTCTCCACCATAACACCATCTATATTGGACTCACGATCGTTTACAGTAGATTAACGATAAAGGATCCGAAGTAGTTCGGGTCTCTTCTCTTTTTAATTTACTCTACTGAAATGTGTTATACAAGGTGTATTATGAAAATGTCGGACTCTATATGACACTCCTCTTTAAATGGTGTAGGTTTGGGTGTGTAGATTTAGGTTCTGACAAAAAGAATATTATGATTTTTGATGACTATGGATTCCCAACGATAAAATAAAAATTATAAATAAAAGTCAAGTCAAGTCAAGTCAGCGAGTCAGTACAGGTTGAGAAACGCTGGGGTACTTAGCGTCGTGCGGTCCGGAGGGACAGGTAGTGGTTGAGGGCCTCAAGTGAGTCTGAGTACAAGTAGTTCAGGCACTACGGTAGGTCCGTAGAGTAGGACCCAGTAGGGGAAGAGGAGGACGGGGGTTAGGGAGGGTCGTAGTCTCAGAAAAGGTTACTCAGTTGAGAAACGTACTCCACCGGTTTCATGACCTCAAAGTCGAAATCGTAGTAAGGAAGGTTTCTTTAGGGTCCCGACTAGAGGAAGTCTTACCTGACCAACCTACAGGAACGTCAGGTTCCCTGAGAGTTCTCAGAAGAGATTGTGGTGTGAAGTTTTTGTAGTTAATAAGCCGTGAGTCGGAAGAAGTGTCAGGTCGAGAGTAAAAAATTAAATAAACCGACGAGGTACAGAATCAACACCGAACGGTCTAGAAGTTAGAAAGAACGTCGTACGTCTTATAAATAAACGTCCCCCACGTCTGAGAATCAACACCGGACACCCTAGATCAGGGTACTGGTCCCTAACTTGGACCCAGGAGACGTAACTCTCGTACCTTAGAATCGGTGACCTGGTGGTCTCTTCAGGGACCCGACGATAAAGTCTCAGTTTTCTTAGAAATTCCACAGAGACTAACCCTTAAGACAATATCAGTAAGAAGTTAATTTTATACTGTACAAAATTACGCGGTGTTTTACGATATTAGGATGAAATCTGATAGGGACGAGAGTTTACTAACGTATCTCACTTTAAACAAAACGGTTCCTTGGATTAGTGCAGATAAATGTCGAACTAGAAATCATTGCCTCTCAATTCACCCCTCTGAACTGTTCTACCGTCTCCGCTCCCACTTGTACCTCATTCAGAGAGAGGAGTCTACGTAGTCCTTTTGTGGAAGTCTGTGTCTTCTAGAACTTCTTATTTTCGACTCTCGTACGTCCTCATGGACCGGTGACCTCTTCTTGTGTGTCTGGATGTGTTTTGAGTCCTCCTACTTCCTTCTTCCCTCTTTTTCTTCTCTCGCTCGTCCGGACCTGAACGAGAACCCCCACCCCTTGGACTTCTTCCCCAGTCTAGGGATGTGACCCCGTTGACAAACCCCGTTTTCCCTTCGTAAACTCCGAAAACCTCTCACATCCTCGACTAGACACTGTCAGACTTACCTTACTCTTAGTGTGCCTGTTAGGAAAGGGGTCGGTATATATGGGGTCTCTCCCTGTGTTCAGGGGATCTTTCGTGTCGACGACCTCGACCTCACATCCCTGACCTCCCGTTAGTGTCCCACTCCCGACGACGACTAACACCCCTCTGCCAGACGCCCGTGGACTCTCTCCTCTAACACCACCCTTTACGGACACCTCCTCTTGGTCCGTCGACACCTCCGTTCCCTTAAGACGACTCAGTGCACGTCCCCCACCTCGGTAGTGACATCTGTGGTTTCTCGTACCGAAAAACCCACGGATTACCTTGTTGTCTGACCAAGGTTTATCCTTTTCCTCATGTAGTTCCGACATATAACAGTGGGACGAATAAATTGAATATACGTCTCATGTAGTACTCTTTGCGACCTGACCTTCTTTGTGTTCGACCTTAGTTCTAACGGTCCTCTTTATACTTATTGGAGTCTATACGTCTACTGTGGTGGGAATACCGTCTTTGACTTCTCCTTGATTTTTCGGAGAACTACTTTCATTTTCTCCTCTCACTTTTTCAACCGAATTTCGAGTTGTAAGTCTTTTACTTCTAGTACCGTAGACTAGGGTAGTAAAGTACCCTTTATCTACCCCTTTGTCACCTTTGTCACAGTCTGAAATAAAAAAACCCGAGGGTTTAGTGACGTCTACCACTAACGTCGGTACTTTAATTTTCTGGGAATGAGGAACCTTCCTTTCAATACTGGTTCGATCTATCGTATAACTACGAAAACTTGATACCACAACCTCTTCTGAGAACTCTCAGGGTACCTGACGTTCCTCTAGGTTGGTCAGGTAAGATTTCCTCTAGTCAGGACCCACAAGAAACCTTCCTTACTACGATTTCGACTTTGAGGTCATGAAACCGGTGGAGTACTCTTCTCAACTGAGTAACCTTTTCTGAGACTACGACCCTCCCTAACCCCCGTCCTCCTCTTCCCCTGTTGTCTCCTACTCTACCGACCTACCGTAGTGCCTGAACTACCTGCACTCAGACTCACTTGAGGCCCTCAACCACTACCTGTCCCTCCGGACCGAACGACGCTAAGTACCCCAGTGTTTCTCAACCTGTGCTGACTCGATGACTTGACTTGACTTATACAACTCGTTGCCTCTTCCTGGGGTCGGTCCCCCACGGGAAATTCATGGACTTACCCGGTTCGTTGTCTCTTCCGGTCGGTTTATCCGGGAGACTGGTGGTCGACTGTCTCCGATCTTTTTCAGAGACGATCCCGGTATCGAGGACACCGACTCCGTCAGCCACAGGGACTTGTGAACTACGGTACTCCCAGGCGAGTCAGGATCGTCGGTACGGTGGAGGTGCGAGTCAGGAGTGACCCCGTCTTGACAATCTCCGATCCTTTTCGGCAACGTCGTGGTATAGAGGACCCTGTTATCGGTGGCCATGAGGACGCACTAGGGGTCCTAGGTTCGTTGGCACGGTGGAGGTGTGAGCTAGGGGTGACCCCGTCTCGGGCGTCTCGGATCTGTTGTGGGGTTCTCGTGGAATAGAGGACGACGGGACCGGTGACCGAGGGGACTTGTGGACCACGACGGTCTTGAGGACGTCAGGTCCGTCGACGCGGGGGAGGAGAGGGTCAAGAGTAATCTCGTCTGGGGTCAGGAGGTCCAGTGGGAGTCCTCGTTTGGAGACACCTGGTGAGTGAACGTCTCCACCTCCTTTTTGGTCTTAACTTTGGGTCACCGACATACCGATTCGTGCTCCTGGGTTTTAAAAGGATGGACGACTTTTCGACGTCTAATTTGGGTGTGTTAGTTGATCCGTCTGAGATACGGATACCTTACATATTTTTCTGTCATTCTCGAGGGTGTTTTCTTTTGCGTGAGCTAGACCGTCGACACCTGGAACCTCCGTCTTTGTGTGGCCTCCTCCTGGTCTAATCTCAGACTCGACGGGTGTGTCGTCAAGGTCTCTGTTCGGGTCGTGACCTCCCGTAGACTCCCTCCGTTCCACCTTCCTGTGATTACCAACTCTTAGTTCTTTTTGTAAAAAGTAATAAGAATATAAAACTGAACAAGATATCAACGAAGACCTAAAAAAAAGAAAAAAGGAGACAACGGTGTCAACAACTAAAATAATCATGATAATTTAGATAAAATTCGAAAACTCTTAATAAAAATATTAGTGTGAAACATAAAAGAAATATATGAAGACGGAGATGGAACCGGAAAACGTCAAGACACCCCAAAAAAGAAAAGAGAAAAAATTTTAATTAAAAATTTTAAGTAATAAAAATATAAATAAGAAAAAAAAAACGAAAAGAATGAGAAAAGGACAGTATCAATAAGAAATTATATATATTTAGAAAAAACAGATGGAGATAAACTGAAACAAAAGATCAGAAAGAAAAGAAAGAAAAAGAGTGGTACAATCCAACAAAACAAAAGAAACGAAATAAAGGGTCAACCGTGGAACGAAACCAAAACAAAAGGTTAAACAAGAAATCAGTCAAACCAAAATTGACCAAATATAGTAAAAACCAAAGGAAAAGAGTGACCCAGTTAGATGAAAGAAAAATACCTGACAAAACTAAAACAAATAAAAACGCGCGCACGCGCGCACACACACACACACACACACACACACACACACATAAGGTAACAAAAACAATCGTAAACGGACTAAAACACAAATGGTAAACAGACCCCGAGAACAAAGAACGAAAACACACAAACAAAATTAGGAGAAACTACGGTATTGTTTGGCGAACACCTTAGAGTCAAGGAGTCGGTCTCTAACCAGGGACTCGGAAACCTTACCTTCGTGATTGAGGTTCTGGGATCCGTCAGTCTCTTGAGGATCGGGGCCCCCAATAATTGACCACTCTTGAGGGTGTTTCCGGAGGTGGACGTTTGTTCTGGACCGTAATGGGTTCCCGGTCGTCGTGGGTCGCGTCCTACGGAGTGTGTGTCGTTTACTCTGTTTGTGTCTTTAGGTTAGTAGTTATCTGTCCCAGTGGTGAAGTGTACCGGGACGGGCAGTGACTCCCGTCTTTGGTTTTCCTTCCTCCTTAAACTGTAACTTCAAATCCTTTTCTTCTGGAGTTTGTGTAATTCAATCTTTTTGTCTCTTCTTTTCCGTTGTTTTGTAACGGGTTTCCTCCCGTGTCCGATCTTTGAGTGTATTTTGAGTGTATCTATCTGTTTGATGGACTTTTTCTTAAGTCTCACTCCTATCATCTTTACTAGGGTTTGACGTTTTTACCTTACCTTTTTTACGTTCTTACTTAATTGTGTAAATTGTTCCTGGATCTTCTTTAATTCTTATTCGTTTGTCTCTATTTGTTGTGTTAATGACTTTAATTTTTATGAGATCTTCCTTAGTTATCGTCTTATTGACTCCGTCTTCTTGCCTATTCACTCGACCTTCTATCTTACGACCTTTATCGCCGACTTATTTCCTTTTTCTTACTTTTCTTGACTTCTAGCAGACTCTCTGGGGACCCTGTATAACTTGTGTGGCTTTAAGCTAATACGTCTAGGATCTTCTTCTCTTTTTCTGTCATGGACTCTTTTAAAAATTTCTCTAATATCAGTTTTTAAAGGGGTTGTACCTTTTCCTTTATCAGTTTAGGTTCTCTACTTCTCACACTCGTACTTCGTTGGAAGTTTGTTAGTATAGTGTTCCCACTACGAGAGAAAGACTTCCGGTAACTGTACTTAGAACAGAGTAGAAGTGTAAATAGGGTATTCCATTACTATCTTCCGTATACAAAATCCGTAGAACAGATTGTGACGAAGGTGGACAGTACAGATTCCTGAATTGTTATAATACTGAATTATTCCTGTTAGGAATAATTTTAACATTCCTAGTTATAGACTAGTACTACCGTCATAACTACTGTTACTACTGAATAGACGTCCGTGAGTCACTCTGACACAAAAATATGGTGTCTGTGTCTCCGTGTTGGGTCGGAGGTCTGTGAAGGATGTTACAGTTCGACTTTTGTGGATGTACCATACAATAGTCGGTCTTTCGATGACATATACCTCTTAATAATTACCGAGGTCTAGTCCTGTAGTGGTGTACGTACTGACCATAAAACTCTCAGTTCTCGATACTGACTCCATTACAACGACTTGTGTTCAAGTAGACGGACTACGTATCAGTCCGGTTTGTTTGATTTTGTAACCTAAAACCTCATCTCTTTCAAAATAATGTCCCAATACGTTCCTCTGTCCACTGAGTAAGAGTTTTTTCGGTTTGAGGGACTTCCCAAAATCGTTTCGGAAAAATTTCCGTTTCACTCCCTCGCCACACTAATCAACAACGTTTTAAGAACCACAGTTTTAGGAAAGAAGAACGTCGACAGGCAAATCCAGTTCAGTACTACAAGTGCACTTGGTGGTTGTTTTGTTTACAATAAGAGACGAGACGTCCAAAATAGAGTTATACTTACCTTAGAATTTCCAGTGTCGGGACTCTTACCCGATAGGACATATAAAGTCCGATATCCGTCGTAAGGAAATGTTTTCTACGTTTCGATCGTAGGGGTTCGTGTCCGTCGTTTCGGGTTCACAATTTTCCTTGTCTGGATTATGCCTCGGTCTAAACAAGAAGGGATAATGTTATTATGAGCATTCATCCCTAAATTTATATACCGTACTAGGCTACATAAACGAGACCTTTTCAGTAAGGATTACATAGGAACAAAAAGAAAAGATTTAGGAAATAGTAATAAGGAGTGGATCTAATTTTTACCTCTATATGGACACTTCGGAAAGTTTAAATGGTCCTTATCCTTTTCTGGATCTCGGAGTTCCGTCAAATAATCTGAGTACTCTTTTTGTCGTACACCTTATTTTCCTTTGTCCCCTATTTATTTTTTATTTTTTCTTAAGGATTATTTATTTTATTTTTCATTTAAGGACCTTTCGACTAAATACCAGGACTCTCGTGGTTGGATACGGGTTCCTCACCTTCATTTACTTTACTTGAACACAACAGTCCAAATTTCGGACAGTGTGGGTTGGACGGATCGCTATGACTCGTTTTTCCTTTTCTCCTGTGTTTCTCTTCCATCGACAAGACTACCCTACGTTAGGGTAAGGGGCAGCAAATCGAATTTTTGTCAAAAGATAGTAAATCTTTTTGTTGGTAGAGTAACTGAAAAGTCAAAAAGGGACAGGTACCTTCCATGGTCAAACTTTTTTCTGTGTTTGGAAGGGGTCTTAAGAGACATAATTGATAATCTTTTGTCTACTCACCCGACCCCCTTTCCTCTTTCCTGCCTGTTAGGGGTCGTGTCTTCATAATAATTTGCAAAGAATCACAAAAGGTACTATTCGCCTCACATCAAAGAGGATACTTATGGGTGACGGTCCCGTATGGTACGTAGAGTGAGGGACCTGAGTCCACGGACGCACAAGAGATGCCGTGACGAAACTACGATTACCCGTGTCCCAGTACACTCGAAACGCCCATTCCAAGTCCGAGACTAAATCCTCCTGACCCAACGGTCCTCTACAGTCACAATGACCAGGTCTCTACTGTGACACCCGTCACGATGAAGTGTTAAGTGTCATCGAATTTTGACTTCCAAAATTATCGTGGACGGATGTTCGATGTGTTATCTAACGTTCTTTCCCCAACTCATAAAAGGGATTTGATTTGAAGTTTACCCCTGAAAGTCGGAGTTTCTGATTCTAATGTGAGATTCATCTATTATCATAGTTTCACTGAGTAAGGTCTGTGTGACATTATTCGTCGTCGGGACGTGATAGAAGTTCTGTCTATCATTCGTCCATCAAAGTGTTACCTTAGAAAGTTATTTTCACTACTGTAATACTTTGACTTTCGACAGATGAATGTGTGATCTCTCGATGTCTTAATACTAAAAAATTTTTTACTCAAAATCGTCACCAACAGAACTAAAAGTCCACTTTAGGGAGTAGGAATACACATCAATTATAGGTTTACATACTCTGTCTAGGTACCCTCTCTTTCATTGAAAAAAAGTCTGTCACAGGAACACGTTACTACGATCCTTCCAATAATATTTCTGGAGACCCTTTCGGGAGACCACACTTTTGTTGAAAAGGTCCTTTTTACGGGACAATGTAATCTGGTGCGGACTTTGATCTCAAAGTGTGTATTTTGTTTGCTGTTTACTCAGGAACGAGGAGTTATAACCAAAAGTTGAGTTAATTGAGACGGGAAGGTCAGGTAACTGGTATGACGGTTGTCATTAAAACGAATTTCTAGTGTAAAGACTATAACGAGAGGACGGGTTATTTCGGAAGTCACGAAAGGTGACAAAATCTTTTTATCTTGTAAAAATAATTATATTACAAATTCTAAACCTTAATTCGTATAGGACCTTAAGATCGTATAGGACACTGTCTTTAGAGAACTGATGAGACCTCCAAGAACTTGAGGTTTTATTTCTGTACGTTAAGTCAACTTTCATTACATCTTCTTTATAAATTAATTTCAAAAACAGTTTTACTAATAAACCATTCTTTACTTAGTTCAGTGACAAAAGGAGTGTTTGGTGAATTGAAACTTCGTAGTGACTCTTCAAAATAGTAGAGAAGACTGGAAAACAAGTCTTCAAAACAACCAAAACTCCCTAACATTTGAAAAAACTAAAAATTTAAAGTAAAAACAAGTTTATAATAAAAAGGGATAAACATGATCAGTATGATTCAATCAAATATTTAGTTATACACACATATACGTTCTCATCGTTTTACACTCGAGTCATCTTTATGTTATTTTAATTTTACGTATAGAATTTTTATAATTAATTATAATAATCTTGTAAAAGTTATTTAACTTTTTATCCTTTTTCTTCCTTCCCCGATCTATTCTATTAGGAAGATTTATTGTCTATGAGCCGAAATTAAAGAAACGACTAAGGTAAGTTAATAACAACAATAACAACAGGTATACTGAATTTATATTTCATTTTATAGTGTTAAGATTCATATTCTTTTAAAGGTCTATGTTCTTTTTATAATTTTTTAATATTTCGACAAGTTACAGTTGGAATTAGATACGGATGAAAATATACGAAGGTTTATGTAAACATAAGTAGATTTGTACTTACGTATTTTCTCTCCCATCGAAACTGTTACACGGTACGATTGATAAAATGAATATATTGGAGTATCTTAGGAGTGTTGTCGAAGTTCACATCCGTAATAGGAGTAAACAGTCTACTTTGTTGACTCAAAATTTCTGTAACGTTTAATAGGGTCATACGACAATCCGACATTAAATAAATCCATTAAGAAACAAGAACCTTTACAGTGTCACTGTTAAAATGAAGAAGGGAAGGTTAGATTTACAGAAAATAAAAAGAACAGACTAACGACACCGATCTTGAAGATTATAATACGATTTATCTTCACCACTCTCACCCGTAGAAACAGAAACAAGGTTAAAAAATCTCCTTTTCGATAATCGGTAACTGATATTTCTAATATCGACAACAGATATTTTCGATAATCGGTTACCGATATTTCGGTAACTGATACTACAATCGACTCCTAAATTGTATTTACCAGAAATACAACTCCATACAAGGGAGGTATGGTTGAAGCTACTGTTAAAAACAGTACTTATCTACAACTTTATACAGTTTACTAAAAAAACGTAAACGACTTACTGGTACACCAAAAATTAGAAAGGAAAGTAATTACACCAAGATCGTGTAACTGACTCCTATAACTTACTGGAGGGACCTTATTTAGGGTGAATTAGTGTAACATATTATCAAAAATATATAACAACTTAAGTTAAACGATTATAAAAATTTTATTAAGAATTAATCTTATTTACATGTTAAACATCTTTTTTATTTAAACTGATAATTTAATAGTATCATAAGACACCTTATTTATATTCATTGTTATATTGTAAAGGTTAATATAATTTTAAAAATTTTAATGCAGTGATGACCATTTCAAGTTTACTTAATAGAAATCCTTTTTACCGTCACTAATAAAACTTTTGTTATGATATTTACATAAACTTCATAATCTGAATAATGAGGTAAAAAGATAATCTCGTGACTTGTTGCTTGTTTTTGTTACGAACAAATCCAATGTCCACTGTAATAAATTTTCGGTCCACGTTAGTCCAAATTTACAACGTACCTTTAGGATAGAAGATAGATACTTAAGAGTTAGGTACTATTCACCAAACATATACTTTGGATAACTGTACAATCTCTTGGAGTCTTATCATTTTCGCAAGGGAGTACTTAACGAAGAAAATAAAAATTTTTACAGCCAAGTTAAATTAAACAAGGAATTTGGTTTTTTCTATATACGTTTTATCAAGAAAAAAATACTTAGTCTGTATAAAATAAAGTTGGATATTCATATCTTAATTCATATTAAAAGGTAAAATTATACTTCGGAATTAATAAATTGTTTTTGTCGTTCAACGTAGGGTATTTATAGCAGCCATGGGAGACCGTAATCACGAACCCTACTCGGCAACAAAGTTAAGGAGTACCCGTTACGCGGCTCAGATGGACGTATGTGAGCCCTATCAAAACGGCGAGAAGTCTTTCAAATCCTAGTGAGAAACCGTTCAAGGAAGCTACTGTCGAAGGAGAAAGAGAAGCACAAGTTATACGAGGTATGACGACACGATACTTAGTAGAAGAGTTGTCAGAACGGCGGATAACATCTATAACATAGAGGAGAGACTTTGGACTTTGCAGAATCCAAATATCCAATTAAGTTAGTGGTGGAAACGGTAGACTAAAATTGTGTGAGTTCACTGTATATATTTAATATATTTCCTTGTTTTAGTTTCGTAAAGTACCTATATAACACTTCTAAATATAAGAAATAGATTGAATGTGGTAAACATCTTATTTTACTCCTCGTAATGGAGGTGCTTTGTACTCTCCTATTTACTAGACAAGTACTAAAATCCCTTCTTCTGTAAATAAACAAGGATTAGGTCGGGCATCTTTTGATAAAGGAAAAGAAAGTACACCGAAGTCACTTCATTTTTGTAGTATGAGGTTCGTTTCTTTAGTACCGTCCTTGGGAGTAAGAACGTTCGACTACAATTATGTCTTCTCTCCGAAACACCGACCTTCCGTCGGTACTACAATTGGTCCGGTCCCCCGACCCTCCACCACTCTCCCCAGGACGTCCGTCGTCCGGTGTTCTTGTGTTTGGAGGGCACCTCGGTCCTCACCCCGACCGTCCACCGGGACGGCCTCGTAGGATGCAGGTGGGTGAAAACCCGAGGTCGAGGTCTTGTGGACCTTCCGGAGACCACGAAGAGTGATTTTTCTTACGTCCGGTGTGTGATAAGGAAGGATACTCTTTTAGTGGTAGTTTTATCCACAGAAGACATGTAACTACTGGTGGGAGTACTACGTTTCTTTACCCCGTAAATGGAAACTAACGCACCATAAAAATCAGAGAGTATCACAGGTATATAATAAAGTCGTAAAATGTTTTACGTAAAAAAAAAAACCATAAAAGTACTGACTGGTTGTGTAAGTATTCCCTTCTTTACACAAGAAGGTCAAGAGAATACTAATTATAAAACATGAAAACTCTATAAAGACTCACTTCTTTAACACCTTATTGGTATTATGTGAGAAAGTTTTATTTCAATATCTTTTATTTGGATGTTATCCTCTTTCACAGTCTCAAACCTTAATAAAAGACTCCGGCCTTAGATTTCGTATTTGATAAACATTGATTAAGATGGACC
The DNA here is from genome assembly GCA_006410555.1 of Capra ibex. Taxonomy (NCBI): domain Eukaryota; kingdom Metazoa; phylum Chordata; class Mammalia; order Artiodactyla; family Bovidae; genus Capra; species Capra ibex. The sequence goes on from SJYO01000647.1 coordinate 39,944,363, forward strand.
TTCACGTGTGTGGGTCTATGTATGTATGGCGTATATAGTTCAATGCTTCTTATTCCGTGAGAGTTTTGATGAAGTTAGTAGTGAGAAATTCTCTGTTGATTCTCACTTTAAAGAATTTCTACAAGTAAAACAAAACATTTATAAATTCAATGTTTCCGGTCAGTCCCTCCATTCACAAAGTTTCAAAGTAAATCTTAAAGTAACGTTATTAGAATTCTGAATTATTCACAAAAGAAGGAATTTTATAGACAATTTCCGTATTAAAACGAAGTCTTCATTTTTACAAGTTACAAAATCCCCCTTTTATACCCCAAAGTAACCTTTATCTAATTCGAAGGGATATGTTAACCAACTGTATTCAAGATTTAACGTTTGGTTACCAAGTTAAAAGTACTTTTCAGATCATTTCATAATTGTCTTGATATGATTCTTGAAGAACTTGAGTTCCTAATAAAATAAAATGTAGGTGTAGGTATGTAGACACAGATTGTATATTCTCCACGAGTTTTACACAAATAATTTACTACCTACCTTCCTTCCTCACACCCCCTTGAAGACTATTTTACTCATTACTATATTTGTGTTTTTACCGTATTCGTCCATATTATTTTATATATATTATGTACCTTCTACTACGTTAGAGGAAATAAGTCTGAGGTTTAAAACTTGTACAAGTTGTAAGAAGTTTTAGGTCCAGACAGAGTCAAAACCGATTTCAGGGTACTCAGAAAGAAATATTAAGGGAGAGATAGGGGTACAAAGAGTGGAAGAGTAGTCTGTGTGGACGTCTTGAAGAAGGCACAGGTCCCTAGTTTGAGGACAGGGGACGTTACCTTCATACCCCAGGATTTATGGTCTGGTGGTCCCCTACGGGGAAGGGGAAGACACAGATTAGTTACGAATGTCTGAGGAAGACAAAGTATAGGGAGGGAGAGTGTGAATTCAGTAACCTTTTTTACTTGACGAGAGACGGGAGAGGTTTAGTGAAGTAGACAACAAGTACTCCAACCTAATAAGATCTTGTTAACCGTCGTGGACTTTAAACCAAAGTTCGGGAGTTAACGGTCACCCAGGGTTATACTTGGTACGGGTCTCTTAACAACTCTAATATTCCCTAATATTCCCTAAATCCAACCCGTCTGTTCCCAGTAGAAGTGAAGTGACTCTTTCGGGTCCTGATCAGTAAGAGGAAGGTGTGATTCTTCTGCAAAACTCGAGACCCTGGTGTCGGTTCACACGTCGGAGGGGTGTGTGACGTGTGTCGATAGGGACGGTACCAGGACTCTTCCTCTTCGGGTATAGGAAGGGACGACCCATTTCATGGAAAGTGAATTAGTCAAGGACTTTACTCAAAGAGTCACTCGAAGTTGGCCTTTCTATGTTAGGCACATCCCTAAAAGTAGTTCTTCAAAACTGTTTGTGTTTGTTTGAAAACGAAGAGAAGGGTGATTTTTTGTTTTTTGTGGTGGATCCTAAGTCTTTGTTCATATGTATCTGTGCAAACCTGAGAAAGTTCTTCCGTTTAAAAAGACAGGGATACCATTGTCTTTATTCGGTGTTTTGTTGGAAAGTCATATAATAGGAAGGTGAGTTAAAAATTGGTCGACGTATCTGTCTATGGACAAAAAGAAATTTCACAGTCACTAGAATAATACTTTAAATATTGAGTAGGTGAATTTTTATCCAAAATTTGTTGATGAGACTTACGTGATTACTGTAAGTGTTTTACATGTGACACATTGTGTGTGAGACGAGTCACTACCACTGTTCTCTCTCTTTTCTTCATATCTGGGGGTCGCGGTACTGCGTATGTTAGACGATCTTGTAAGTACGTTCCTTACTCGGTAGGAATCACGACCTGGTTCTCATGTCCTCCGACCCCGTTCCCGTAGAGTGGGTCTAAAGGTCAAAATCTCCGGTCGTGGGGTAACGGGCCTTTTCGAGTACCTGCTTCCTCGGACCATCCGACGTCAGGTACCCCAGCGATTCTCAGTCTGTGCTGACTCGTTGAAGTGAAAGTGCCAAGTGAAAGTACGTAACCTCTTCCTTTACCGTTGGGTGACGTGACAAGAACGGACCTCTTATCGTCCCTGTCCCCTCGGACCACCGGACGGCAGATACCCCAGAGTGTCTCAGTCTACGCTGATTTCTCTGAATGGTCGTCGTCGTCGTCGGATGTCCATTCACCACGAGTTCTTTACAAGTAAAATACTTAAATTAGTAAAAAGTTTCGAATTCATTTTAAAATGTACTATGTACAGATAGTATTGAGCAAGGAGTTCTACCTACTTGAACACAGCACACTCTCTGTAAAATTCCTACTTTGTGAACCTCTCTATTAAAAGAAATAAGTAACATCTTAATTTGAGACGACGGAACTCTTAATTATGAATATAAATCCTCTCCCCCTATACAAGAAAACGTACAATTATTTATAAGAAATAAAATTTTAAGTACGTAAAGTAAATTGTAAGTTAAGTCAAGTCAAGTCATCGAGTCAGTACAGGCTGACAAACGTTGGGGTACTGAACGTCGTGAGGTCCGGAGGGACAAGTAGTGCTTGAGGGTCTCAAGTGGGTTTGGGTACAGGTAGTTCAACCACTACGGTAGGTCGGTAGAGTAGGAGACAGCAGGGAAGAGGAGGCCGGGGGTTAGGGAGGGTCGTAGTCTCAGAAAAGGTTACTCAGTTGAGAAGCGTACTCCACCGGTTTCATGACCTCAAAGTCGAAATTGTAGTCAGGAAGGTCACTTGTGGGTCGTGACTAGAGGAAGTCTTACCTGACCGACCTAGAGGAACGTCAGGTTCCCTGAGAGTTCTCAGAAGAGTTGTGGTGTCAAGTTTTCGTAGTTAAGAAGTCGAGAGTCGAAAGAAGTGTCAGGTTGAGAGTGTAGGTATGTACTGGTGTCCTTTTTGGTATCGGAACCGATCTGATTGGAAACAACCGTTTCATTACAGACGAAAACTTATACGATAGATCCAACCAGTATTGAAAGGAAGGTTTCTTATTCACAGAAAATTAAAGTACCGACGTTAGTGGTAGACGTCACTAAAACCTCGGGGGTTTTTTATTTCAGTCGGTGACAAAGGTGACAAAGGGGTAGATAAAGGGTACTTCACTACCCTGGTCTACGGTACTAGAAGTAAAAGACTTACAACTCGAAATTCGGTTGAAAAAGTGAGAGGAGAAAGTGAGAGTAGTTATCCGAAAAATCAAGGAGAAGTGAAAGAAGGTATTCCCACCACAGTAGACGTATAGTCTCCAATAACTATAAAGAGGGCCGTTAGAACTAAGGTCGACCACGAAGAAGGTCGGGTCGCAAAGAGTACTACATGAAACGTATATTCAATTTATTCGTTCCACGGGGAAAAGGATACACCTTGGTCAGACAACAAGGTACAGGTCAAGATTGACAACGAAGGACTGGACGTGTAAAGTCTTCACCTATAGATGATACGTTTTGGTATATAAGTTGAGTAATAGTAAAGACATGTCTTCACATTCATGTTGTAATAAAAAACGGTGATTCAACGAAAAATCATTCAGAGTGTCCTTCTCTTTGTAAATCATTTTTTTTTTTTTTTTTTTTCTAACGAATCTAGTATGTCGTCCGGACACGTCGGTATGTTGTTCTGTATCGGACTTCTTTCTTGTTTCATTACTCCAATGGAGGTAACAGAAGGTTTCGTACTTTCTTAGTGTAACTGAATTCGAGTTTAAAGTGGTAAATAAAAGATCTGAAGTACCTCTGATTTGTTATGGTCACCTCTCTACAGTGACCATAGTATTCGTGTCGGTCCAGGGAATCACGGGTCCTAACTCGGACCGTACGGGTGGGGGTAAGTCCGTATTCATCCAAAATACTGGTTAGTGGGCCTCGAAACCTTAGTAAGTAGAGATCCTACTAATACCAAAACACTACCCTTACACTACTCAGAAGTTCGTTTAGTTTGGACGTCTATCTTATACTCCGTAGGATTTTCCGAACGTAATATCTCCAATCTTCTATTGGGTGTCGTTCATCCCCACTCGTTCCCTATAGTCAGCCGTCACCTCTTGTGACTTAAGTTTTTACCCACGAGGGTTTTCATCTGATTTACCATATACCCCTTTTACTCTAATTTTTTATCGGAATTTAAAGGGATACAAAAGAATTTAAAGGACACGAAACTAAGGGATATTTATGGTGATTTAAACCTCCTTTAGAGTACTTCAGCATCCTCAACACTACACTTCTTTATCTCTTCCTTCGTCAAACTTCCACGATGCGTGGTGTTGTCTAAGAGACGACCAATAAGACCACTTATCGTCATACACAAATCCCTGGACCCAGACTTTCGGGGTCGGTCAGTGGTCAGTAGTTCTTTTTTCAAAAGGTACTACGTTGATTGCCGTCATATCGACCTGACCACTCTGATCCTCACCGAAGTGTGGTGTGTGAGTCCTCCTTGTGTTCTCGGGGAGGGTAGGTGGGAGTTATGTGGGACTCCTTTCCTCCCTCTCCACGTACTAAAGAATAAGATTAAATGACACTCGCTTTAAGTGAAAAGACAGAGAGACGGAGGATGAATGACAATGTTTACTGGGATGGACTGAGGATGTGATCGATATAACCATCCAGTATACATGAAGACTTTCTCCTATAAGTGAACCCCATAATTTCTTATACATATTGTCTAAGACGAGACACATTCACACCGTTATTTATCGGAGTTTAAATGACAATATCTTTATTTCAACGATGAAGTCTTATGTATAAAGAAGACTTATAAAAATCAATTAATTTCTCGACCACCTTAATGAAATGAAGGTAAGTCACTTTCAACCGTGGATGTAGTAACATAAATGGTCAAGTATAATTATAATCAGTCTGTCTTATTCTTTCAACCGTGAGTTGATGTAGAAATTGATCTTTAAGTAAAACACACAACTTTTAAATAATATGATAAGTTTTCACGATTGTTTTTTACAGATGTGGTTCAATTCATCTTCTCTTATCTCTTTTAACCTGAGTTCCAAAAAAACTTTTTCATCCTATGGCAGAAGACAAACTACATAAAAAATTGGTCATTGAGTCTGAGGTCTCCAACCCCCCTCCGATAGAAACTTTATGAGCGGGTAGGAACCGAACAGAGGTCATAAAACAGACTTACATATCTTCCTAACTCCCCGAACTCAATAGAGTGATACCATCTCTTCGTTGGGGGTACTAGTAAATCATGCAAGACTTACACAAGACCTAAGAGACGTCTAAGTGTTCAGACTAGAACAGGGACCTGTCACTAATGAATCTATATTAACGTGACGTCATAGGTCTCCCTTGTCAAAGACCTTGATTCATTACTAATTTCCTCTCCTTGACCCTATTTCACTGGTTTACGGTTTGACAGGGAAGTATTTTTGTTCTTGTCCTGTAGGTATCCTTGTCTCCAAACCGACGTACAAGACACACTAGCAACCCCTTGTATCTAGGAGACGACTACTGAAGATAAAGGAAGTCAAGTCAAGTCAAGTCAGTGAGTCAGTACAGGGTGAGAAACACTGGGGTACCTGACGTCGTTCGGTCCAAAAAGACAGGTAGTGGTTGAGGACCTCGAACGAGTTTGAGTACAGGTAGTTCAGTCACTACGGTGGGTTGGTCGAGTAGGAGACAGCAGGGGAAGAGGAGAACGGAAGTTAGAAAGGGTCGTAGTCCCAGAAAAGGTTATTCAGTCAAGAAACGTAGTCCACCGGTTTCAAAACCTCGAAGTCGAAGTCGTAGTCAGGAAGATTACTTACAAGTCCTGACTAAAGGAAATCCTATCTGACCAACCTAGAGGAACGACAGGTTCCCTAAGAATTCTCAGAAGAAGTTGTGGTGTCAAGTTTTCGTATTCAAGAAGTCAAAAGTCGAAAAAATACCAGGTTGAGAAAGTAGGTATGTCCTGATGACCTTTTTGGTATCGTAACTGCTTTGTCTAGAAACAGTCATTTCGATACAGAGACGAAAAATAATACGACAGATCCAACCAGTATCGAAAAGAAGGTTCCTCTTTTACAGAAAATTAAAGTACTGACGTCGGTGGTAAAAGTCACCGTAACCTGTTCTACCACCTCATCTTCCTACACTCAAGTAGAAGAGGACTATCTTAAGGTTTTAAAGTTGAGTGACAAATTGTTGGTAATCAACAAATAGTTGTCTTCTTACAACCTAGGGTGGTTTTTTATATAGGGTACAAGTTCCCGTTTTCTCTTCGGGGTTGTTCTACCATCCCCACCGTTTTAGTGCAACTCTTAGTTCGGGGGATGGGTAGTCTCTACGAACCCCCGAGTTTCGGAACACACGTGGTCCTGGGTCTCTTGTGTGTATCTGACTCGGTCTGGACGGAAACTCACAAACTCACAGAAGACGCCTCCGTACCCAGTCGTCACCGGACGGGACCCCTTTCCTCGAGACTGATGTCGTCTGAACCCAGTACGTCACACACCGTATTCTAGAGAACCTCCTCCAACGGTAAACGGGATGGTATCTCGGTGACTCGTCTGTTGGGTGTTTGACGTCTTGTTAATATAGTTTCTTTAACAACGTGACAATTCTTTCAAGATCCTGGGTGTTGTCTAAAGGGTAGGACCCCTAGGTCATGTCCCTGACTCTTGGGAACCGCTTAAAGTGAAACCTCCAGTCACCCTAAACTAAAGTGTCCTAACCCCTTTGTCTGAGAGCCTCCCGTGTCTGTTTTCGAACACACGTTGACCTCGGTCTTCTTTCCTCTTTACAGGAGTGTTCTCTAATTCGGTCTGAAAGGACACACAGATCCTCAGAGACCATGTCTACACCCACCCGTCACCGAACGACACCCCAGTCCCTGTGACTTATGCTGTCACTCTCGAGTTCAGTAAAACTTCCTCCACAGTAATTGGGATGGTGTCGAACTGGAGTCCGGTTTGTCCCGTTCTAGCATAAAGTCGGGTAATTGTCTTTTAACCCAATTTCTAAATGACTCTTACCGGGGTAGGTAGTGTTCTTCTGAGTCAAAGGGGGTGTCAGTCAAAGAGGGTAGTCCTTCGAAGGTATTCGGAGTATACGAATAGGAAGTCTCCCGTCTGTCTTACTTTTAGTGTTAGTGTCTTTTGATTGGTTTGACTAATGTACCTTGTGTCGGAACACATTGAGTCACTTTGATACTCGGTATGGTACATCCCGATGAGTTCTGTCTGACCAGTACCGCTTCTCAAGACTGTTTTGCACCAGGTAACCTCTTCCCTTACCGTTTGGTACAGTCATAAGGACGGAACTCTTGGGGTACTTGTTATACTTCTCCGTTTTTATATACTGTGACTTTCTACTTGAGGGGTCCAGCCATCCACGGGTTATACGATGACCTCTTCTCACCTCTTTATTGAGGTCTTTCTTACTTCCCTACCTCGGTTTCTCTTTTGTTACGGGTTGACACCTACACTGACCACTACCTTCATTTTAAGTTACGACATTTCTTGTTATAACGTATCCTTGGACCTCCCAATCCAGGTACTTAGTTCCATTTCACCTTCACCTCTACCGTTCTCGACTTGTAGTTGTAAAATCCTTAGTCACTTGATTTTTCTTGGCCCTACCCGATTAAATTTAGCCTACTGGTAATATAGATGATGAAACCTGTTCTTAGGGAATCCTCTTTACCTCACCGTTGCTTTCTCAGACTTTACGTCATGACCCCACGTCAGAGTTTTCACTGTTTTACTAGACAAACAAAGGTTCCGTTTGGTATGTTTAAGTGTTATTAGGTTCAGATACGGGGTTGGTAATTACGGTTTCTTCCACTACAACTTGTCAAGATACTACTGGATGTTCTGGAAGATCTTGATTGTGGGTTTTTTCTACGGGAAAAGTAATATCCCTTGACCTTACGTTTTCATCCTTCAACTCTCTATGGACCTTATTGTCCTTTTAAACCGGAACCTCATGTTTTACTTAGTCCCGTTTCCGATTGTCTCAAAACGTTTCTCTTGTGTAACCAGTATCGTTTGTGAGAAAGTTGTTGTATTCTCTACTGAAATGTGTACCTGTAGTGGTTTACCAGCTATGACTTTAGTCTAACTAATATAAGGAACGTCCATTTCTACCTCTTCGAGATACGTCAGTGTTTTTTTCTGACCCTCTACTGACACCGAGTCTAGTACTCGATGAATAACGTTTTAAGTCTGAATTTAACTTTTTTCATCCCTTTTGATGATCCGGTAAATCAATACTGGGTTTAGTTTAGGGAATACTAATATGTCATCTTCACTGTTTATCTACGTTCCCTAATCTAGACTATTTGTCTCACGGGTTTCTTGATACCTGTCTTCAAGCACTCTAACGTGTTCTCCGTCACTATTTCTGGTAGGGGTTCTTTTTCTTTACGTTTTTCCGTTCTACCAACAGACTCGTCCTAAATGTTTATCGACTTTTTTCCCCTCTTCACTTACCGTTTCCTCTTTTCCTTTCTATTTGGGTAGACTTAGGTCTCAAGGTTTCTTATCGTTCCTCTCTATTTTTTCGGAAGGAGTCACTAGTTACGTTTCTTTATCTCCTTTTGTTATCTTACCCTTTCTCATTTCTAGAGAAGTTCTTTTAATTTCTATGGTTCCCTTGTAAAGTACGTTTCTACGCGTCTTATTACCTGTCTTTGCCATACCTAGATTGTCTTCGTCTTCTATAATTCTTCTCCACCGTTCTTATGTGTCTTCTTGAAATACTTTTCCTAGAATTACTGGGTCTATTGGTACTAGTACACTAGTGAATAGATCGCGGTCTGTATGACCTTACGCTTTAGTTCACCCGGAATCCTTTGTAGTGTTACTTGTTTCGATCACCTCCACTACCTTAAGGTCAACTCGATAAAATTTTAGGATTTTCTGTTACGACACTTTCACGACGTGAGTTATACGGTCGTTTAAACCTTTTGAGTAGTCACCTGTGTCCTGACCTTTCCCAGTCAAAAGTAACGTTAGAGTTTCTTTCCGTCACGGTTTCTTACAAGTTTCATGGTGTGTTAACGTGAACAAACTGTGGGATCGTTTATTACGACTTTTAAGAGGTTCACTCCGAAGTTGTCATGGACTTACTCTTAAAGGTCTACAAGTTCGACCTAAATCTTTTCCGTTTCCTTGGTCTCTAGTTTAACGGTTGTAGGTAATCGAGGAGTTTTCCTTCTCTCAAGGTCTTTTTGTAGATGAAGACGAAATAACTGATACGGTTTCGGAAACTGACACACCTGGTGTTATTTGACAGATTTTAAGAATTTCTTTACCCTTATGGTCCGGTGAACTGGACGGAGGACTCTTTGGACATACGTCCAGTCCTTCGTTGTCAATCTTGACCTGTACCTTGTTGTCTGACCCAGGTTTATCCTTTTCCTCATACAGTTCCGACATATAACAGTCGGACGAATAAATTGAAAATACGTCTCATGTAGTACTCTTTGTGACCCAACCTGCTTCGTGTTTCACCTTAGTTCTAACGACCCTCTTTATAGTTATTGGAGTCTATACATAAAGAAACTCGGGGAAAAACCTCTCCCTCCGTTCTAATGATCTCACCCAAAGGTGTGGCATCTACAGTGTTCTCACATACAACGAGCGAAAAACAGAGTAGTGTTGTTTCTAAACCTTACTGTCTGTAATTTCGGGGGAGTCGCACAGTGTTGAGAACCCAGAACGTATCTAGTACAATATCGAGAGTCCAGAACTTTCCTGGTACAATATCGAGAGTCCAGAGTTTTCCTGGTACAATATCGAGAATCTGTTTAGTCACAATGTCGAATCACAATGTCGAGATAAAATAAATCTTCTATCGTCCTTTTAGGTAGAAGCTCCGTACTCCCGTGCAGTTAGGTTTCTGCTCTTCTCTTCTGGAGGGTCCCGTGCCCTCTCTCTTGATCGAAACCGAGGAGAAAGGTACAAAAAAAAAAGGAGGGACCCGGACAGGATACATTTAACCCGGTTGGTCCTCACAACAAACAAAATGCACTCCAGGAGTGAGACCGGGAGCCTGGAAGGAAACAAGATAAATGTGCCCGAAAAGGGAAGGAACAGAAAATCGGCGGCGGTAAAACCTGAGGAAAAGGGATAAGATGTGCTGTCTTCGCTGAATCGTAGTCGTCGTCGTCTATACATCTACCGTGGTGGGAATGCCGTCTTTCGTTTCTTCTTGATTTCTCGGAGAACTACTTTCACTTTCTCCTCTCACTTTTTGGACCGAATTTTAAATTGTAAATCTTTTTGCTTCTAATACCGTAGACCAGGGTAGTGAAGTACCGTTTATCTACCCCTTTATTACCTTTGTTACCGTCTGAGATAAAAAAATCACATTATCCTTGTTTTAAACCATCAACCTCCCTTCTTCCCATAATTAAAAAACAACATCAAAACAGTGATTCAGAAACGGGAGAGAACACTGGGGTACCTGACATCGGACGGACCGAGGAGAAAGTACACTAAAGGGTCAGTTATTATAACCTCACCCAACGGTAAAGTAAGAGTTGGAACCCTAACTTGGCTGTAGAGGACGTGACCGTCATCTCCGAAATGGTGACTCAGGGGAACCTAGATAATATACCGACGTCGTTCTTCCGGGACAACTCCAATCACCAGTAACTAAATAACCCTTTGGTCAGTTGTGGTGACATAAAAAAGAGGGTAGTGTGACTCAGAACGACGGTTGTCAGATCTTAACTTAGGTTAGTTCTCCAAAAGCATATCTTGTTTATTTTATTCTCCCAATCCCCGCAAATCCTCCATAAGACCCTCCAATAGTAGGACTACCAGAAAAACGACCTATTCCTCCCTTTAAGCCCGAACTTCCTCTCACTGTTCATTTCGCTAACTACCTCTCTTTCAGGATATCCCTTCTCCTACACTCAACCTTTCAACTTTCCCTGTATATAAACTTTAATCTAGATCCATACATGACGTCAATGTTATTACAGATTTATGTTGTTACCCATAACCATTGACACCCTTTACCTCTTCTTTCTTCACTATTAAACTGATACTTAAACTTCAGTAAACATCATTTTGGTGTTTTAATGTTATGTTTGTGTCAAATTTCACAAACGTCGTACATACTATTTGTCGATCATTTACATAATTTATTTACGTACAAAATTTAGTTATTTCATTTCTTTTTATAAAACTATTTTCAACCGTTTGTGTCTGAATCCGTTAAGAGTTGTAAATTGTACTTTTAATTATTATTTGTGTACTTCTTAATAAATTCGTTTAATTCCATAGACAGTTCAACCGTTTGTATAAACATTGAGGGTCACAACGTCTAAATATCATTATTTTAGTAAGAGTATATTACGACTACTTTCCAATTTAGTCTTTTTGAAGAAGTTGAAACCCTTAGTACAAATACTTGGAGTTTATACATGTATAGGTAACTGGGTACTTAAGACATAGATTCTTAAACAAGAGTCTGTGTTACTTTTTAAACAATATCTAAAAGACTTCATATTAACTGTGGATTGTAATAAAAATCAAAACCCACATATTGTAGTGCTAAACTATAAACATATGTAACACTGTATTAATGGTACTTTTCAGATCAATTGTAGGTTGTGGTATGTCTTTATGTCTTGAAAAGAAAAAAACACACGGACACTATTTCTGAAGATTCTAGTTGAGAAAATCACTGAAAAATTATACGTTACGTCATAACAATTGGTATCAGAGGTCCGACAAGTAATGTAGTTACTGTAAATAAAATGTCGACCTTTACAAATAGACTAAGGAAAATAAAATACAAAATTACTACTTCGTAACTTTAGTAGAATTTATAACTTTCGTGGAACGTCCTGTGCCAATGTATTTCTATCTATCTTACTTAGTCCTCCGGTAGAAACTCGTAGTCGAAATTTATTTCAAATTATTATTATTGAAAGTAAATTTTTCATGATTTATTGTTTTCGTTCGATGTTTTGACATTTATGAGTCAAACGAGGGGTTTACTAATAAATACGAACATACACACAAACCCCATAATACATACGTTTTTTAATATATGCACTTAGGATCTTCCTTTCAGAATCACCACGTATAGAAACCTACGGCCTACTGAATTTTTATGAAAAGTTGTCATAAAGACGAGGTGGGGTATGTCCTTGTGAGTCGATATTAAATACTCTTCGTTCCTACTGCTTCAATCTTGTTCCCACACAACTGTAGTAAACCCAAAGACCTAGGTCGACGCATTTAAGTCAAGGGGTAAACGGGAGGGACGTTAAAATAATTTATATGTTTATACAGTGAGTATGAAATAAAAACAAATAAAGTAAACGAAAACAACAAAAAAATACATCTAAATCTCAAAAAAAAATTAGTAAACTTAGTTTAACCATCTTTCTCTAATTATATTACCGATAATACCTAATGTATCGATACTTAAGAGTCACGTATTTGGAAACGGGATTAAAGAAGGATAAAGGAACAATATCTAAGGATCTCCCTTGACTCATAAATTTTTAGAATGACCGATAACAACGTCAATTTTCTTGGTACTGTAGTAATAGGACCTCTGGTCGGTCGGTATATCCGTCCGAAACTTTCTCACTGGTATACACCCACACAAAATGGTAAAGTTACAAGTCCAGGAGTCAAAACTTTCAGTTCTTTAACTTAAAAATAAGCACTTATGTCCCAAGTCTCTCTTACTATAGTTGGAGTTCATCCTTACGGTCAACTACCTTAGTCCTGATAATGGAAGTACAGTTTACTTTATAAGTTCCGTAAACTACTCACGTTGAGAGACGTCTCCTCAGTTTAAGAAAATGGAAGGACCCGGTAATCGATTCGATCTTCTGTAAAATTAAGAGTGTTACTTCCCGATGATGACTGTAGATCATTCCACTCTGGTCCTTACGTCGATTCGTAGGATGTAACGTATTCTACGTGGTAGGACAAGGACGGATGCTATTTGTTACTAAGTCGGGGTTTTAGGTTTCTCGGTTCTAAAATTTTGAGACGTTATCTCCGTTTGTAATCAGGTGACTACGTTCGTTGAGTAGGGTTGGTTGGGAGACAGAAGAACGTGTCCTTCATGACCTCCATGTAATTATGAAAAAAAAAAAATGGAAATACAAGGGGTAAAGATAGGAGGTACGATTAGTAAATAGTTGGGAAGTAAGTCTTCGGAGGTTAGTCCGATGTTTGTGTCGAGTAATTTAAAATCGAAAGACCAGGGTTTATATAAGGTAAGGATATAGGGATTCTAACATTAGTTCAGTTGAATTGACCTAAAAATCCAAAATTCTACCAGTGACACGAAATGAGTACATCTTTTCGACCTAGTATACTATATATTTAAAGTCGAAAACATCTTTGACAGTTTAACTAACATAGTCAATGAAAGGAAGACTGTCTCAAAAGAAGGAATTCGTTTGGTTATAAACCGTAAAGGTCTGAAATTTACACACAGTTAGACATATATTTTATGATGACGTAATGGTAAATTATTTGTAAAAAAGACTTAAGATCCCGTTAACTCTTAAAACAGTTATCAAATAATTGGAAAGACCGATATTATAAGAAGTGAGTGAAGAAATAATTGGAAAAAAAAAAAAAAAACGACAAAGAATAACTACATGTCTTTAGAAATATAAAGGACCTTAGATTAAAAAAAAAGACAAAATATATAACATTATGGTAAGTTATTGTGAAGAAATACTCTCGTCTTGGGTACTAACTTTTTTGTAAAGTCTAGTAAAAATCAGATTCTTTTACATGGACTCACACCAGACGTTTGTTAACGATGAAGGATTATCAAATCAAACCCGAAGGGATCACTGAGTCACCACTTCTTAGACGGATGGTTGTGTTCTCTGTACCTAAACTAGGGACCCAATCCTTCTTGGGACCTCTTTCTTTACCGTTGCGTGAGGTCATACGAACAAACCCTTTAGGGTTCCTGTCTCCTCGGATCGTCCGATGTCAGGTTCCTCAGTGTTTTCTTAACCTGTTTCGTATCACTACTTTGTTGTCGTCAAATCAAATAATTAAAGTATTTTCGTTTCTATTAGTAGTTTCAAGAGACAAAGGTATAGAAAAGTGAAACCTATTTATAAAAGTTTTTCATGGTAAAAGATCAAAGTATATACAAATACAGTTCCATGGAAATAGAAAGAAACAAAATGTAAACTTAAATGAAGTTTTGTGTCCAAAAGACATTATTAAAGTAGTTAATAATGAATATAAATAACGGTAAATCCTATCAGTATGTACAAAGTGGATTACTGAACCTTCATCTACCACTACAATAAACGACCACAAATAGAAACGATACCCTTTTGATGTTGTCTCTAAACAAAGTAAAATATGTCTCTACTTATCGTACAGAGAGTAAATGAAAAAGTCGTTTATAAATAACGTAAGCGTAACCACTACTGACCACAAGAATTCACGTCCCATATGTGCTCCTGTGTTTTGCGTAAATTAAGGACGGGAAGACCTCGACTGAACCACCTCTCTCTTCGTTCGTTATTTCTACTATTTATACATTTTCCAATCGATCACGGATCCTGTTTTCAACTTCAGGTTTTCACTTACAGTCACACCCTCCACCGTCTCCTCTCATGCTAAAAGATTTCTTAGTGGGTTTTTCGGAGTAACTTTACCATAAGTACCTTTCTGACTTCCAACACCTATAAACCTTCTTCTCGTAGAGATAGCTTCTTTTTTGTCTTGCTCTTGTTTTCGCGACTTCAAACTACACGTCCGTCCTGTGGACCTACCGACTTTCCCTCCCCTGGTCCCTCTCTTCCCCTCCCCTGCTCGGTCCCCTCTACGGAAGGAACAAGAGGTAATTTGTCCTCTCAGACATCATCTCTCACTGGCGTAGACTGAAGGTAAAATTTTCGTATTGAGGTCGAGGACAGAGTTCTTTAAACCGGTGCTCTGTTACCTCATCTATTCTCCTTGTCACTTCCTACGTTCACGGATGGGAACGGAGGGGGAAGTCAAGAAAAGTTTGGGTAAGATTTGTTTATAAACGGGATTAGGAAACAGGTAATCCGAACGGCCTTTCGAGTCAACCATTTCTTAGGCGTACATTACGTCGTCTGGGGTAAAGTTAAGGGCTCAGTCTGTTTGGGTGACTTCTTCCCTATCCGATGGGTGAGGTCATAAGAACCCGAAGGGAACACCGAGTCAACCATTTCTTAGGTGGACGTTACGCCCTCTGGAACTAAGGACCCAACCCTTCTAGGTGACCTCTTCCCTTTCCGATGGGTAAGGTCATAACACCAGACCTCTTAAGGTACCTTGTTATCAGACCCCCCAGCGTTTCTCAGTCTGTACTGACTCGTTGAAAGTGAAAGAAAACAGGTAATTCCCATTGGTATTGAAGGTGTGGAGTAGAATTAACTGAAGAGTCCTGAAATTTGTGGTTCGTCCTAAGACGCCCCGAGGACAAGTGTTTTCAGAAGGACACAGGGGCATGAGGAACTAATGTCTTTTATTCGAAGTAAGTCGGAGGAACTGGAAGGGACTCAAGGTTGTTCGTTCAAGTTCGTCGACATTGGTCCTTTCCCTCCCCTACGATTTTGTTTCTTCCTCATCCGTTCTTTGTCATCACGTCGGAACCAAGTCCCAGAACTAAGGGGGAGTTTCCTATGTGTGTTGTCATAGAAATTCGACCAAACGTCTACGACTTTGGGAGTGGTGCACCCTTTTCAATTGACGTACGACAGGTGTTCGTGAATCTGAGGTATGACCAACCTTGGTCCGACTACTACGACCGAGGGTTTATTGGAGTGGTGGTTGGTTAGTCTTTTGGCAGGTACTCGACCAGTACGGGAGAAACTTAAGAGTGATATGTAGAAGAGTGACAGGTGAGGTCCCACCCTGTGTGTCCAAACTCCCGTAATCGAACGACACCAGACGAAACGAACCGTTTCGTTATTTCAAAAAAAAAAAAAAAAATTAAGTGGATGTTGAGACAGAGATTCTAAATTGAGTCACGGTCCTATGTCTTTGGTCTAAGTCGAAGTTGAGAAATTAGAGTAATTCCGTGAAAAAGTGAACAGAAGATCCTACAGGGTTAAAGAAGTAAATGGAGGACTAAGTGGATGAATGAGAAGAAAAGGTCGAGGTAAGTAAAAAAGCCGGGAGGAGGGGTCTGTGACGGACACGTTTTACTGTCCCGAGTAAAAAGTAGAAGAGAAGAAGTAGACGTGACTGAGGGACCTACTAGAGTCGGTCAGAGGACCGATATTTATGGTGTCTTTACGACTGTCCAGGGTTAAGGATTAAAATGACTATTACAAATTGCTTAAATTTGGAATACGTGGATTACTACACACTACAAGTAGGAGTCTATTCGGGTGAGAAGGTCAACAAATCCAATTTTTGGAAGTTTAGACTTTAATCCCGGTCTTTCGGTTCGATATCTATAATTACACTACCAATTACGTTTATTAAAAGTTACTAAAAGGGATTTTCAATACAGAATTAAACACAAATTTTTCACAAGGAAGACAAACATTTATCGTGGGAAGTCATGTTTACATTAAGAACGGAGGTAGCATTGATGTTGGAAAAGATGGACTCGTAAACAATGACTCAGACAGGTGCACCTATCAGTTTAATGATCGAGTCAAGTCAAATTTTATTTAGTTAAATCTTTTGTTAAATTTGAAAAGATATCCATGACTCTAAGTCAACGTGTCTTTACTGTTGTTAAAATGGTTTCATTGAAAAGGTCTTCTAAAGGAAAGGGTGGGTGTATTTATATATTTCTCCTTCGAAGACCCGGTCAAGAAGGATGACGTTTCATCTTTCTACCGTCCAGAGGTTACACACACTTATCACATTCACCATTCTGACTTACTACATCCCTGTTTTAGTTGAGAACTTCAGTAGTATAAAAAGTACCGGATGTGTAGAAAGACCGTAGGTGTGTAGAACTAAAGTAAAATTGTTAAAAAATTTCGGTAGATGTTTTATTTTAGCATTTCGAAAATGTTTCTTTATAACTCTTTTTATTTAGGTCTATATTTGTCATGTAGACATCCTAACAATATCTCCGAGATTAATATTACTTTCGTTACTAAATTTGAAAGAAGGTAATACTCGTATCACGAGGGTCATAAAGTCTTCGGTCCCCATATAAATATTACCAGAACCGGAGTGATACGGTTTAGGAATCGTACATTTGACTTCGGTCTTTTAGCTCCTAGGTTTACTGTGGTTCATCTTACGGTTGTCTTCAAAGAAAAGGTAAGGGATTTTGAATTCTTCTGGTTCTTAAATCCTTCCACTCAGGTCGATTTTTATGCGAATGGAAAGTTAGACGTTTACACACTTTATTTTTTTTGTTCGTAAATCAGAGGTGAAGAACTAAATTTAGACGTAATTTTTTTTCGTGTCAACTTTAATAAACTTTTACTAATATACCGTTTCTCCTTCGTAATGTTCTTCTTTAATTCGGTTTTCTTCTGAAGTGGAGAAAGAACGTTCTATGTTATCTCCTTCGAAGGACCAAAGTCTTTTTCTTTTCTTTGACGTTAATATAATTTTCTACATTTCTATTTTCACGGTCTCGTGTTGTACGACGTCAATATGGACGATAGACATTTAGAGTTCACCACTTCCCTGTTTTACCTGTCTACTAACTGTCATTCGTGACTCTTTGACGCCAGACAATGACTCATTTTAATCGAGTGACTTTTGGAAAGAAAGGTGTATTTAACATTACTCTCATAAACAAAAGCATGGATGTGCCATAATCCGGTAAAGAGTTCGAGTTTGTGGGTTTGAGACCTTGAACTCGACAAAAAAGAAAACAAAAGGTAAAGTTGATAACTAAATCATGGTTCCGTGGTGACGACAGACAAATAATAATGGGTCCACTTTTCGACACTTCGAGACTCATAAAGGAAATATTTATAGAAAGAAGGATTATTATGATTTTCAAAGGAATCGGACCTATCAAGGTTTCATAGAAGATTAGGGTTTTACATAAGATGAGAAATTAAAACACAGATAACTTTAATCATTTAAAAGTGGACTACACTTCCTCTTCCGTTACCGTGGGGTGAGGTCATGAGAACGGACCTTTTAGGGTGCCTGTCTCCTGGGGCCACCCGACGTCAGGTACCCCAGAGACTCAGTCTGTGCTGACTCGCTGAAGTGAGAGTGAAAAGTGAACGTACGTAACCTCTTCCTTTACCGTTGGGTGAGGTCACAAGAACGAACCTCTTAGGGTCCCTGCCCCCTCGGACCACTCGACGGCAGATACCCCAGTGTGTCTCAGCCTGTGCTGACTTCGCTGAATCGTCGTCGTCGTCGTCAGTAAGTCAGTACAAACAGAGAAACGATGGGACACCTCACATCGACCGGTCCGAGGAGACAGGTACCCTAAAAGGTCTGTTCTTTTGACATTACCGAACGGTAAAGGAAGAGGTTCCATAGAAGTGTTAGGTCCCTAGCTTGGGACCAGAGGGTGTGACGTCCGTCTGAGAAATGACAAATTCGATGGTCCCTTCGCATCGAAACTGATATACCTGGAGACAACCGTTTCACTACAAAGTCGAAAAATTGTGACAGATGTAAACAGTATCGAAAATAAGGTTCCTCTTTTTCAGAATTAAAGTCCCGATGTCTGTGAGAGGTACAACTAAAACCTCGGGTTCTTTTATTTTAAAGGGTGACAAAGGTAAAAAAGGAGTAGATAAACGGTACTTCACTACCTTCGTCTACGGTCGAAAAAGTGAAAGGAGAAAGTTGGGAGTGGTTCTCCAAGAAATCAAGGAGAAGTGAAAGACGGTGATCTCACCATAGTAGACGTATAGACTCTATCAACTATAAAGAGGGTCGTTAGAACTAAGGTTGAACACTGAGAAGGTCGAACTTTAAAGTGTCCGACAAGAGACTTATATTCAATTTATTCGTCCCACTGTTATTTATCGGAACTACATGAGGAAAGGGTTAACCCTCGTTCAGATAACAAGGTACAGACTAAGACAACGAAGAACTGGACGGATGTCTAAAGAGTTCTCCGTCCATTTAACCAGGTCGTAAGGGTAGAGGAATTCTTAGAAGGTGTCAAACAACACTAGGTGTGTCAGTTTCCGAAACCGCATCAGTTATTTCGTCTTCATACTAGGTTATAACCGTTAAAATAGAGACCAAGGAGACTGCAAATATTTAGGTTGAACGTGTAGACCTTCAAGAACCAAGTGTATGACAACTTTAAATCGAACTTCCTAAAACTCGCAATGGAACCACCATAGACTTTACTCGTGTTCACATACCATCAAATTTGTAAGAAACCGTAACTTTACTTTTGACTAGAAAAAGTCAGGATACCGGTAACGACTCAAAAGGTTTAAACGATCGTATAACTCATATCGTGAAATCATCGTGGTAGAAAATCCTAAAATTTATCGAGTCGACCTTAAGGTAGTGGGGGTGATCGAAAAAAGCATCATTACGAAGGATTCCGGGTGAACTGAAGTGTAAGGTCCTCCAGAGATCCACTCACTAGTGTGATAGCACCAATAGACCCAGTAATTCTGTAAAACCCCGTATCAATAAGACACATAAGGACAATGCAGAAGAATGATAGAAGACGAAGAGAATCCGGGTATGTTAAAGACAGGAAATAACACGGGTGGTAACGTACTTTACAAGGGAACCATAGAGACTAAAAGAACTTCTCTGGAGAGCAGAAAGGGTAAGATAACAAAGGGAGATAAAGAATCGTAACCAGTGAATTCTTCCGAAAGAATAGAGAGGAACAATAAGAGACCTTGAGACGTAAGTAAACCCATATAGACAGGGAAAGAGGAAACGGAAAGTGTACAGAAGAAAAGAGTCGATAACCAATCCGGAGGAGTCTGTTGATGAACCGGTAGAACGTAAAGAAGACGGATTCCTACTATAAGTAGTGGTGGACTATATGTTACAATGGTTGGAGTCAGGCATCAAGAAGTCCGTGAGACAGATGGTCTAGATTAGAGAACTTAGATAAGTTAGATACCGATAAAGACGGGAACACATTACTAAAGTTTAGTCAGAAAGGAGATCGAGTCACTTTCCTTAAACTAAATTTCTATTAGTCCTAGTCAATGATTTGGGTCTTTCTCAGTGTACTGTACCTTTATGACGAAAAACGACCTAGAATAAACAACGAATACCTTCGGGAAAAAAGGATTTCGCTCTTGTAAGTTAAGAAAGGAAGAAAGGAAACCGACAATAGATGAAGGGAACGGGAACTATCTACGGAAAGAGATGTCAAGGTAGGACTATAATTATGAAGAGGGTTAAAGATGAAAAATTTCAATAAAAACATCAAAGTGTTTAGATTTTCTGGAACACTTTTATATAATCTTCCGTTATACTTAGGAGTAAGTATTTTACTCTTTGTGTCTAGTGAATAAAATCTCCGTTGGTATCTGTCAGTTGTAAGAGTAAAAAAGAACAATGTTGTGAACTGAACCGAATAGGATTCTTTTAAGTTTTAGGAGAAAGTACACTGGATCATAAAAGAGAAGTGAAGTCGTCATAAAGAGGACTAATGATCCCCAAGTCAAGTCAAGTCAAGTCAAATCAGTGAGTCAGCACAGACTGAGAAACGCTGGGGTACTTAGTGTCGTGTGGTCGGAGAGACAGGTAATGGTTGACAACCTCAAGTGAGTTTGAGTACAGGTAACTCAACCACTACGCTAGGTCGGTAGAGTAGGAGACAACAGGGGAAGAGGAGGACGGGGGTTAGGGAGGGTCGTAGTCTCAGAAAAGGTTATCCAGTTGGGAAACGTACTCCATCGGTTTCATAACCTCAAAGTCGAAATCGTAGTCAGGAAGGTTTCTCGTGGGATCTGACTAGAGGAAATCTTACCTGATCAACCTAGAGGAACGTCAGGATCCCTGAAAGTTCTCAGAAGAGGTTGTGGTGTCAAATTTTCGTAGTCAAGAAGTCGCGAGTCGGAAGAAGTGTCAGGTTGAGAGTGTAGGTATTACTGGTGACCTTTTTGGTATCGGAACTGATCTACCTGGAAACAACCGTTTCATTATAGAGACGAAAAGTTATACGATAGATCCAACCAGTATTGAAAAGAAGGTTCCTCATTCGCAGAAAGTTAAAGTACCGACGTTAGTGGTAGACGGCACTAAAAACTCTGGGGGTTTTTATTTCAGACTGTGTCAAAGGTGACAAAGGGGTAGATAAAGGGTACTTCACTACCCTGGTCTACGGTACTAGAAGCAAAAGACTTACAACTCGAAATTCGGTTGAAAAAGTGAGAGGAAAAAGTGAAAGTAGCTCCCCAATATAGGTAATTTATTTCACAAATAGAAGGATAACCGAGTCAACCATTTCGTAAACGGACGTTACGTCCTTTGGTGGACGTTACATGTACTGGACCCAAGTTAGGGACCCAGTCTGTCTAAGGGACCTCTTCTTTTACCATTAAAGGATTAATTCTTTACAAATTAAGGAGGTCATAAGAACAACCCCTTTAGGGTGTCAGTCTCCTCAAGAAAATTTTTAATTGTAAGAAATTCAAAAAAAAAAAATTATTATGTGTAAGTATATTGAGGAAAGGTACATTTATTTATTTTAGGTTATACCACTAAAAAAATTTAAACTTTATAAGAGTTAAATAAATTCTTGTCCTTGAGTCCAATCTAAAAAATTTACTTCTCTTCCATTTTTTTTTTTTTTCTTTTTTCTTTTCTTCTCGATCATAATGTGAGATTTTTGAAACTTTACTAATGGACTCGTTCTACCATCATTTTTGAGTGTCTTGTTCTCTGTCTAAAAAAAAAGAACAACATTTTCATCCTTCAGTTCTTTGTGGACCTCATTATCTGTTTAAACCGGAACCTATCTCTTACTTCGTCCCGTTTCCGATTGTCTCAAGAAGGGTCTCTTACGTGACCAGTATCGTTTGTAGAAAAAGGTTGTTGTGTTTTCTTCTGAGATGTGTACCTGTAGTGGTCTACCAGCTGCGACTTTAGTCTAACAAGCATAAGAAACGTCGGTTTCTACCTCTACGAGATATGTCAGTGTTTTTGTTCTGACCCTCGACTGACACCGAGTCAAGTACTTGAGGACTAACGGTTTAAGTCTGACTTTAACTTCTTTCACCTCTTTTAGTGATCTGGTAAGTCCATACTGGATTTATTTTAGGACATACTGATATGTCATCTTCACTCTTTATCTAAATTCTCTGATCTAGGCTATCTGTCTCGTGGACTACTTGATACCTACCTTCAAGTACTGTAACATGTCCTCTGTCCTTAGTTCTAGTAGGGGTACTTTTTCTTTACGTTTTTTTTTTTTTTCCCCCCCCCCGACGACTCCTCCGGAATGTTTATCCACACTTTTCTTCCTTTCACTTTTCTTTTCCTCTTTTCCTTTGTATATGGGTAAACTTACGCCTCAAGGTTTCTTATCGTTCCTCTCTATTCTTTTAGAAGAAGTCTCTAGTTACGTTTCTTTATCTCCTTTTATTATCTTACCCTTTCTGGTCTCTGGAGAAGTTCTTTGAATCTCTATGGTTCCTTTATAAAGTACGTTTCTACCCGAGCTATTTCCTGTCTTTACCATACCTGGATTGTCTTCGTCTTCTATAGTTCTTCTCCACCATTCTTATGTGTCTTCTTGACATGTTTTTTCTAGAAGTTCTGGGTCTATTAGTGTTACCACACTAGTGACTGGATCTCGGTCTGTAGGACCTTACACTTCAGTTCACCCGGAATCCTTCGTAGTGATGCTTGTTTCGATCTTCTCCCCTACCTTAAGGTCAACTCGACAAAGTTTAGGACTTTCTACTACGACACTTTCACGACGTGAGTTGTACGGTCGTTTAAACCTTTTGAGTCGTCACCGGTGTCGTGACCTTTTCCAATCAAAAGTAAGGTTAGGGTTTCTTTCCGTTACGGTTTCTTACAAGTTTACTGGTATGTTAACGTGAGTAGAGTGTACGATCATTTCACTACGAATTTTAAGAGGTTCAGTCCGAAGTCGTTATACATTTGTCACTTGAAGTTCTACAAGTTCGACCAAAATCTTTTCCGTCTCCTTGTTCTCTAGTTTTACGGTTGTAGACGACCTAGTAACTTTTTCGTTCTCTCAAGGTCTTTTTGTAGATAAAGACGAAATGACTGATACGGTTTCGGAAACTGACACACCTGATGTTATTTGACCTTTTAAGACTTTCTCTACCCTTATGGTCCGGTGGACTGGACGGAGAACTCTTTGAATATCGTCCAGTCCTTTGTGGTCAATCTTGACCTGTACCTTGTTGTCTGACTAAGATTTATCCTTTTCCTCATACAGTTCCGACATATAACAGTGGGACGAATAAATTGAATATACGTCTCATGTAGTACTCTTTACGACCCGACCTTCTTTGTGTTCGACCTTAGTTCTAACGGCCCTCTTTATAGTTATTGGAGTCTATACATCTACTGTGGTAGGAATACCGTCTTTCACTTCTCCTTGATTTTTCGAAGAACTACTTTCACTTTCTCCTCTCACTTTTTCAACCGAATTTCGAGTTGTAAGTCTTTTGCTTCTAGTATCGTGGACCAGGGTAGTGAAGTACCCTTTATCTACCCCTTTGTCACCTTTGCCACAGTCTCAAATAAAAACCCCCGAGGTTTTAGTGACGTCTACCACTAACGTCGGTACTTTAAGTTTCTGTGAATGAGGAACCTTCCTTTCAATACTGGTTGGATCTGTCGTATAAGTTTTCGTCTCTGTAATGAAACAGTTGTTTCC
Source organism: Capra ibex (assembly GCA_006410555.1). Taxonomy (NCBI): domain Eukaryota; kingdom Metazoa; phylum Chordata; class Mammalia; order Artiodactyla; family Bovidae; genus Capra; species Capra ibex. The sequence continues at coordinate 39,968,105 of SJYO01000647.1, forward strand.
AGATAGATCAGTTTCAATACCAAAAAGGTCCTCAGTACATACCTACACTCTCAACCTGACACTTCTTCCGACTCACGGTTTCTTAACTACGAAAACTTGACACCACAACCTCTTCTGAGAACTCTCAGGGAACCTGACGTTCCTCTAGGTTGGTCAGGTAGGATTTCCTCTAGTCGGGACCCACAAGTAATCTTCCTGACTACAACTTCGACTTAGAGGTTATGAAACCGGTGGACTACACTTCTCAACTGAGTAAACTTTTCTGGCACTACGACACTTTCTAACTCCCGTCCTCTTCCCCTGCTGTCTCCTACTCTACCAACCTACCGTAGTGGCTGAGTTACCTGTACCCAAACCCACCTGAGGCCCTCAACCAGTAACGGTCCCTCCGGACCGTACGACGTCAAGTACCCCAGTGTTTCTAAGCCTGTACTGACTCGTTGACTTGACTTGACTTTTCGTCATTACCTTTTCTTGAAAGNCTTTTTCGTTCTCTCAAGGTCTTTTTGTAGATAAAGACGAAATGACTGATACGGTTTCGGAAACTGACACACCTAGTGTTATTTGACCTTTTAAGACTTTCTCTACCCTTATGGTCCGGTGGACTGGACGGAGAACTCTTTGAATATCGTCCAGTCCTTTGTGGTCAATCTTGACCTGTACCTTGTTGTCTGACCAAGATTTATCCTTTTCCTCATACAGTTCCGACATATAACAGTGGGACGAATAAATTGAAGATACGTCTCATGTAGTACTCTTTACGACCCGACCTTCTTTGTGTTCGACCTTAGTTCTAACGGCCCTCTTTATAGTTATTGGAGTCTATACATCTACTGTGGTAGGAATACCGTCTTTCACTTCTCCTTGATTTTTCGAAGAACTACTTTCACTTTCTCCTCTCACTTTTTCAACCGAATTTCGAGTTGTAAGTCTTTTGCTAGTATCGTGGACCAGGGTAGTGAAGTACCCTTTATCTACCCCTTTGTCACCTTTGCCACAGTCTCAAATAAAAACCCCCGAGGTTTTAGTGACGTCTACCACTAACGTCGGTACTTTAAGTTTCTGTGAATAAGGAACCTTCCTTTCAATACTGGTTGGATCTGTCGTATAAGTTTTCGTCTCTGTAATGAAACAGTTGTTTCCAGATAGATCAGTTTCAATACCAAAAAGGTCACCAGTACATACCTACACTCTCAACCTGATATTTCTTTCGACTCACGGTTTCTTAACTACGAAAACTTGACACCACAACCTCTTCTGAGAACTCTCAGGGAACCTGACGTTCCTCTAGGTTGGTCAGGTAGGATTTCCTCTAGTCGGGACCCACAAGTAATCTTCCTGACTACAACTTCGACTTAGAGGTTATGAAACCGGTGGACTACACTTCTCAACTGAGTAAACTTTTCTGGCACTACGACACTTTCTAACTCCCGTCCTCTTCCCCTGTTGTCTCCTACTCTACCAACCTACCGTAGTGGCTGAGTTACCTGTACCCAAACCCACCTGAGTCCCTCAACCAGTAACGGTCCCTCCGGACCGTACGACGTCAAGTACCCCAGTGTTTCTAAGCCTGTACTGACTCGTTGACTTGACTTGACTTTTCGTCATTACCTTTTCTTGAAAGAGGTGTTGAAAAAAAAAAGTTAAAATTTACTACATAATTTTTTATTATTTACTACATAATTGTATATAATACCTCCTAAATACTTCAAGATAGCATCTTTTGGGTGACTGATGGTGTAAGTTTCCTCGACTTTGGAATAGTACACCTATTGGGTAGAAGAAAATCGTTCTTCTTTGAAATTTTTTTTTTTTCTCCTTTTGATTCAAAAAGGAAAACTTTTCACGGTGGTAAGTTCCCGAGTACCCTTTAAATGTATATTCCGATGTAAGTATTCGGGAAGGTGACCGGAAAAGGTTTAGAGGTGTCACACCGGAATTACAACTTGGAGTATCTCATGGTAAGACAAGTTGTCGTTACTACCTAGCTTAAGTACGAGAAATAAAACTGTTAAGAGATAAAAATTTGTTAAACTAGATACGGAAGATGGGTACTCCACTTACTCCTCTTCATAAAAGAACTCCGGTCATTTTTTTACAGTATCTCCGGTCGTTCTGTCAGTCTACTCCGTCACCCACACAGCATCTGCTACACTCCGTTTACCCTCTTTTCTCTCTCCTTCACGAGGGACCATGGTGTGGGTGAAGTCGGAACTCACTGTCTCCATACATGGAGTGGTCGTAGGAACCTCAGTTTTGTCCTTCCGTTTCTCCGTAATTCTACCTAACCCGTACGACGCAAAACAAAGGATCTTAGGACATCCATCAACAGTTCTAGTGAAGTGTTAATGTGTGTGTGTGTGTGTGTGTGTGTTTTACTAATTTTCTAACACTTAACCGTGTGTACGACTAAAGAATTCCTACTAAAATTAGAATACTAATTTACTAAAACTTTAATGGAAACTTTAATTACGACTCAATACATTAAAAAGAGTTACCGACTTGAAAAGAGTACCGTGAAGAGATTTTTCACAAGTTGAATTTGAGTACTCACGTGTATTCGGGGTCCCATAAAAAATCATCCACCTGACAAAACATTGATCTAGGGAAAAGGATAATTTTTGTCCTATCATAGAAAGTTTAAAGGACTATGAATTAATCCCTTGATGCGAATAAAAAAGTCCTTACATCCATTTATAACCAGTCCTCCTCCAGACTTATTCGAAGTATCTTACTTCAAACCCCTATTATCACCTGTTATGTAGACTTTTCCGTCTACTGATATGGCCTCTTACGTTACCGTGGGGTGAGGTCATGAGAACGGACCTTTTACGGTACCTGCCTTCTCGGACCATCCAACGTCAGGTGCCCCAGCGACTCCCAACCTGTGTTGACTCGCTGAAGTGAAAGTGCGTAACCTCTTCCTTTACCGTTGGGTGAGGTCACAAGAACGGACCTCTTAGGCGACGACAGATACCCCAGCGTGTCTCAGCCTGTGCTGATTTCACTGAATCGTCGAATCGTCGTATGTAGACTTTTCATGAATTGTTTGAAGATCTTCCTTTACAACTGTTAATAAACTTTTACAAGAAAGTTAAACGGTCCTTGGTAACGGTTATATGCGGACTACTGAAAACCTAGACCTTCGGACATTATAATTTTTGGAAACTTTTGTTATTCCAGGATGACACATCGTGTCCCTTGATATAGGTTATAGGACACTATTTAGTATTACCTTTTCTTATAATTTTTCATACATACGACGACGATTCAGCGAAGTCAGCACAGACTGAGACACTGACGTATCTGCCGTCGGGTGGTCCGAGGAGACAGGGACCCTAAGAGGTCCGTTCTTATGACGTCACCCAACGGTAACGGAAGAGGCTTTTTCACACATATATGTATACATATATAGCGTGGGAACTGAGTTACCTGTACTCAAACTCGTTTGAGGCACTCTATCATTCCTGTCCCTTCGGACCACACGACATCAGGTACCCCAATGTTTCTTAGCCTGTCCTGACTATGTATATATATTTTTGTCATTTATGTATATATATATTTGTTTATATTTATACTTGACGCAGTGAAACGACATGTCATTTTTAAATTGTATAACATTTAGTTGTTATAAAGTTAAAAAAAGTCAAGTCAAGTCAGCGAGTCAGCACAGGCTGAGAAGCGCTGGGGTACTTAGCGTCGTGCGGTCCGGAGGGACAGGTAGTGGTAGAGGGCCTCAAGTGAGTCTGAGTACAGGTATCTCAGGTACTACGGTAGGTCGGTAGAGTAGGACCCAGTAGGGGAAGAGAAGGACGGGGGTTAGAGAGGGTCGTAGTCTCAGAAAAGGTTACTCAGTCGAGAAGCGTACTCCACAGGTTTCATGACCTCGAAGTCGAAGTCGTAGTAAGCAAGGTTTCTTTAGGGTCCCAACAAGAGGAAGTCTTACCTGAACAACCTAGAGGAACGTCAGGTTCCCTGGGAGTTCTCAGAAGAGGTTTACGTTTTAAGTTGGGACTTTTCAAAATTTCTTTTATTTGTCAAAACTAAAATAGATGGAAACCTGGTATACACATTAAATCGGTAAATTTAACACTTTTACAACCCATTGAAAAACAAATCACAGACTCCTGAGTAAACTAAAAGTACTTAAAAACGAAACAGAACAAAAAAAACCGTACTAAAGGAGGTGAAATCTCCCTACGTCATATGTATGTCGATTCATTTCTTTCTTTCCGACCTAGTTCTAATTTACATTGTTACGTCTCTTGTATGTTTTANACGAGAAGCGCTGGGGTACTTAGCGTCGTGCGGTCCGGAGGGACAGGTAGTGGTAGAGGGCCTCAAGTGAGTCTGAGTACAGGTATCTCAGGTACTACGGTAGGTCGGTAGAGTAGGACCCAGTAGGGGAAGAGGAGGACGGGGGTTAGAGAGGGTCGTAGTCTCAGAAAAGGTTACTCAGTCGAGAAGCGTACTCCACAGGTTTCATGACCCCGAAGTCGAAGTCGTAGTAAGCAAGGTTTCTTTAGGGTCCCAACAAGAGGAAGTCTTACCTGAACAACCTAGAGGAACGTCAGGTTCCCTGGGAGTTCTCAGAAGAGGTTTACGTTTTAAGTTGGGACTTTTCAAAATTTCTTTTATTTGTCAAAACTAAAATAGATGGAAACCTGGTATACACATTAAATCGGTAAATTTAACACTTTTACAACCCATTGAAAAACAAATCACAGACTCCTGAGTAAACTAAAAGTACTTAAAAACGAAACAGAACAAAAAAAACCGTACTAAAGGAGGTGAAATCTCCCTACGTCATATGTATGTCGATTCATTTCTTTCTTTCCGACCTAGTTCTAATTTACATTGTTACGTCTCTTGTATGTTTTACAGAGTGTCTCAAAGGACGTATAGTATCCGAGAGTTATTTACTATTGTCAAATTTTGTAAATCAACGATAGTACAAGGATAGATGTAAAAATGATCATATTAGGAGTGTGATACTACATGTACCCCTCTAACAATAGGAGAAATATGTCTGTCCTTCGATTTCATGTCCCTTCAATCTGTTGAACGGGTGTATCTCTGTCGACCATCTACCGTCTCCCCCGAACCTAGGTCGTCTACCGACCTATCTACCTATCTATGTCACGTGAGTTTCCCGTCCGGACGGTCGACGTGTTTGACTGGTCTGGCACCACGGTCTTCCCGACGTCTCCGTCCTTCTCTCACTAGTGTCCGTCTACAGTCGATAGACTTCCACAAAAGAGAATTTCTGTGACCCCCGTAGGGACTTTCAAAAACTTAATTCTTTCACGAACTTGTTTGTACGGTCCAGTAATGAACTGATGTCACACCTTTTCGTCATTCCCCGTTTCACCTGGAGTTCGTTGGTCATTTCTCCGAATATAGCAAATCGTCTTCTCTACAAAAGGTCCAGGTCCTTCGACCACACCTCTATTTCTCCACGAGACCCCTTCGTAAAGTATAAGATTTTCGTAAGTAGGAGGAAATTGATTTTAAAGGTAAGTGCTTTCAAGGTAATGGACGACTACAGTGAGTTTCCTTGACTTGTGACGTCAATATTTGAAGATGAATTAGTCCAAGTTTTAGGTCATATTTACGTAGTAGGAAGTCACTACCAGGACTTAATTCTACGGGGACAATTTACGAGACTAGTAATAGCGAGTATCTTAAAAATTTATCACAGAAATACCTTATCAAAAAATGATAGGTAAGAGGAGAAACCTCGAGAAATTCTCGGTGTACATCAAACAAGACCCCGGGGGACGAAACCGTGTTACGGGTGGTCAGTTATTAATTACTTACGAAGTACCGAAAACTTACCTTTTCCTCTTATATCGAGGAGGAGGGTTCTCACCAATTAGTCGAGTTTGTTTAGACAGGGACCCTTTTGGACACCACAAATACGGAAACCCATTCTTCGAAGTACCTGAGACACACACACACACACACACAGACACACACACACACACACGTGCGCACGTGTGCACGCATGTACGTAAGCCGTCCTCCTCCACTCTACTCGACAGACATAACGACGAGGACAAGTGTCGTGGTCAACGAAACGACAAAAGAGTGATACGAGTGACAAGCGACTTGGGTACCATCCGTTCCTCGTTCGATTCTCCGGCCTTCTTTTACGTTCCTCAGTATCCTTGACGTCTACGCAAGTAAGAGAAGACCGACCGTGTCGTCGGCATCGTGGTCTGCATTGTATTGTGTTGTATTGGTGTGTTGGGACGTCCCGAAAAGGTCCACTTCGAATGTATGTGGGTGTCTTGTTTTCATTGGGCACCGGTTCGCTCATGGAGCACTACACGTGCGTGTCTCGACATTCACTAGAGTCGACAATGTATTGGTACGTCAGTAACAAATGTCTTGTACCCTCCTGTACCCTCGCACCCCACTCTCTCGGACTGACCACGGTAGAACAATTAAAGGGGTGCAAGGTAGGGAAGTTCCAGAGAACAGGGTGTCTAATACGTCCAAGATTGGAGACACCGTAGGAGGATCACGTGTTACGGCGGCGAACTTGGGTGTCGGGCGTTGTTGTCATCGATGTTGTTGCTTGTCAATATAGGGGTTATGTGTCGTTTTCGATTACGGTCCATAGTGGACCTTGATGACAACGTCAGGGACGGGAATACCCCGATCTTCTTAGGGGGTGGTGTACCTCTCACGGAAATAGAAAGTCCCGGTTCAAGTCCGGTGACAGACAGGAACCCTTGGACGTCCTTTCGGAGATGTCCCCGTCGGGGTGGGGACACCTCAAAAATAATTCCTGGGTGTTTTAGGGGGTGTCCGTGAGTCGGATAGGGAAGTTTCTGCCCTAAAAAGAAAGGAAAAAAAGAAAAAAACTGTAAATGTCGACTGGGTGTATTAAGGTTTACGAAAGGATAACAAGATTTAGACGTTCTTTTAGTCTCCTGTGTCAGAAATGACATGTGAAAAGACGATTTAGACGTAGTGTCCTGTGTCGGATTTAGAGTTAGTAAACCGACGGTCCTTTGACGAGTCTAAGCGGTATTTCTTCCGACGTAAGTCGTGGTCACAGTTGGGCCCGGTAATGAGAGACATGCAATCGACCACTGGTCTCTTAACGTTCAAAATGTCCCTCCGGAGGTCAGGGACGAACCCGAGAAGTCCTTCTGTGGAACCAGACTCGGGAGAAGTTTCGTCTTTTCCCGTAGGAGATTTCATTGTAGGANTGACAGACATTCGACCTCAAATTGACTTGGCGGGTATAGCGAACGACACCCACGAAGGGTTTGAACCATTTGAACGAGACCAAAGTCGACGGAGGTATCGAGATCCAGGTCCCACAGATAGTCAAAATAAAGATAGTTGAGGTTTCCGGTCTTTTAGTCGGGTGTAAAGGTAAGAATAGAAAGTTTACCTCCGAAATGGTAGAGTCCGGGGAAGCCCCAGAAGTGCGAATGTTATGGGAAACGGACGCCGGCAGGGGGAGAAAGACAGCTCGATCGGGGGTGTCTCCAGGGGTGGATCTGCCCCGCGGTGTGTGTCCCGCGTTCGTGGCGTCGGTCCCTAGCTCCGTCTTCCCCGCCGCCTAGGAATTGCGGCCGCCGTCTTCGCGAGCAGTAGACCCGGAGCCCGTAAACCCAATTTATGACTGACGAAGCACGAGTCAAGAGAGTGGTGAACCCAGTCGAGCCGCACCCATCCGGTAACTGAGTGTCATAGACCCGAGAGGGCGTAAACTGGCGTGGTACACCTGCCGTCGCAATTAGGTAAGGGATTCACACGCGCAAACCAATTCCACGGGGAACACAGTCAGTGGATCACAAGCCGTTGGAAACACCTACGGTTGGCAAGATCAAGTAGGGGTCGTATATACGATGACAGGTGGGAACACAGGTTTCAGTACTCTCTGTACGACGGTTTCCAAGGGGAACGAAAACGGTTTTAGCGCATGGGTTCAGTTGGTTGAGGTGGACTCATATACCAGCTATATAGTACTTGAGTGTGACCCCGGGGAACTACTACGGGGCGGGGGGAGGAACCGGAATCCGACGAGTACGAAGTGAAAGAAGACGTGTCGCCCGGAGCGACGGTTCGCCCCTGGGTGCCCGAGTATTGCAAGTAGTAGTACCAGTGAATGGTGGAGCGACAGTCTCTACGACCCAAGGAGTCCCGGTGCCCCAAAAACGAGATTGTGGTTATATGTGACGAGGTCAAGAAGGTTCACAGAGAAGTATAACACGTGACGTGACGTAGTGTATCCCGTTCTAGATATAAGTGACAACCTCGTCAGTTCTTTTAGGTGGGGTGTGACGGTCAACGTCAGGTATGGTGGAATAAGTCGTTTATCCTTGAGTTCCAGACTTACGAAAAAGTTACGATAGACCACTTCACAGGTAGTGGAGGGTCAGAAGGTGACCTCGAGTTCGACTCTCCTAGCGCTGGTGTGGCATGGTGCACGACGTACGACCAGTGACCAAAGGACGTAGGTCACCTCGGAGTGTAAGGGGATGGACGACCTATAGGACGTCTGTCCCTAGTTCTGGTAGGGGTACCTTTTCTTTACGTTCTTTCGTTTTACCGACAGACCCCTCCGGAATGTTTATCGACACTTTTCTTCTCTTCATTTTTCGTTTCATCTTTTCCTTTCTATATTCGTAGACTTACGTCTCAAGATTTCTTGTCGTTCTTCTCTATTCTGTCGGAAGGAGTCACTAGTTACGTTTCTTTATGTCCTTTTGTTGTCTTACCCTTTCTGATCTCTAGAGGAGTTCTTTTAATCTCTATAGTTCCCTTGTAAAGTACGTTTCTACCCGAGCTATTTCCTGTCTTTATTATACTTAGATTGTCTTCGACTTCTATAATTCTTCTCCCCCGTTCTTATGTGTCTTCTTGACACGTTTTTTCTAGAAGTACTGGTTCTATTAGTGCTACCATACTATTGAGTGGATCTCGGTCTATAGGACCTTTCACTTCAGTTCACCCGGAATCCTTCATAGTGATGCTTGTTTCGATCACCTCCCCTACCTTAAGGTCAACTTGATAAAGTTTAGGACTTTCTACTACGACACTTTCACGATGTGAGTTATACGGTCGTTTAAACCTTTTGAGTTGTCACCGGTGTCCTGACCTTTTCCAGTCAAAAGTAAGGTTAGGGTTTCTTTCCGTTACGGTTCATTACGAGTTTGATGACGTGTTAACGTGAGTAGAGTGTGTGATCATTTCATTACGAGTTTTAAGAGGTTCGGTCCGAAGTCGTTATGCACTTGGTACTTGAAGGTCTACAAGTTCGACCAAAATCTTTTCCGTCTCCTTGGTCCCTAGTTTAACGGTTGTAGACGACCTAGTAGTTTTTTCGTTTTCTCAAGGTCTTTTTGTAGATAAAGACGAAATAACTGATACGGTTTCGGAAACTGACACACCCAGTGTTATTTGACCCTTTAAGACTTTCTCTACCCTTATGTCTGGTGGACTGGACGGAGAACTCTTTGAATATACGTCCAGTCCTTCGTTGTCAATATTGACCTGTACCTTGTTGTCTGACCAAGGTTTATCATTTTCCTCATGCAGTTCCGATACATAACAATGGGACGAATAAATTGAATATACGTCTGATGTAGTACTCTTTAGGACCCGACCTTCTTCGTGTTCGATCTTAGTTCTAACGACTCTCTTTATAGTTATTGGAGACTATACGTCTACTGTGGTGGGAATACCGTCTTTCACTCCTCCTTGACTTCCTAGAGAACTACTTTCACTTTCTCCTCTCACTTTTTCAACCGAATTTCGAGTTGTAAGTCTTTTGCTTCTAGTACCGTAGACCAGGGTAGTGAAGTACCGTTTGTCTACCCCTTTGTCACCTTTGTCCCAGTCTGAAATAAAAAACCCCGAGGTTTTAGTGACGTCTACCACTGACGTCGGTACTTTAATTTTCTGTGAATGAGGAACCTTCTTTTCAATACTGGTTGGATCTATCGTATAAGTTTTCGTCTCTGTAATGAAACGGTTGTTTTCAGGTAGATCAGTTCCGATACCAAAAAGGTAACCAGTACATACCTACCTCTCAACCTGACACTTCTTTCGACTTACGACTTCTTAACTACGAAAACTCGACACCACAACCTCTTCTACGGACTCTCAGGGAACCTGACGTTCCTCTAGGTTGGTCAGGTAAGACTTCCCCTAGTCGGGACCCTAAAGAAACCTTCCTGACTACGATTTCGACTTTGAGGTCATGAAACCGGTGGACTACACTTCTCAATTGAGTAACCTTTTCTGAGACTACGACCCTCTCTAACCCCCGTCCTCCTCTTCCCCTGTTGTCTCCTACTCTACCGACCTACCGTAGTGGTTGAGTTACCTGCACTCAAACTCACTTGAAGCCCTACCTGTCCCTTCGGACCGCACGACGCTAAGTACCCCAGCGTCTCAGCCTGTGCTGATTCGCTGACTTGACTTGACTACGGTCAATATGACGACTAGGACGAGTGTCGTGGTCAACAGAGTGACAACAGAGTACATGTGTGACAAGAGACTTGGATACCATCCGTTCCGCTCTCAATTCTTCGACCTTCTTTTACACTCCTCGGTTTCCTTCACGTCTACGTAAATAAGAGAGGACCGACCGTATCGTCGGCATCATCGTCTGTATTGTATTGTGTTGTATTGGTGTGTTGAAGAGTCCCGAAAGGTCCCTTTCGAACAAATATGAATGTCTTGTTTGCATCGGACACCGGTTCGTTCATGGAGCACTGGACGTACACGTCATAATATTCAGTAGAGTCGACGATGTATTGGAACGTTTCAGGAACAAATGTGTTGTACCCCGTTTTCCCACACTCTCGACCCCACTCTCGGACTGGTCGTGGTAGAACAATTAAAGGGGCGTGACCGGAATAAAGAAATCCTTCAATAGTAAATGATGAATTGTTCGGCAATGTGTTTTGTTACTCAAGGTATCATTCGTGACAAAAAAAGGGAAGGAGTGGAGATAGATTTTGGTTCCAGGGGACCTTTCTTTCGACTCACGTCTTCTTAACTACGAAAACCTGACACCACAACCTCTTATGAGAACTCAGGGAACCTGACGTTCCTCTAGGTTGGTCAGGTAGGATTTCCTCTAGTCGGGGTCCACAAGTGACACCTTCTTGACTACAATTTCGAATTTGAGGTTATGAAACCGGTGGACTACGCTTCTCGACTGAGTAACCTTTTCTGGGACTACGACCCTTTCTAACTCCTGTCCTCTTCCCTACTGTCTCCTACTCTACCGACCTACCGTAGTGGTTGAGTTACCTGTACCCAAACCCACCTGAGCCCCCAACCACTACCTGTCCGTCCGGCCGTACGACCCTAAGTACCCCAGTGTCTCTCAGTCTGTACTAACTGGTTGACTTGACTTGTGTTTTTAAAAGAGTTCGGTATTTGAATATGGGAAAAAGTTTGCTAAGGTTTACAGTGACCTGAATTATTTTAGTTTCTGTAGGAGTATCTCTTTTCAGGAACCTTCTCACTATATTCAAACACTTATTGTCTTACTTGTCATCTTAGAACACGGGTATATATGAGTAAAAGACAGTTGTTAATGTTTATCAAACACTTTTTTAAGTTTACTAAGAGATTAACGGAACTGGAGAAAGAGTTCAGTTGGACTTAACTATAAACGACATATTTAGACACTTTTTTACGTTGTAAACAACTTAAATAACTCACGAAGAACATACGTTAAAAATATTTCCGATGTGTTAAATTTTTCAGTAATTTTATTTTCTGATAGTGAGGGTTCTTCTACTTTAAGTACACCTTCGAATATATTTATTTGAAATATAAGATTACCGACGTCCTTTTTTACAGATCGGTGGGTACCTTAGAAATAGGAAGTACCTTACGAGTATTAGTATTTTGTCATTAACAAAGTTTTGTTTCTTTTACGACTTCTAAAGGACTTCTCGTCTGATCTAAAAGATTAGGGTACATTGACATCTTCAGTCGTAGTTTTAGTAGTAAAACTGAAACGGTCTCTGGTATAACATAGGCTAAGTAAAACTTAGTCTCGTCTATGCCCAAGATTAGGACAAGAATAGTAAACCTCGTCCTAGAGTTAAGTAAATAGACATTTAATCCTATTACGGGTGAAAGTGAACGTCCATGACTTCCCGTATTACTATAATTTACAGATCGTGACACAGATAGTGTGTTATCGTTAATTGGTATTAGTTGTCTGACTATCCGTTTAAGGTTTGATTTAGACATAAACTCTGGAGTGGATGCCTAGGAAGTCTCAAGTAAATGATTCAACACGGGTTGAGAACCGTTAGGATACCTGACGTCGTACGGTCCGAAGGGACAGGAAGTGATCGAGGGTCTCAAACGTGTTTGAGTACAGGTAACTCAGTTACTACGGTAGGTTGGTAGAGTAGGAGACAGTAGGGAAAGTGGAGGACGGAAGTCAGAAAGAGTGGTAGTTCCAGAAAAGGTTTCTCAGTCGAGAACGTAGTCCCCCGGTTTCATAACCGAAATCGAAGTCGTAGTCAGATAGGGTACTTATAAGTTCCAACTAAAGGAAATCCTGACTGCACAAACTAGAGGAACGACAGGTTCCCTGAGAGTTCTGAGAAGAGATCGTGGCGTCAAACTTTTTTAATCAAGAAGTCGTGAGTCCGAAGAAAAACCAGGTTGAGAGTGTAGACATGCACTGATGGTCTTTTTGGTCTCGAAACTGATACACCTAGAAACAACCGAAATTTTTCGTCTACAGAGACGAAAAATTATGTGACAGATCCAATCAGTATCGAAGAGAAGGTTCCTCGTTCGCAGAAAATTGAAGTACCGACGTCAGTGGTAGATGTCACTAAAACCTCGGGTTCTTTTCTTTTATACGGTGACAAAGGTGAAAAAGGGGTCGATAAACGGTTCTTCACTAACCTGGTCTACGGTACTAGAATCAGAAAACTTACGACTCACAATTCGGTCGAAAAAACGAGAGGAGAAAGTGGGAGTAGTCCTTCGAGAAATCAAGGAGAAGTGAAAGACGGTAATCCCATAATAATAGACGTATACGACGACGATTCATCGAAGTCAGTACAGGCTGAGTCACACTGGGGTCTCTGCCGTCGGGTGGTCCGAGGGGGCAGGGACCCTAAGAGGTCCGTTCTTGTGACCTCACCCAACGGTAAAGGAAGAGGTTACGTAGTTTCACTTTTCACTTTCACTTCAGCGAGTCAGCACAGGTTGAGGATCGCTGGGGTACCTGACGGCGGAAGGTCCGAGGAGGCAGGTACCCTAAACGGTCCGTTCTCATGACCTCACCCAACGGTAACGGAAGAGTCCTAATAGACGTATATACTCCAACAATTATAAAGAGGACCGTTAGAACTAAGGTCGAACACGGAGTAGGTCGGGTCGTAAAAAGTACTACATGAGACGTATATTCAATTTATTCTCAGATTGTTGTATGTCGGAACTGTATGAGAAAAGGGTTAAAACTTGGTCAAGTAAAAAGGTACAGGTCAAGATTGACAACGAAGAACTGAACGTATGTCGAAAGAGTCCTCCGTCCATTCCACCAGATCATATAGGTAGAGAAATGGTTAAAAGGTGTCTAACAACACTAGGTGTGTTATTTCAAAATCGTAACAGTTACTTCGTCTCCTTCAACAAAAAGGCCTTAAGAAAACGAAGAAGATACTCGGTCGTCTGCAACCGTTAAACTAAAGACTAAGGAGACGGAAAAGATTTAGATCAAACATGGAGATCTTAAAGAGTCAAGTACATGACAACTTCGGACCGAACTTCTAAAACTCGTAATGGAACGACCGTACACTTGACTCGTGTTCACATACCATCAGACTTGTAAGAAACCGTAACGGGAAAGAATCCTAAGCTTACTTTTGACTAGAAAAGGTCAGGACACCGGTGACGACTCAAAATGTCTAAACGACCGTATGACTCACGTCGAGAAATTCTCGTAGTAGAAAATCCTAAACTTTAAGGATCTTAAGGAAGTGAATGTGATCGAAACAAACATCACTACGAAGGATTCCGGGTGAACTGAAGTGTGAAGTCTTACAGACCGAGATCCACTCACTAGTGTGGTAACACCAATAGGTTGAGTAGTTCCGGAGAAAACATATCAAGATACATAAGAACGGTGGAGAAGAAATATAGAAGACGAAGAAAATCCAGAACGACAAAGACAGGAAATAACACGGGTAGAAACGTAGTTTATAAGGGAACCATAGAGATTAAAAGAACTTCTCTAGAGAGTAGAAAGGGTAAGATAACAAAAGGTGATACAGAAACGTAACAAGTGAATTCTTTCGAGAAATATGGAGGAACGATAAGAAACCTTGAGACACAAGTCAAACGATATAGAAAGGTAAAGAGGAAACGGAAAACGAAGAGAAGAGAGGTAATAAACATTCCGGAGGAGTCTGTTTGTAAAACGGAAGGACGTAAAGAAACAGAAACCCGATCAAAACTAGTGACGGAGGACACATTACAATGCTCGAAGTAAGGTATTAAGAAGCCCGTGAGACAGGGAGTCTATATTAGGGAACTTGGACAAACAGTGAAAGTGACTTATTAGAATTCCCTAAACTAAATCCAGTATGGACTTATCGGACTACCAAAAGGGAAAGAAGTTAAGTATATTTCCGATGAGTAATTTAAAATGTCGTGACTAACATTGAGACCCTAGAAGTTATTGAAATGACGGTTACTCTTTTTACTCTTTCTCTAGTACTCTGGTACGGTTTGAACGTGTCGTTAACTTTCAGGTATTCAATTGTTCACAAATTTACTAAAAGTTGTAGGAGACGAATTTTTTTTCCTTCCTTCCTTCCTTTCTTTCTTTCTTTTAAGTTTCTTTTTGTTATTCTTTACAAAGATTACGGTCGTTGAGAACTTTTTATTAAAATTTTCTTTACAAGTAAATCGACCATAGTAAAACGGTTTTTTTTTTTTTTACATCGATCTTTAGTGACATCGAGAGATTTAGAGTCGGAAAGTATCTCGTTTACAATAGAGACTTTACCACTTGAGTCTATTAATCGACGACAAAGTAACTATTCACTGAAAAATCAAATTTCGTATTTCGATCGTTTACCTATTTTATGATTATCTCTTCTCTCCCGAAATCTAAAAAAACCATTAAAATTATCGTAGTTCATCCACTACCAAGATCGGTCGATGTCACGACTCTTAATGGGTGACATGTCCAACAATAGGACCTACAAATTACTTGTAGTTCTAATCACAATTCAGACCCCGACGAAATAAAGTTTCTCTATCTTGAAATTTCTCTTGATTTACGTTAACCGTAGTAAAGACATGTCAATTTATATCTCATATAGGGATTATATAAATGATGACACACTGTCATTAAACATTTATTCTGAGGTACTTTGATACCCCAGTTATTTAGTAGACAAAGAAGTCCCTATTGATTAGTTTTATAATTACGTAGTTCCGTTACATCGTTTTATTTTTGTAGGGACGTTTCATGCCATACACGGGTTTATTAATACGAGAAAAGTTACACATATATCAGAGATTGCAAGGATGATTTCTCCTTGAACGACGGGGACTTTGATTGTGTTACAACATTTGGTTATTTCAATTTTAAAGTTTTGGTCTTCTCAAACGACATATGTATCTTACATACGTGAGAATGTTAAAATTACAAATAAGAATTGGTATGTACTAAAAGAGAATACAGATTGTATACTATTCTAATTTTATTTAAAATTTCTATGTACATATAGAACTTTTATACGTACTGTACCATATACACGTAAATATTTACACCGGGGTCATCTCGTCCAGGAACTAGTTTTAAAATACTAAAGAATAACTTTGTGGGGGACGTCTTACCAGCCCGAGTTATAGTCTCTTGTTACATTTATGTCTCGTGTAGTATGGCGTTTGACTGACCTTCTCTATTACGAGACGAACCACATTTTCATTATGACTTGTGAATGTAAAAATTCCGAAAGAGTCCTTAAATATTCCTACTAATCTGACAAGAGTGGACACGTTCAGTAACTTTCATTCTCAAAAACAACATTTGACTAGAATTACTCCTCCGGTTTTTTGGAAAACTTGTCCTCGTTCCTAAGTCTCGTAATGTATAAAAGAAAATTTTCTCCCTACGTTAACGACATTCAAAAAGATTGTAAACCCCAGTCTTACGCTCCGGTCCGTTTTCCCGTTTCTACTAAGTTCTGGTCATCCAAGTAAATGAAACTCGGTTAATATTACTTATAGTGTAGTTCCGACAAATGTAAAGACGACAGCAGGTATACGTAATCGCGGTCCAATTCACGTTCGGCACTCGGGGTGGTATCGAAGTATTTAGAGGTGACAGTAATCTATCGTTTCAGGTTACGGGATCGGAATGAAGGACCCTTATTGGAAACTAGAAGTCTAGTTGTCATTTTTATTAATGACCGACACCAGTCTCGTCCTAATCAGTAAACCAAGACTCATCACCGTGTCGACCTCTGTCTACACACGCAGAGGACGACCCTAAGACTTCGTAGAAGGGGCTCTCAAATATGGTACGAGCAGTAAGCAAATAGTCTCCGGTTTACAAAGAGAAAACATTTGCACACATTTTGTAAGAGTCTTAAAGTTTGTTATTGTTTAGCCCCAACTTACACCGGTTTTACGTTTTTCCTTTAGAGGGTAGACATGTTTAGTTTGACAACATCTTCTATTTTTGATTTTGTTATGTGTGTATGATAAAACTGTATCCAAAGTTATTGAAAAAAATTATCTTCAATTATAAGTCTTTTATAGTTTTCAAATTTATTCTTCTTTTAATGAATTCTACATCATTGGATACTTTAATTAAAAATATCAATTTAACTGAAAAGAATAAAAGGAATAAAACAGTACAGTAATAATTATAACTAAAATCCTTTTTATTAGATGTACTTATTTTATAAGACACGTTTTAAAATAAAAATAACAGTTATCGGAATATACAGTAATAAGTCTCTAATAAGGAAATAAGTTCTTTATAAAAAATCTCAGAGAAAGTACGACCCGTGTCAAGATCTGTAACCACTATGTTCACACTTGCCCTGTCTTCCATTGAGTTGCCCGAGTCTCCCATTGAGATCGATGACTCTTCTCAGTCCGTCATTTATTCCTTTACTCGTTCGTTGTCTTGACTCTTTGTCACCCCTCTAACCCCACCCACTCGTAGGACTACATGACCAGTTCCATCTGGAGGGACTTTAACCACAGAAGAACACATTCTGAGTCACTACTTTTTCTTAGTCAGTACTCTCTTGACCTCAATTTTCAACAGTATTATACGCATTACTTACTGTTCACGCTTTCAGGACACCCCTTACCCACACTACACAGATTCCTTGTCTGTTTTTGGTCGTATCGGGCTCGAGTCTCTTGAATGTCCGTCATCAAAAGTGACACGGAATCTCTGATACCATTCCTCTAGACTGAGATAAGATGTGTATAACACCCAAAAGGATTCGTATAAAACTTGGAAAAGAGGGTTACCTAGTACTTATCGTACTTTTCCGATCTCGAAAGAGAAATATTTAATTACTTATTCTTTCTTTTTATCCATATCACTCCGGATAAGATCACAAATTTTTTGGTGAATTGTCTGAGAAGAACAAGACTTTTTCTTTATGTAATAGGTCGGTGTGAAAAAAAAGATAGAGGAATCCAATATCAGTTTGTGTTCCGCTATTTCCTTTAAAGTCCAATCTAAAGTGTTGACAGTTCTTGGAGAACCCCGACTAAAAATATAAAATAACTTAAACCGAGGACCTGTCTGATTAAACGGTCCTGACGGAAATGAGACCCACAGTGTGTCTGTGTCTGATTTATTTAAACGTCATGAAGTCTTCGAGGTAACAAAAGTAAGACTAACAAGTGATCCCGAATAGGGGTGATGAAGGAGTGAACTCTTTACTGGTAGGTCTCCAGTGTGGAATGAACTTTGATCGAGTTCTAACGGTTTGTAAATTGGATTCGTTTACAAGGGATTCTTTACCTATCGTAAAATGTTTTCTTAAGTAATTTAATTATATAAAAGTAAATCGAAGAGTTTCGATTACTGACGTACAACTAATTTTAGGTTCTGTACCGGACATTTTTGTTAATCTTTTCATGTTTCTTTCAGAGTATACATTAAGGTACTGGACCTCTACTGGTGTCAATTATAAAACTACTGGCGTCAACTATAAAACCAAAGATGAAGGGTCTATAATTCTGAACAATTAAGATGGATGAAAAATAATTGAGAACGGAACAAACAAACAAAATTTAAATTAAATGTTCCAAAGTATAAGAAGATTCTATATCTTAATAACTACTATTAACTATGTCTCTTGTCTAACCACCTGTTTTATCCATTTCTCCCAGTTTTCCATGTTTAATGGTTAATATTTTATGGATTCAGGAACTTACATTATATGTTGTCCCACTGGTATCAATTATAACACGACGTATAAGCGTTCAAGACTCTGTCATTTAGAATTTTCAAGAGTATTACTTATTTTATTTCATACATTGTAAGTCTTTTACTTCTAGTACCGTAGGCCAGGGTAGTGAGGTACCCTTTGTCTACGCCTTTGTCACCTTTGTTACAGTCTGAAGTAAAAACTCCCGAGGTTTTAGTGACGTCTGCCACTAACGTCGGTACTTTAATTTTCTGTGAATGAGGAACCTTCTTTTCAATACTCGTTGGACCTATCGTATAAGTTTTCGTCTCTGTAATGAAACGGCTGATTCCAGGTAGATCAGTTCCGATACCAAAAAGGACACCAGTACATACCTACACTCTCAACCTGACACTTCTTCCGACTCGGGACTTCTTAACTACGAAAACTTGACACCACGACCTCTTCTGAGAACTCTCAGGGAACCTGACGTTCCTCTAGGTTGGTCAGGTAAGATTTCCTCTAGTTGGGACCCTAAAGAAACCTTCCTTACTACGATTTCGACTTTGAGGTCATGAAACCGGTGGAGCACGCTTCTCAACTGAGTAACCTCTTCTGAGACTACGACCCTCCCTAACCCCGTCCTCCTCTTCCCTTGCTGTCTCCTACTCTACCGACCTACCATAGTGACTGAGCTACCTGCACTCAGACTCACTTGAGGCCCTCAACCACTACCTGTCCCTCCGGACCGCACGACGCTAAGTACCCCAGCGTTTCTCAGCCTGTATTGACTCGCTGACTTGACTTGACTTGATACACACCACCAGTAAAACTTTATATATTTTTATAACTTAGTAATACAAAACGTGGACTTTGATTTATGTCACAATATGCAGTTAAAAAAGAGTTAATTTTTTTATTTTTCCTAACTGGTTGGGTTTTGTAATTATCATACTTCCGACTCTTTAGGACCGAATCCGTAAAATTCGATCTTGTCCGGAGTGATATGGGAAAAAAAAAAAATTTCTTTACCTATTAGAAACCTTAATTATTCTATACATAAGAAACACCTGACCTCTTTTCTCCATCAACCAGATGTCTCGTTCTCTCCTTTCCAGAGGAGGTCCCTGTATGTGTGTCCTTTCCAATACCGAAGGATCAGACACCAAAGGTACGACGATGATGACGATTCAGTGAAGTCAACACAGACTGAGGCACACTGGGGTATCTGTCGTCGGGTGGTCCGAGGGACCAGGGACCCTAAGAGGTCCGTTCTTGAGACCTCACCTAACGGTAAAGGAAAAGGTATTGAACTACGTTACCGAGGTACTCCATACCTTTGTAATGTATCATGGGAATATAATTAAGGGTAATTTGATTCGTGATTCGTGGTAGCGTTAGACAATGAACCCAGAAAGAAACTTGAACCGGATTTCTTCAGCAAAGTTCTTTTACGTGGAAATCACGTCTTGAATCCACCTCCTAATGACTACTTACGTCTTCGTTTTTTTTTTTCCTTACTTCCTTTTTTTTAGTAGGGTTCTTGTTTTATTAGGATGTAACCCTTCGCCCTTTTCGTTAATTTAATTTATTAATCACTTATATGATTTACACTTTTTTTATATAAATGTTATTCGAATTTGAACATTTCTCCCGTTATATTTATTTAATTTTATTCCTATACCCCAATTCATACAAGAGGAAATAAAGTTCGATAGGACTCAGGTCAAAGGAGTATACGTTTTACTCCCATTATTTTTACTATATTCGATCTGCGAAAGTGAACTCTACTTCCTTTTGGTTGACAAAATACTCGTTAAACACCGTGTCAGAACTTAGTCCTCTCGGGGATTTAGAATTTATGTGGATTTCGGACAGTGAACAAACAATGGTCTTGAAATAGAAGAAGGGTAGACAAAAGTTTGCAGAGGGAGTAAGTAAAAAATTATCGTCAAAAGAACCCTACATTAAACATATCGTATGTTAAGTAGGAAAATCTCACATGTCACGGGCTCTAATACGTTCAAAGGGTGGTAGATTAACGTCTTATAAAAGTAATAGGGTTTTGTTTGGGGTATAAATAATCGTCACCGAGGGGTAAGAGGGAGGGACGTCGGGATCAGTGGGTTATT
Source organism: Capra ibex (assembly GCA_006410555.1). Taxonomy (NCBI): domain Eukaryota; kingdom Metazoa; phylum Chordata; class Mammalia; order Artiodactyla; family Bovidae; genus Capra; species Capra ibex. Next base: position 39,988,650 of record SJYO01000647.1, read on the forward strand.
AGGTGCAAGTCAGGGATACCTAAACGGATGAGACCTGTAAAGTATAGCTATCCTAGGACATTGTACACCGAAAAACGTAGACCGAAGAAAGTTCCTCGGATTACAAAAGTTCGAAGTAGGTACAACATCATACACAGTGTTGAGGTAAAGAAAATAGAAATAACGAAGTAACGAAGTAAAAAGACTAAGAGAGGCCTCTGGTTTCCGGAGTCGACGTGACCATGTGTACCGACGGTTGTCCAGACCTCGAATTTAAGAATGTCTGAGTGTGTGACTTCTCTCTTACCGGGGTGAGAGACCCTGGGTCTCCGTCTCTCTTCTCGGGACTGACCAAATTGAAACCGTTTCGAATATCTAGTTAGTTGTCCGATTACACACTCTTCGAATGGAACCCAGGGAGGAACCAAGATTAGTTGACATCAGTTCCTTTATCGTGGTCCAATACTTTTACGAATAAACTCTTTCGGTACACCTTGTTTCTACCTTAGTATTTACCCTCAATGTAAAGGGTCTCATAAACCCCTCTCCATTCACTCCTCTACTTTATTGTATAAGTCATATTAAGTACACAGATTACTCGTTTATCCTTTTATCTATGTTTTTAAAATTCATATACGTCATATTTGAAACAGCTAACTAAATAGGTTCTTTTCGAATCCGTAAGATCTCCTTGACACTTTCCTGACACCCCTCCTTTTTTTTTTTTTTTTCTCAACGGTTCTAAAACTAATTATCTCTGGTTGTTCATTACTTGTAACCACTGTTGAGAAACGACTAAAAAAAGATCTTTTCATATCTTTACCTAAGTACCCGACGTCTTCTTCACTTCCGTTCCATTTGTCTAATTACTTTACTTTTTTAATCTGTACCATATAAATACGATACCTTGTAACTTCTCGTCACTTTTAAGTAATGTTGTACGTCGCTATCTAATCTTAGATTTTTCGTATAACAAAGTACTTTCTTCAGTGTTTATATATCATACTAAGATAAATATATTTACAGTTTTAGTCCCCTTTGTTCTATTAAATATATATATATATATATTTACGACACTCTTTTCGTTCACTTAAACCATACTACCGACGATTGATCACCCCCATTATTTGTTGAAACTTTCTCTCGATTATTTCACCCACTAATTGAAGATCTTTATTGCAAGAAAAGATAAGAAAGTGAAACTGTGACCGATACACCTATATATATGAAAAATAATAAAAAGCTAATATACACACGTAAAAATAAATGAAAACGTATATACTATATAAAGTATTAATTTTTATATACATAGGGAGGTTCGTTATTCCTCTCTCTTCTCTCTCCTTTTTTTCATACTCTTACTTAATGTCAAAACAAAAACAAAAAATGTTTTTCTGTTCACATGAGTCAAACGACTGGAAAAGACATTGTTAGTGAGCTATTATGTACAACAAATTCCATATACACCTCACTCACTACTTCTAGTACAAAGTACACTGGAAGTTCTATTTCTATTATAAAAATTTTTCTTTCTCTTAAAACTTTTAAGTAAAATTTTTACAAAAATGGTAAGATTCTAAAAATATTGATTTGTATTAATCACGATAGACATTTAAATATATGTATATATGAAAATTCTTGAAAATGACTAAATATTACAACATCAAAGTCCACGTGTCGTTTTACTTAGTCAATACATATATGTATACCGGAGAGAAAAAGTTTAAGAAAAGGGTATATCCGGTTATGTCTCATCTCAAGGGACAGACATGTCGTCCAGGAATAATCAATAGACAAAATATACATCACACATATACGGTTAGGACTAAAGGTGTTAAATAGGGTGACGGAAAAAGGGGAGGTCATTGGCATTCAAACAAAAGACGTAGACACTGAGATAAAGTATTTATTGAAGTACACATAGTAAAAAGATACGGTGTCCATTCGTTATAGAATACTACAAACAAAGAGAAAGACTGAATGAAGTAAATCATACTATTAGAGATCCAGGTAGAGTATGTATAAAATTTTTCAACACTTTTTTCCATAAATAATTCATGAATACTTCTAAAAGTCACTCTTGAATTGGTCAAACAATATTAGTGATTCTCTATGTCTATTTTGAAGTTTTACCATTACTATTATTCTTTTGACTGTAGATTCTTCTACCTTTAAATTGTTGGGATAATGGTATTTTTTCAAATCTAGATATCTAGTAAAACTTAATAAAAAAGATCGACTGTCGAAGTTTTGGTTCGAACTTTTCTTGTTTGAACTTTAGTCATACTTGTAAGGTAACAACAGGATGTAATAATTTGTCTCACATTTTCATTATTTTAATTAAGTCAATGTAATACGAGTGACGTCATAATCATAACTATTTAACCAAAATGGTACTTGTCTATTTCAGTTAATTTTGAAATAATTTTATACATTAAGTTTATATATGAAAATAAGGTTTAAATAAGTAAATAAATATATAGACAATTGAAAATTTAATAGTGAAAGAGAGGAAAATTTACACATAAAACACATGACGTATTACAAATAACAGACGATAAGGTCACCAAATACACATAGTAAATATATACTTATTTATATGTTAAATAAATAATTTATATCTATAGAGAAGACCTTTTAACCTTTATAGTTCTCTTTTAAAACGGGTTTCCGCCCACCTGTGTTATTTCCTGTCTTCCCTCTCTCTGGATCATCTACCACCTCTCTAGCTCTTCTGTACCCAGTGGGGGCGCGGGGTCGGGGCTCGTGGGACATAGGACGTAGCTTGGACCTGACCGCTAAGCAAAGAATATACTATAATATGCACAAAGTTACGGTAAGAGGGTTCAGTAGGGTGGGAGAGGGAGAGGGCGTCTCAGGTTTTCTGAAGATATGTAGACACAGAGAAAACGACAGAGCGTATGTCCCAATAGTAATGGTAGAAAGATTTAAGGTATATATACACAATCATATGACATAACCACGAAAAGAAAGATTTTCATTTTATTTTACAGTTTTTTTTTTTTCCTTCTTCTTCTCTACCTTTCTTACGTACCTTCTTGACATTTTTGTTTCTAGAATTACTTGGTCTAATGACTCTACCACACCAGTCAGTGGGTCTCGGTCTGTAGGACCTCCCACTTCAGTTCACCCGGAATCTTTCGTGACGACAATTACTTCGACCACCTTCATCGTCTTAAGGTCATCTCGATACATTTGGGACTTCCTACTACCGTAGTTCCACCACGTAAGTTATACAATCGTTTAAACCTTCTGGGTCGTCGACGGTGTCCTGACCTTTATCAGCTAGGAGTTGGGTCAAGGGTTCTTCTCGTCATGATTACTTACACGACTGGTAGTCTGTTAACGTAGGTAGAAGGTACGATGATTCCAGTACGACTTATAGAACCTACGATCTGAAGTCGTAAATACACTTTGTTCTTGAGGGTCTACAGGTTTGACCCAGGTCTTTTCCTTCTCCTTGGTCTTTAGTTCAACGGTTGTAAGTGACCGAGTATCTCTTTTGTTTCCTTAAAGTCTTTTTGTAGATGGAGACAAAGTAACTGATACAATTTCGGAAACTGACACACCTAGTATTGTTTGACACCTTTTGAGAATTTCACTACTATTGTGGTCTGGTAGAATGGGTAGAGGACTCTTTGGACCTACGCCCAGTTCTTCGTTGTCAATCTTGGAACACACCTTGTTGACTAACCAAGTTCCAACTCTTTCCTCATGCTGTCCCGATGGACGACAGTAGGGCAAACAAATAGGACATGGGACTCGTATAGTCCTCTTTACGGTCCAACCTACTCAATGTTCGATCTTAGTTCTATCCACCGTCTTTGTAGTTGTTGGAGTCTATGCATCTACTGTGATGAGATTACCGTCTTTGACTTCTCCTTGATTCTAGGAGAATTACTCCCACTTCCTCGTCTTACTTTTTGTACCAAAGTTTATTCATAATTGTTTTGATTCTAGCACCGTAAACTGGGTAATGAAGTACCGTTTATCTTCCCCTTTTCCACCTTGATGACCGTCTAAAGGAGAAAAACCCGAGATTTGAGTGACGTCAACCACTGACGTCGACACTTTAGTCTCCTGTTAATGAACAACATTCCTTTCGATACTGTTTGGATCTATCGTACAACTTTTCGTCTCTGCACTGAAACGACTGTTTCCAGGTATATGAGCTCACCAGTACATACCAACACTCTCGACCTGACATCTCTTCCGTCTCGTGGTTCTTAACTACGAAGACTTGACACCACGACCTCTTCTGAGGACTTTCAGGGGACCTATCGTTTCTCTAGTTTGGTTAGTTAGAATTCCCTTTAGTTGGGACTAATGAACAACCTTCCTAACTACGATTTCTACTTCGAAGTCATAATACCAGTCAAGTCAAGTCAAGTCAGCGAGTCAACACAGGCTGAGAAACGCTGGGGTACTTAGCGTCGTATGGTCCGGAGGGACAGGTAGTGGTTGAGGGCCTCAAGTGAGTCTGAGTACAGGTAGCTCAGTCACTACGGTAGGTCGGTAGAGTAGGAGACAGCAGGAGAAGAGGAGGACGGGGGTTAGGGAGGGTCGTAGTCTCAAAAAGGTTACTCAGTTGAGAAACGTACTCCACCGGTTTCATGACCTCAAAGTCGAAATCGTAGTAAGGAAGGTTTCTTTAGGGTCCCGACTAGAGGAAGTCTTACCTGACCAACCTAGAGGAACGTCAGGTTCCCTGAGAGTTCTCAGAAGAGTTTGTGACGTCAAGTTTTCGTAGTTAAGAAACCGCGAGTCGGAAGAAGTGTCAGGTTGAGAGTGTAGGTATGTACTGATGACCTTTTTGGTATCGGAACGGATTTGCCTGGAAACAACCGTTTCATTACAGAGACGAAAACTTATATGATAGATCTAAACAGTATTGAAAAGAAGGTTCCTCATTTGTAGAAAATTAAAGTACCGACGTCAGTGGTAGACGTCACTAAGTGGACTACGTTTTTCAACTGAGTAACCTTTTCAGGGACTTCGATCCTTTAAAACTTCCGTCTTCTTCGTCCGTGGTCTCCTACCGTAGTAGTCACGTTACCTGTACTTGTACCTGTTTGAATCCCTCTACCACTTCCTATCCCTCCGGAGTCCACGACGATAGGTACGCAAACGTTTCTCAGTCTGTACTGACCCGTTGACTTGTTGTCGTTGTTTTTATATGTTATATAATATTAGTACGATGTTTTAAAATTACTCACATACTAAAAATTCAAACCTCTGGTTACAAGACTTTTAGAAGGATATTAGTGTATTTTATAATTTAAACCTATAAAACAGGAATGGGTACATCACTCTTTTTAGTTATAGTCAATGGTCCAGTATCGTTTGTGGGAGAAAGTTGTTGTGTTCTCTACTAGAATGTGTACCTGTAGCGTTCTACCGATTATGGCTTTAGTCTACCTAATATAAGAAACGTCCGTTTCTACCTCTTCGAGATATGTCAGTCGTTTTTGTTCCGACCTTGTTTCAAGTCTAGTACTTGAGGAATAATGTTTTAAGTCTGAATTCAACTTTTTCATCCCTTTTGGTGATCTGATAAGTATGTACTGTATTTATTTTAGAGAATACTAATGTGTCATCTTCACTCTTTATCTAAGTTCCCTATTCTAAACTATCCGTCTCACGGTTTCTTGACACCTGTCTCTAAACATTGTAACATGTACTCCACCACTAGTTCTGGTAGGGTTTCTTTTTCTTTACGTTTTTTCCGTTTTACCAACAGACTCTTCTAGAATGTTTATCGACTCTTTTTTTTTTTCTCTCTTCGATCTCCGTTTCCTCTTTTCCTTTCTATATAGGTAGACTTAGGTCTCAAGGTTTCTTATCGTTCCTCTCTATTCTTTCACAAGGAGTCACTAGTCACGTTTCTTTATCTCCCCTTTTTTCTTACCCTTTCTGATCTCTAGAGAAGTTCTTTTAATCTCTATTGTGGTTCTATTGTAAAGTACGTTTCTACCCGAGTTCTTTCCTGTCTTTGTCATACCTGGATTGTCTTCGTCTTCTATAATTCTTCTCCACCGTTCTTGTGTGTCTTCTTGATATGGTTTTTCTAGAATTACTGAGACTATTGGTGTTACCACACTGGTGAGTGGATCTCGGTCTGTACGACCTTACGTTTCAGTTCACCCGGAATCTTTCGAAGTGATACTTGTTTTGATCACCTCCACTACCTTAAAGTCAACTAGATAAAGTTTAGGATCTTCTACTACGTCAATTTCACAACACGAGTTATACGGTCGTTTAAACCTTTTGAGTTGTCACCTGTGTCCTGACCTTTTCCAGTCAAAAGTAAGGTTAGGATTTCTTTTTGTTGCGGTTTCTTACAAGTTTGATGGTGTATTAACGTGAGTAGAGTCTGTGATAGTCTTATTACTAGTTTTAAGAGTTTCGTTCTGTAGTTGTCATGTACTTGATACCTAAAGGTCTACAAGTTCTACCTAAATCTTTTCCGTCTTCTCGTCTCTAGTTTAAAGGTTTTAGACAACCTAGCAGCTTTTTGGTTCTCTCAAGGTCATTTTGTAGATGAAGACGAAATAACTGACGCGGTTTCGGAAACTGACACACCTAGTGTTGTTTGACCTTTTAAGACTTTCTCAACCCTTATGGTCCGGTGGACTGAACCGAGGGCTCTTTAGATATACGTCCAGTTCTTCGTTGTCAATCTTTACTTGTACCTTGTTGTCTGTCCAAGGTTTATTCCTTTCCTCATACAGTTCCGACATATAACAGTGGGACGAATAAATTGCATATACGTCTCATGTAGTACTCTTTACGACCCGACCTACTTAGTGTTTGACCTTAGTTCTAACGACCCTCTTTATAGTTATTGAAGTTTATACGTCTATTGTGGTGGGAATACCGTCTTTCACTTCTTGATTTCACGGCGAACTACTTTCACTTTCTCCTCCCACTTTTTCAACAGAATTTCGAGTTGTAAGTCTTTTGGTTCTAGTACCGTAGACCAGAGTAGAGAAGTACCGTTTATCTACCTCTTTGTCACCTTTATCACTGTCTGAAATAAAAAACCCGAGGTTTTAGTGACGTCTACCACTGACGTCGGTACTTTAATTTTCCGAACGAGGAATTCTTTTCGATTCTCGTTGGATCTGTCGTATAATTTTTCGTCTCTGTAATGGAACGGTTGTTTCCAGGAAGATCAAAATCGACACCAAAAAGGTCATCAGTGCATACCCATACTCTAAACCTCATATTTCTTTTGACTCACGACTTCTTGACTACGAAAACTTGACACCACAACCCCTTCTGAGGACTCTCAGGGAACCTAACGTTCCTCTAGGTTAGTCAGGTAGGATTTCCTTTAGTCAGGACTTATAAGTGACCTTCCTCACTACGACTTTGGCTTCGAGGTTATGAAACCGGTGGACTATACTTCTTGACTGAGTAAACTTTTCTGGGACTACGACCCTTTCCAACTTCCGTCCTCCTCTTCCTCTGTTGTTTCCTACTCTACCAACCTCCCGTAGTGGCTGAGTTACCTGTACTCAAACTCGTTCGAGACCCACAACCACTACCTGTCGCTTCGAAGCGTGCGACGTCAGGTACTGCAGCGTTTCACAGCGTGTACTGACTCGTTGACTTGACTTGACTTCAATATGTTAACAATCTCAAGATACAGGAAACAGGGTGTCTAAACATAAAAATGTGGTAGAAATACTCCATTGACAAAACGTACAAGTATGTTAAACCAAGAAAGGAATTCGACTTAAAAATAGTGAACGGAACTCGAATGTTTGTAAAAGACCAAAAAGAGAGAATCTTTATGAACAATGTTTCGTCATACAATACATCTGATATACTCATTGACTTAAAGGTTCGTCTTTACGTTACTTAAATCTTCCAACTTACGAAGGACAAAAAGAAAACTTAAGATAACTTCATCAAAACTAAAGGTTGTAACACAATTGAAGACGACATTTCGTTTCACTAAGTCAATACGTATATGAATAAGAAAAAGTACAAAAAAAGGTAATACCAAATAGTGTCCTATAAGTTATCTTAAGGGACGCGATATGTCATCCTGGAGTAACAAATAGGTAGGATAATGTATATCCTACGTAGACAACTAGGGTTTGAGGGTTTGGATCTTCCTAGTCATGAAGTATTCTAACATATGTAGATAACACCATCCAGAAAACATCAAGACTTGGAACGTTTTATAAAATATAAACGGATGTACTTTGTACATGTCAAAAAAAAAAAGGACCGTTTACTAAACTCTCAGTCGGTTGTATAGTTGATAGTATACTTTAAGAGAAACAGACGGAGTTGGTCTGAGTCGGGTAGAAAGAAAACAAAAGAGGAAAACACAAAGTGATCTAAAGTTTTATAATAATAAAAATAACGTCACTAAGAAAATTCTCAAATACACAACTAGAGTTAGTCACTTGAGATTTAAGAACTTCTGTCTCTGATACAGAATAGTGGATTTGAACATTGTCTACAAGGTTATAAATAAAAATTTCTTTATTTAATCAGTATATAAGAAATAAGGAATATAGTCACAAAGTGTTTGTCACAAGTTTTTTCTTATCATAATTATGATAGAAACTTTCACGGATACCATTTTCTTAAAGTAACGGTTTATAAAAAACACCATATATAAAAGAATGATCCTCAAGTTTTACACGTAATCAGACAATTTTTCTTACCTCTTAAGGATGTTATTTATTTGGATAAATTTAAAGAAATTGAGTTATAAAGGGTTTGTATTTACATTTATAGAGGGAAAAAAGGATCTTGTGTATAATTACAGGACACCTATACCCAAAGACACACGATTATGAGATTCTTTACGATACAACGTTGTAAAGACAACAATTTACACGTGCGTCTCTTTCGTTAATTCCCCTACTCGATATTAATATACATACATTAAACCATCCGATAAACGTGGATTTCGTTTCCTTCACTTAAGATTTATCAATTTAATAAATGGGTACATCTTTTTACAGTAAACAAACATAATTTTTGTGTCCAAGATCTAATTCTCCATTTGAGACAAGAGACATTCAAAAGTGTCCCTCTTCCAAAACGTCAAACTGAACAGACTTTTACTAATATTAATTTTTCAGTGAATTTTTAATATTTAATTTTCAGTAATATTTAATTTTTCAGTCAAATTTTATTAGTTTAGTTATATTGAGTATTTAAATCGTGTTAACAGAAAACGGGCGACATCACAGAGACATAAATTAAGGTCCCACAATTTATAGAGGTCCCTATCCAGTAGTTAGTGTATTATTTTAGTCAACAGAAAATTTAAAACTGGAGTACGTCCTAACATTTAAACCGGTACTTGAATTACGAAGTTTAAACCTAATATTAAGAGAAAAAAATTTCTTTTAGACAAGAATTTCCCACGCTAAAAAATTTGACGACCTAATGACTTTTTGTGAATGAACCCATTTACTTTTTAAAATCAACTATTGTAAACAACACTTTATTTTGCTGTAAATTTTTAGTCAGAGTAAGTATTAAATGTTACCTTTTCTTAGACTCTTTCTTGTATATATTGTGTTGTAACGTTCAATTGATACAAGGTTAAAAAAATTTAGTAAATTCTTTAGGTGAAACCTGTAGACTGGAGGTTTAATATTTTCTTGTTTAAACACAACCTAATATAGTGATTCAAATAATATCGTTATTGTCCTTTGTTTATATCGATTTCTGTTTACTACAATTTATAAAAAAACATACAAATAAGTGGAAATGTAGAAACTACTCTCTAGACAGGTCTAGTTAACGGATGAATAATTTAATCCGACAAATAGAATAACAACTTAAAATCCTCAAAAACATAAAAAACTATACCCAGAAATAGTTTACGAAGAAAAAAACGTTTATAAAGGTGGTCAGACTCAGAACATATAAGTAAGGTGTTTATGGAAACATCCTGTTAAAATTAAAATTACTTCAGATTGAAAATGAAAGTACTCTTCTTAGTCAGATATATCAACAGTACCATCCCTACGACGACGACGACGATTGAGCGAAGTCAGCACAGGCTGAGACACACCGGGGTATCTGCGTCGGGTGGTCCGAGGGGCAGGGACCCTAAGAGGTCCGTTCTTGTGACCTCACCTAACGGTAAAGGAAGAGGTTATACCATCCCTACTCAGTTATACTTAAATTGTTACTTATATAATTAATAGACACTATAATGATTCTAATACATAAAATAATTGAGTTTCTCTAATTAATAAATTTCTTTTATAGAAAGTCCACTTATTTTGTGGTTTTATTTAAAGTTTATTATTCGATAGAAATAAATAAGGAAGTTTTCTATAGTCGATTAATATATTCTTTCGTCTTACTTATGGTCACTTACTAACTAAGAATCTCATATAAATACTTATCGTTTGGTCGAATCAAACTAAACACACACACACACACACACACACACACACGCGCGCGCGTGCGGTCCTTTATAATAAACTACTCACAAAAAAAATTGTACGTTTTTTTACTCAATAAAATACGTTGGTACAGTAAATATCCCCCACCCCCCATCTTTATTTGTGTTTTTGTATTAAGTGATGTCTTACGAATCCTTAAGAAAGAGACACAGACAGACAGAGCGTCGGTGGGCGGGGGGAAAAAACCGGACGTGACCAGTGGACCTAGAATCAAGGATCTTGTCCATAGCTTGGGCGTGGTGGACGTCTCCTACGTTTATCAAGATTGGTGGTATCTTAAGAGTTGAAACCTTAAGAAATACGACGACTAAGTCTGGGTCAGGTTTACGTAATTTTATCTAAGAAGTTTGAGAATTAAGAAATGAGGGTATCTTTGGTAGTTATGATGTTTCTTTTCTTCGTTAAAAGTCAAAAGACACATAGAATAAAACAAGGAACCCTCTTCTCCAGTTTTCTTTTATTTGAAGGTAAGTTTCTTCGTAGTTTGGTTCCTCTTGTAGAGATTACTACTCTTTCACTTTCACTTCAGTGAGTCAGAACAGACTGAGAGACGCTGGAATACCTGGCATCGCATGGTCCGAAGAGGCAGGTACCCTAAAAGGTCCGTTCTTATCACCTCACCCAACGGTAAAGGAAGAGGTCCTCTAGAAGGGTTGGTTCCCTAACTTGGACCCAGAGAGCGTAACGTCCATCTACGAAATAACAGACTCGGTGGTCCGTTCATCATCCTTATTACTCTTTTCGTGATGTGAAAAGAAGGGAAGACTTACTAATTCAGTGGACTTTAGTCATGTCCATATTGTACTTACTGATACTTTAGTGGTTCTCAATCCTCCTTCGTAATCCGTAAGAATTAAAGTTTGATAGACATTCTTTGAGAGACATTGTCTATTTCCTCTTCTCTACCCTGTTCTTTCTTTTTATAGATCGAAACATGTCTGAACACTTGGTGTATGAAAACGAAAAACTTTTGACAAAAGGTGTCTCGAAAAAGGACACGTTTATAATAATTAGTATTAATATACTAATTATATTTATGTCTGATCCTAATCTCAACCTATACATTGTTTACTTCAAATACCCACTTCTTTTTTCTCTATTCAAATAGAGATTTGCGACCCTCTACGTTACGAAAAAAGTTTGTACCACGAAGGGTGTTTTCATAAAATCATGAAACAGTCGTAAAAATTTACTAAATAATCATTGTAAATGAGATCTTTATCAGTTTAGGTGTCTATGAAGAATACAAATATACGGGTCGTAATAGGGACACTTGTAAAGTTATTAAATGTCTAAAACTGAATTTAATCAAAGGATAAAAAATTAAATCTTCTAGTCACTGAACTTTAGTGTGATATAAGTAAAGACGTGTAAATATATGTGTGTCATGGGTTACATGACTTACATCATGTTTTTATGTCTGACCTGATATTTAGTACGTTTTTATCTTACGGGAAGTGACGCTACAGGCATTAGATATATCGACACTGGAACGAAAAATTTTACGGACAAAGTGTTTCCTCTTGTATTAGACACACACACACACACACACGCGCGATTCAGTGGAGTCGGTACGGGTTGAGAAACGTTAGGGTATCCTAAGAGGTCCCTTCTTATGACGTCACCCAACGGTACGGGAGGAGGTCCCCTAGAAGAGTTAGGTCATCGTTCACCCAATAAATGGTGATCATGGTGGACCTTTTGGGGTTAGACACACTCTTTATCAGTTAAGTGAATATTAAAGTGAGATATTAGATTGTCTCTTCATTCCTAACACTCACCAGTGTATTACAACAGAGTTCACCCGGATTTCCTTGAACACTCCCCACTGGATATCTTTCAGACCGTACATTTCCTGACAGGTAACCTGGTAGAGTAAACTGTAAAAGAAAAGTCTACATGGAGACAAATAAAAAGGGGTTGTTTGATTTGACATTTTTAAACTCATTTTTATGATAGAAAAGATCAGAAACAAGTAACTTTTCTTTTATTTTACTTGATAGTCTTCGCGAACTAAAATCAAAATCACAAACACAAATAAAAGACAACGACGGTATTTTTAACGGCGTTTAAATCGAAGTCAAGTCAGTGAGTCAGCACAGACTGAGAAACGCTGGGGTACTTAGTGTCGTGCGGTCCGAAGGGACAGGTAGTGGTTGAGGGTCTCAAATGGGTTTGAATACAGGTAACTCAGCCACTATGGTAGGTTGGTAGAGTAGGAAACAACAAGGGAAGAGGAAGACGGGAGTTAGAAAGGGTCGTAGTCCCAGAAAAGTTTGCTCAGTCGAGAAACGTAGTGCACCGGTTTCATGACCTCAAAGTCGAAGTTGTAGGCAGGAAGGTTACTTGTGGGTCCCGACCAGAGGAAATCCTTCCTGACCAACCTAGAGGAACGTCAGGTTCCCTGAGAGTTCTCAGAAGAGGTTGTGGTGTCAAGTTTTCGCAGTTAAGAAGACGTGAGTCGAAAGAAATATCAGGTTGAGAGTGTAGGTATACACTGATGACCTTTTTGGTATCGGAACTACTCTGCCTGGAAACAACTGTTTCATTACAGAGACGAAAAAGTATACGACAGGACCAACCAGTATTGAAAGAAAGGTTCTCGTTCGTGGAAAAATAAAGTACCAAAGTCAGTGGTAGACGTCACTAAAACCTCGGGTCTTTTTATTTCAAAGAGTGACAAAGGGGTAGATAAAGGGTACTTCACTACCCTGGCCTACGGTACTAGAAGTAAAAGACTTACAACTCGAAATTCGGTTGAAAAAGTGAGAGGAGAAAGTGAAAGTAGTTCTCCGAAAAATCAAGGAAAAGTGAAAGACGGTATTCCATCACAGTAGACGTATAGACTCCAATAACTATAAAGAGGGCCGTTAGAACTAAGGTCGACCACAAAGAAGGTCGGGTCGCAAAGAGTACTACATGAGACGTATATTCAATTTATTCGTCCCACTGTTATATGTCAGAACTACATGAGGAAAAGGATAAACCTTGGTCAGACAACAAGGTACAGGCAAGATTGACAACCAAGGACTGGACGTATGTCCAAAGAGTTCTCCGTCTAGTCCACCAGACCATAAGGGTAGAGAAAGTCTTAAAAGGCGTCACATAACACTAGGTGTGTCAGTTTACGAANACTACATGAGGAAAAGGATAAACCTTGGTCAGACAACAAGGTACAGGCAAGATTGACAACCAAGGACTGGACGTATGTCCAAAGAGTTCTCCGTCTAGTCCACCAGACCATAAGGGTAGAGAAAGTCTTAAAAGGCGTCACATAACACTAGGTGTGTCAGTTTGCGAAACCGTATCAGTTATTTCGTCTTTATCTACAAAAAGACCTTGAGAGAACGAAAAAATTACTAGGTCGCCTACAACCGTTAAACTAGAGACCAAGGAGACGGAAAAGATTTTGGTCGAACTTGTAGACCTTCAAGTGCCAAGTACATAACGACTTTGGACCGAACCTCTTTATCAAACTCGTAAGAAACCGTAACGAAAAGAAACCCTAACCTTGCTTTTGACTGAAAAAGGTCAGGACACCGGGGACGACTCAAAAGGTTTAAACGACCGTATAACTTACATCGTGAAAGTGTCGTGGTAGAAAATCCTAAACTTTATCGAGTTGTCCTTAAGGTAGTGGAGGTGATCGAAACAAGTATCACTACGAAAGATTCCGAGTGAACTGAGGTGTAAGATCCTACAGACCGAGATCCACTCACTAGTGTGGTAGCACTAATAGACCCAGTACTTCTAGAAAAAACATGTCAAGAAGATACATAAGAAGAATTATAGAAGACGAAGACAATCCAGGTATGGTAAAGACAGGAAATAACTCGGATAGAAACGAACTTTTCAAGGGAACCATAAAGATTAAAAGAACTTCTCGAGAGATCATTAAATCAAATTTGATTATCTTTAAATAATCGAGACTTAAAACATTGAGTCCTCACAGTTGAGGAAAGAAAAGTGTCCGACATTAGTTTCACAGTCGTCTTATCCGAGAATGATCCTACGAATCTCAGGTTCTTTCCTAGACGTAGGTCCCACTGTGTCTAACAAGGGACACCCACATCCTGACTCCAAGGGTAGAAGAACGACAAGTAGTCGACACTAGCAAACGTCGAAGATTTCCGACATGTATAAGAGGTCGAGTACGGGAGGAAGGAGTAGAAGGTTCGGTCATTTGACCAGCTCCCGAAGAGAAGTAAATGGAAGGAGGAGGGTGGTGGGGACAGGTAGTGGGGTAAAGGATGGGGAGCCACGAAAGGGTCTTGACCGTTTAAGAGGACAAATGTAGTAGGGTTACAATATCAGTACTGAAATTTATTATATAAAGAGACAAAACTACGTCTTACATGGATAACGAATACGGTAACATTTCTTCCTCCTTAAGTGACTTTGACGTGAGGTGACGGAGGAAAGTGAGTGTAGGGTTCATTGATGCCGTCTATAATAAAAGGCTCTACTCTAAAAGTAGGGAATAGACTGTCACACTACGACTGAGGGGAAGGAAGGTGACTCCACACCCTACAAGTAAGGGAAGGGAACTTAGAGTGTACGAACACTTTTGTCGTCTTCATCACATCACACTGGAAGTTCCCATCCAGTATTTTCTGTTGTGTCAAAAGAGTGCTAAGAGAACCCTATAAGTAAGAACCTTGGGTGGGCGGTCTACGGCTTCTTTGCGACTGCTGTTTCTGCCCGGTACACATCCCCAAGGTCGATTGCGTCGACTCCAGGAGCGACTGTCGGTCCTATTTTGAGGTCTGTGTGCTCCTTCGGAACCTCTAAAACACTTCAGGTCAGTGGCACACTGTCAGTAGTGACTCTTTAGGTCTCATCGACTCAGTTCAGTTATGGGTTTGGTACTCTCTATTATTATTGTACGAACAACAAAATTCGGTAATCCAAAACCCAGTTGTTATCTACTGACCCTGTTAATATAGATATAAAATATAATTCACGATAACAGAGTCCTAAGACCAGTCTTTAAGGTAGTATCAAAACAACCTAAACTACTTACAAAAAGAGACTAAAATAAAAAATATATTAAAAATTTCTAATATAAGGTAAATACTAATAATGTTTTATAACCGATATAGGGGACACGAGATGTTACATGAGAACCGGGATAGAGTGTCGATCAACAAACATGGAGGGTAAGGAGTGGGGACACAACGGGAAGGATATAGGTGACCGTTGGTTGGTGATCGAAGAAAAGATATAAACTTCAGACGAAAAAGAAAGAAAAAAAAAAAAAAACGATATAAGTGATCAAACAGCATAAAAATTTAAGGTTCATATTCACTAAATTATTTAAACAATAGGACAGACTGAATAAATAAAGTGAATCTTGTTACGGGTAACAATACAGGTAGGTATAAGAAGTTTACCGTTGTGAAGTAAGAAAAATACCCACTGTAAGGTGACATACAGGTCACGTCAAGTTAAGTCAGTGAGTCAACACAGACTGAGAAACGTTGGGGTACTTAGCGTCGTGCGGTCCTGAGGGACAGGTAGTGGTTGAGGGCCTCAAGTGAGTCTGAGTACAGGTAGCTCAGTCACTACGGTAGGTCGGTAGAGTAGGAGACAGCAGGGAAGAGGAGGACGGGGGTTAGGGAGGGTCTTAGTCTCAGAAAAGGTTACTCAGTTGAGAAACGTACTCCACCGGTTTCATAACCTCAAAGTCGAAGTCGTAGTCAGGAAGGTTACTTGTGGGTCCCGACTAGAGGAAATCGAACCTGACCAACCTAGAGGAATGACAGGTTCCCTGAGAGTTCTCAGAAGAGGTTGTGGTGTCAAGTTTTCGTAGTCAAGAAGCCGCGAGTCGAAAGAAGTGTCAAGTTGAGAGTGTAGGTGTGTACAGATGACCTTTTTGGTATCGGAACCGATCTGTCTGGAAACAACCGTTTCATTACAGAGACGAAAACTTATACGATAGATCCAACCAGTATTGAAAGGAAGGTTCCTCGTTCACAGAAAATTCGCAGATGACACACATCCACATATATATATGTAAATACACTTTCACTTTCAACGAGTCAGCACAGACTGAGAAAGACTGGGGTACCTGAGATATATATATATATATATATATATATATATGAAGTGGGTAAGTAGACAACTATTCGTGAACCCAACAAAGGCACAGAACCGATAACGTTTATTACGATGATACTTGTATACTTGTAACCCCACGACGTAGAAAAAAGTAATCACAAAAACAAAAACCTATATTTGGGTCCTAACCTTAAAGACCCAGTATACTATTCCTACGGGTATGAGTGCCGAAAAATAAGTTGTATCAAAACTTTTGGGATCGGTGTCGTTAGTCTCTTCTTTTTCTTTATTTTTCTTAGGTTTAACCTTTTCTTCTTCATTTTAACAGTGACAAATGTCTACCATACTATGACTGGTGAAAGCATATATTTCTTATTTTTATTTTAAATCGTATAATCTTAATATATTTATATAGTTACGTCTCCTACTGTCTCCTACTCTACCAACCTACCGTAGTGACTGAGTTACCTGTACTCAAACCCATTTAAGGTCCTCGACCACTACCTGTCCCTCCGGACCGTACGACGTCAGGTACCCCAACGTCTCTCAGCCTGTACTGACTCGATGACTTGACTCGACTTGACTTGGAATTACGTTTTAATTCTTTACCTTACTTTACGAATCTCTGCTTTCACGTAAGGATACAGTGATTCAGGGACTTTGGGTGTCCCCTTACACGGTTTGTGGTTTCAGGTTGTGTGAGAAATGATCCGAAAAGTCGAAGGAAACCAAAAGTATCAGTAGTAGTCGACAGTGAGAATAGACTTCCGTAGGAGAAGAATAACACGAGAGTTTAAATGAACTCTCTAATAGAAAGAATCCCTGTGTACTCGTGTTTTATAAGAATCAAAATTCACACAAATATAACAGGAGGATGAAAGAACTATTGTACCAAACCATATCTTAAGATTCAACTTTTATAACAAATTTTCTTTAACTTTATTAACGAGATAACATAGGATAGTGGACTACAATAGAAACCAGGTAACTAACTGGGTGACTAACTAGAGTAGACACACCTTAGTTAAAGAACACAAATTAGTTAAATGACCGGTCTAAAACCTTACTAAAAGAAGTAACCCTAACTTTGATACGTACACATATGGGAAAAAGGAAGTAAGGAAACCCGTTAAAACCCAGGAAACTTAAACTTCTTGGTACAGAACGGTATCGAACCCCTGTAAAAGAAAATAATAGATAAACTAACAGAATAAGGTAGAAGAACAGAGAAAGTGAAACGAAGACTTGTACAAAATAAATTGTTTGTGGAGGTAAAAGTTAGAAGAGAGTCTAAGGAGAGTACAGTAAAAGCTTAAAAATAAATCGAGACGTAATACCCCTTAAAGGTATGAAATTCTATCTAGTGAGTAAACCAAAAAATTGGACTTGGTAAAATTAGAAATAGACCAAGTGAATTGCACAATGTCAAACCCCCTCTTTTTCCATAAGTAACGAATTTTAAAGACAGAACTAAAGATTTAACAAGTAAGAAGTCATCGTTAGTTAAGAATTAAGTAAATATATATGAGAAGGTTGAGCGAGACTTAGGAGGGTCACAACGAGTACTTAATCGGAGGGTCCCCTTCAAACTGTTGTAAACGAGTAGTGTCTACTCTAAATGATTGACTATAGATCACCCATATCCAGTCTCCACAACGATTTATAGGATTTTACATATCCTTGTGGGTGATCTTCTTCGTAGACCGGGTTTTACAGGTATCATGGTTTCAACTCTTTGTACCCTTACACGGACAATCTTTGACTTTTAATGGAAACAAGGTATATAGTGAAACTTAAGGAAACCTTAATCAACATTATGAAAGAAGATAGATAAATACTAAACACACACATAGACACACACATAAAAGGTTTATACACAACTAGAAACAAGAATCAAGTATCAATAAAGTACCGAAAAGAGAACCCAACACAACAGATAATAGGGTCCTTGAACTGACTCTCTGGATTAACAACCAAAGACAATCTCTCATCCCAGTATAGTTGTCCAGTTATATGACATCTCACGAACTAGTATCTCGTCCGTTTGATTAATAACAGTTAAATTTCTCTCAAAAGAGACCCCTATTTCATCAAATGACATAAAGTATGGTCTAACTCGAAAAAAAAAAAAACAGAGAGAGAGTGAGAGAGAAAAAATCACAAAAGAGTCACAGACTACATTTCCAGACCTCAGTAAAGTTTTGGTAGAGATGAAAAGAGTGCCCGGGTTTAAGTAAGATCTTATGGAGGGGTCTGTCCACAATCCAAGATAGGACCTCCGTTTATGACGACGACAGTCAGTAAAATAGACGTTTATACCGTTTCCTCTTCCCTCTTCCTTATGCAAAGAAGTCCGGGACGACAAAGCTTTCGTCAATAAATTAATTAATTAAAGGGGTTACTAAGGGTCCTGGGAGAGGAGTAGAAACGCAACAGAGACTAGAATCTTAAAGAGTACCCGAGGTAATCCTAACTAACGAAAGTGAAGACCTTAGAACCGAAGCTAAGAGGACGAGACAAAAGGGGTAATTAAGGTAGGGTGGACAAAAAAATCGAAGGTCCCAAACAAATTTGAAAGACCAGGTGACCATCGAGATAAAGGACAAAAGGTTGTACTAACACAAACCCACGAAAACATTTTACAACTAAGGTTAGTAAAAGTACTTTGACGCCCATCCTCCCCTCCATAAATACATATGGCCTTCGAAAGGACTTATTGAATGTTTGGAACCGAAATTACCTATCAGTAGTAAAAAATAAAGGTTAACGGGACATAAACCAGTACAAAGGGGTTTTGTATAGGAATCTGTTACTAAGAATACATTCACTAAATAACTCCTTTGCGACGAGCCCACCCTCCCTTGAACATACTCTCAACCCCCGTCCCCTGCCAGTTCCTACTTCCTACCGTTTACACTATTCGTTTATTATGGGGAAGGGGAGTTTTTGCAGCGTAAGGTAGAGACCTCGAATACTCATACCATATAATGTACCGTCCTCCTTGAAGTGTCGTCACTAATTTAATTCCTAGAACTCTGTCTCTCTAATGGACCTAATAGGTTCACTCGGTTTACGGTAGTGTTCCCGGAAACGTTTACTTTCTACCTCTGTCGTCAGCCTCTGACTTTCCCTCGACTGGTGAGACCCTCTACCGGAACTTCTGCTTCTGCTTCTGCTTCCCTCCCGAGTCTTCGACTCTTCGTCCTGCCCCGGAGGACCGTCTACCGTCGTGACAATTGTGAGGTAATCGGGCCTCACAACTCGGGTAGTACACATCGGACACATCGAAATTCGGAGACTTAGACACCAGTAGACACTTCCCGTTACCCTTTGAGTAAGTAGTCGCACCCCTTTCGCGTCCCTTCGGGTTGTCTCTGGTAGAGACCGGACCGGGGTGCCCACAGGGACGTCGCGACCTTGGCGGAGTGGGCTGTCCCCGGACGTCGAACTTCTACAAGCGGACGGGAACGACAAAGAATCAAATACGCACTTAGAGGTCCATGGAGACCAAAGACGGACTACACTCCTTTTGTGTCTTGACATCTTTCCCAAGAGCCTATTCGTGACTGTTGTAAATGATATGAGGAGAAGTGGAGTAGTAGGTAACACAAAAGTCCTAAAGTCTCGTCATTGTGGAGAGATTTGTAGGTAAAAGGTTCAGAGTGAGAAGTCGTTAGTTAACTGAAAGATACTACAACAATCAAAAGTTAGAACTTGTCAGAAAAAAAAAAGGGAATTCTGCAGTCAAAGATAAAAAAACGTTGTATTCTAAACGTGTTGTGCCAACCATTTTTTTTTTTTGGAAGTTTTTTACATTTTTTTAAACCATAACCCGTATACTGACTTTACCCCATCTTCCGTCGTTGTCAGAGTAATTATAAAGTTCCAACCTTACTTTGTTTAGAGTTGTACTTCACTAACGTAGACTAATTTTCATAATAGATTCCTGTAGTCAATAGTTCGTAGGAAACCTCCGTTTCTAGCCCCCAATATCAATCAATGATATCTTGATTCCTTGTCATATTCACCACATCTCTTTAATTTCTGATTTTGCACTCCTCAATTAGACCTAAACCTTTAAAATATCCCCTTTTTTGGGTGTTTAGATTTCTGATTTAATATTCGAATTTCTTATTAAGGTCATTGTGTATAGGAATGTGACGTGAAATGGATTTTTCACTTTTTTGGATTTACTCTGTCTACTAAGGTAAGTAAGAAAGAAACTAGTTAAGTAACTGTAGACTCACAACAGACACTATAGAACAGTGGACCTAGTAACGATCTTTATCGTCCCTATGAAGTTGTGTGTGTGGGTGTGTCAGAAACGGAAGACCTTCGAATGTCAGGGTATGACATCCTGTCTGTATCTTAGGATTTCTATTCTATATATATATATATATATATATATATATACACACACACACACACACACACATATACACACATATATATATACATATATACATATACTATAAATTACGTAATCTATATAGTTAATTTAAGAGTATCCGATGGTAACTATTTTTTATATTAAGGTCGTTAAATTAGTAATCACTATTTAACCGAGTTCTTTATGATGCAAACCAATTTCTTAATGGAACCTTGATACCCCGTCAGTTTTAAAGGTTAGATCCACGTTTAAGGAAAGGTGGTTGTGTGACGAAGACTAAGGTGTTTTATAAAGATTGGTCGAAAATATCTTTTCGTATAATATATAGTAGAAGTGGTACACTTTTTCATTAACGGATAAAGTAATCTAGTTACACCTCGATCTTGTACATTTCTAAATTGGTCGACGAGTAACAAAGTGAGTATAAGGTAAAGGAAAGATAAGTTAATGATACCTTGAACCCATTGACGTACTACCCTTAATTTTTGAGAGTAACCAAAACCTCTACTCCAAACTTTAATTAAAAAGTATAATCGTGAAGTATACTAGAATTTCAACAATTAAAATTTATTCTTAGGGTAAAAGTTTTATTTTGATAAAAGGATAGGATATTTGATATGAGTAAATATAAGGTTGATTTTTTGTTGGAGTTTAACATAGATAAATCACATTAACTGATTTATCTTCGATGTAAAGAAATAATCCTAAAAGGAACTTCTATAAGTTCCAATTTAAAATTTAGGTTTCGTGAATTAAAAGGACCTCAAATTTAACTTAGACTGTTAAAATTCCATTTTACCTTCAAAATCACAGGATTACTTTACAAATATTTAGTCGGGATCTCGAGACCAAACAGTCAAGACCATCTATACGACTTTAGGTCTACGTTCTTTAACACTAATTAATGTAACTAAGAGACACTCCCTCTTTAAGACCAGTTTTGAAAATTTAAAATTATGTAATAAACATTTTCTGAGAGTAGAGTTAATTTGATTAACTCTACGAACCATCTCATCTATGTATCCAGTCAATAGCTAGAGAAGAAAGAAAAAAAATAACGTAGATTGTGGGAAGGGAAGTCGTACGTTATTATATATTTTTTGACAATTGTCGTGAATAAAAATAACTTGAGGGAAAAAGGACCAAAGTATACCGTATGTCTCAAAAATTGATTTAGAGTTATCAACTCTTAACGACGACGACAAAACCTCCAATAAATAACGATGACAACGACAGTTATAACAAACGCAGGATCTTTTGAAGTATGTTTTACAGTAAAAAAAAATTGACGTTCCACAATATCGGTCACCAAGTTCCGGTTACAATGTCTCGTATTCAGAGACTCTCGACTCGGGACCTGTTCCTTTCACGTCATTCACCGACGTATACTGGGGGGGTATGTTTTTATAGAAGGAGGGTCTCATCAAAGACATTAAGGATAATAGTTTGGTGAAGGAAAGTATAACGTTGATGTCAAACATAGGTGGTTACTTTAGAAGTCAGACACCTTCGACTTTATATAATGAACTCGATCTTGTTCTGTAATTTGATCACTGTGGTGGGAGTACTTAAGGGTCTGTATTTACGTTCTTCTCGTCCTGGTTTGTTTTTACTATTGGTAATCATATACCATAAACCACCGAAGCCGTCTTGTTCTTTCTCTGTTTTCTCCAAAGACGATAGTCCCTGGATGCGTCCGTACAGATTTGACTTGAGGACTCCCCACACCCACATGTATATGGACCCTCTCTTCATTGCTCTCGACTTGGCCTTGACCATACTATCAGAGTCTTCCTCTATAACTCCTTCTCCTTACGCATGTCCACTTCCCGTCCCGTCAAAGAGGATGAAATAGCATAAAGAGTCCCAACTGGTTGTGTTGTGTCGTTGATGAAAAGATTACATACAATAAGTAGTGTCATACAGGGAAAACCTTCGTAAAAGTCAATGTTCGTAAAGATTTTACTTTACAAAAAGTATACATAGGAGTCAAGTCAAGTCAAGTCAGCGAGTCAGCACAGGCTGAGAAACGTTGGGGTACTTAACGTCGTTCGGTCCGGAGGGACAGGTAGTGGTTGAGGACCTCAAGTGAGTCTGAGTGCAGGTAGCTCAGGCACTACGGTAGGTCGGTAGAGTAGGACAGCAGGGGAAGAGGAGGACGGGGGTTAGGGAGGGTCGTAGTCTCATAAAAGGTTACTCAGTTGAGAAGCGTACTCCACCGGTTTTATGACCTCAAAGTCGGAATCGTAGTAAGGAAGGTTTCTCGCGGGACCTGACTAGAGGAAGTCTTACCTGACCAACCTAGAGGAGCGTCAGGTTTCCTGGGAGTTCTCAGAAGAGGTTGTGGTGTCAAGTTTTCGTAGTTAAGAAACCACGAGTCGGAAGAAATGTCGGGTTGAGAGTGTAGGTATGTACTGGTGTCCTTTTTGGTATCGGAACTGATCTGCCTGAAACCAGACGTTTCATTACAGAGACGAAAACTTATACGATAGATCCAACCAGTATTGAAAAGAAGGTTCCTCATTCGTAGAAAATTAAAGTACCGACGTCAGTAGTAGACGTCACTAAAACCTCGGGGGTTTTTATTTCAGACTACGACAAAGGTGACAAAGGGGTAGATAAAGGGTACTTCACTACCCTGGTCTACGGTACTAGAAGTAAAAGACTTACAACTCGACATTCGGTTGAAAAAGTGAGAGGAGAAAGTGAAAGTAGTTCTCCGAGAAATAAGGAGAAGTGAAAGGGGTGGTATTCCCACTACAGTAGACGTATAGACTCCAATAACTATAAAGAGGGTCGTTAGAACTAAGGTCGAACACGATAGTCTCCTATTTATTGGTAAAAACAGTTTTATATTAGAATACAAGTAATTTTGTATATTCCTTGTTACCGGTTATCGACATGTCTACAAGTATTTTGTTTTACGTGGTCGACTATCTTTTATATGTTCTTAGTAATAAGAAGATGATCAACATTAGTTTGATGTTTGATGGGGGAAAAAAGTTTATCTTAAAATTAAAAAATTTCTTCTATAAATTTTTAACACTAATTCAATAATGAGAGGACTACCTGTCTCTACGGACTGAACGACGTCAGGTACCCCAGTGTTTTTCAGTCTGTGTTGACTCACTGACTTGACTGTAACTTTTATTAAAGTTGTCGTTCATTTACCACAAACAAATTTCTTATATTATTATAAATGGAAACACTAAATTATCGGAATAACTTTTAATAGACTGTACATATCGTTTTTAGTTGAAACCAAAGAAAGAGAAAATAGTATTACATTGTACTCTACACTAAGATTCTCATTTGGAACTCAAATTAAAGGAAGTTTTTTTTATTCGTATACTCTGTATAACCTGTAACTGTATGTAAGATCTTTCTCGTTATGTTTTGTCTAGAGACCCTGAAGGGACCACCAGGCCCCCGATTCTGAAACGGAAAGTTTCGTCTCCTACATCCAAGATAGGGATCAGACCCTCGATTCGAGGATGTACGGAACGTCGGTTTTTTTTTTTTTTTTTTGGGTTTTGTATTTCTTTCTCTTCGCTATAACATCGTTTAAGTTACTTCTGAAATTTTTACTAAGTGTATTTTTCCTTTTTCCTTTAGAAATTTTTCGTTTCTTTGTTTATTTTCGGTTTTGTCTATAGACGGGAACGGGTCTTGATTGTAAAGCCTCTTTGGTCTCGTATCACTACGAGTGTGATCCGGATTCGTTGTTTTACATCAAAGAAGTCCCTTCTCTTCTCTCTTGAGCCTTGTTTTGAGGTTTATAAATATCGAGACTAAGTCACTCGATTAAAGTATTATTACGACAGATTTTAAGTGGGTGTTTGTAGAGTTGTCGTATGTCCTGAGTACGAAGACGTCCAGTGAACATCCAAGTCAAGTCAAGTCAAGTCAAGTCAGCGAGTCAGCACAGGTTGAGAAAGACTGGGGTACTTAGCGTCGTGTGGTCCGGAGGGACAGGTAGTGGTTGAGGGCTTCAGGTGGGTTTGGGTACAGGTAACTCAGTCACTACGGTAGGTCTGTAGAGTAGGAGACAGTAGGGGAAGAGGAGGCCGGGGGTTAGGGAGGGTCGTAGTCCCAGAAAAGTTTACACAGTCGAGAAGCGTAGTCCATCAGTTTCATAACCTCAAAGTCGAAGTTGTAGTCAGGAAGGTTACTTGTGGGTCCTGACTAGAGGAAATCCTACCTGACCGACCTAGAGGAACGTCAGGTTCCCTGAGAGTTCTCAGAGAAGGTTGAACATCCAATCAAATAGATTTGACCCGTTCTGATCGTCGAGAAAACCATAACTGACCCGAGAAAGCACAAAGGTACCAAAGGATCGAGAGTCAAAGAATAGGAGAGGACCAGAAGGAAGCACCGAGTCACCATTTATTAGACGGACGTTACGTCCGCTACGTACTCTGTGACCAAACTAGGGACATCCCTATCTATGTTCCTTCTAGGGGACCTCCTCCCGTATCGTTGGGTGAGGTCATAAGAACGGACGTCTTAGGGTACCTGTCTCTTCGGACCGTCGATGTCAGGTATACCAACGTGTGCTGACTTCACTGATTCGTGTGTGGGAAGAGGACCCTCTCCCTCGATCGGCTTTGTGTAGGAATCCCTTACCGTCCCCTCGTTATCTCTTTTGGGTTAGTAAGTTCATCTAAGGTTACTGAAAAAAAGTATAGTGTAGGTGGTTAGTAGGTAATCTGTTGTATTCAATGTCCAAGTTCAAGTTTCCGTGGCTTACATCTTTGTATGAAGTGGAAAATCACTCTCCTTGGAGTCTCAGAGTACTGTGTTCTACACCTAAGACCCCACCACCACCACCACCATTCACCTAGACAATTGTGGTAGACGGCATTGGGGGCGACATCGTGTGCCTTCAGACGAGGTCGAAGAGGAGACCGAAGGAAGGAGAAGAGACTGAGGTGTCCGGACTCCCGAAAGTGCAAACAATGACGACCAAAAGTAAACGAAAATCTGTATGGTACGTAGCGAGTTCGGTAAGTGTTAATTGAATTTATCCTGGTTTGGGAAGAACTAGGTATTTCTGTGGTGACTCGTTTGTGAAGAAGGTTTTTCGGATAAACCCCTTCACCACTTCCCTTGCACCATAGACTCCAATATGTGTACTAGAGAATCCTTAAGACACGGATAGTCGTACTTTTGTTCGGACACAATCGGACGATCTCTGTATCCGGACGGGTGGTATAATGAGAATCGACTGCCGACCGTGACTGGTTTCCTCGACCGTAGCTGGTTCCTTGAACGTAGTTGATTGATGGTCTGTCCTTACTTCGACAGTGTCTTGTAAGTTAGGGTCGTCTACGTATCCGACTGATATTGACTCCTCACTTAAGTCCGTTCTCGTCATCTTGTTAGTGTCGACTTAGATAAACTTACCTGACTAGGTGTTTAGACACTCAATTATCAAGTAACAACACAGGGTGATTCTACGTTCCCACAAGAAAATGTATCGTTTTCGATTGACTTTGTGTCTCATGCATATGCAAAAAATTTAAAATTACTTGAGTCGGTATTTACACGCACGAACGTACGATTCAGGGAAGTCAACACAGGTTGAGACACACTGCGATACCTGACATCGGGCGGTAAGAGGAGACAGGTACCCTAAGAGGTCCGTTCTTATGATCTCACCCAAAAGTACGGGAGGAGGTCCTCTAAAAGGGATGGGGTCCTAACTTGGGTACAGAGAATGTATCGAACGTAACCGTCCATTCAAGAAATAGTGATTGTGGTGGACCCTTCGGGAGTTAGTACATATGATGATAAGTATAACTTTTCATTGTAATGTCTACCGAGATAAAGTTAATTTTGATGAAAGGGTAGGGAAACCCTATTAATAAAAGAACTTAAAACTTAAAAACAAAATGATAAAAGAATGTGGATGTTTATAAAGTAAATCTTAATAAAATGAAACTCTAAATATTTTAAACGTAGTTTGATATCACAAAATGTTACGTGAAACAAAAAGGTTGTAATACAAATACTCTCAATAGATATTTCAATGGTGAATAAGTAAAAGGGAAGTCATGTTATGTTAAATAGACAGGTAAAAGACATTTATTTGTAGAGACACAGGTCCAAAAATCGACATTGTATGTCGGTAAACAAACCAATAAATAATGACAAGCGATTTCATTTATCAAAACAGTGTTTCAGAAGACCATATCAAAGAGAAGAGTCGCCAAGTTACCATTTCTTAGACGGACGTCACGTCCTCTACTCTCGAGTTCAGGACCCAGTCCTTCTAGAGGACCTCTTTCCTTTACTGTTGGGTGAGGTTATAAGAACGACCTTTTAGGCTTTGTCTCTTTGAACCGCCCAATGTTGGTACCCCAGTGTTTTGTCAGCCTGTACTGAATCGTCGATTTGTTGTTCTGTCAAAGGATCAAGTGTAGAGGTTTTCACAAAGGTGCTACTTGCAAATCTTTTCCTTAGTGACCCACCATCTTATACACTTATAAGAAATACGCTAATTCGATCTAACAAAAGTTTTGATAAAAATGGTTAAATGTGAGGGAAATCGTGGTATGACTAGGTATAAAAAACGTTGTCAGTTACAATTTTGTAAAGAACTATTTTAATAGATCGCTAGACCACACTTTACTTACAATAAAGTCTCACCAGAAATAAATAGAGAACTATTTACCACACTTCGACTTGCAACAAAGTGTATAATAAAACGGTATTGAGAAAGGAAAACCCCCTTAACGGACAAGTTCAAAAATGAGTAAAAAGACGATCTACAAAGATAAGCAAAAGAGTTGATAATAAGAGTAACGTAAAAGAAAGAAAGACGTCTCTTTAGGGGTTATAACATAAGGAAAAAATCAAAAATAAAAAATTCAATATTTTCATACAAAAACAAGTCAGAGAACCAAAACAGGTTGAAAAACACTGGGGTACCTGCCGTTGTGTGGTCTAAAGGGACAGGAAGTGATATAGGACCTGAAACGAGTTTGAGTACAGATAACTTAGTCATTACGGAAGGTTGGTAGAGGAGGAAACAGTAGGGGAAGAGGAGGACGGAAGTTAGAAAGGGTTGCAGTCTTAGAAAGGTTACTCAACCGAGAAACGGAGTCCACCTACGTTTTTACCTTGAAGTCGAAGTCGAAGTCAGGAAGGTTACTTATAATTCCTGACTAAAGGAAATCCTAACTGACCAAACTAGAGGAACGTCAGGTTCCCTGAGAGTTCTCAGAAGAGATCATGGTGTGAAACTTTCGTAGCTAAGAAGACGTGAGTTGGAGATGTACCAGGTTGAGAGTGTATGTATGTACTGCGGACTTTTTGGTATCGAATTCTTTGAAACAGGTATTTCACTACAGAGACGAAAAATCATACGACAGATCCAAACAGTATCGAAAAGAAGGTTCCTAGTTCACCGATGTCAGTGGTAGACGTCACTAAAACTTTAGGTTCTTTTATTTCAGAGAGTGACAAAGGTAACAAAGGGGTAGAGAAACGGTACTTTACTACCCTGGTCTACGGTATTAGAAATGAAAAACTTACAACTCAAAAATTTGGTCAAAAAAGTAAGAGGAGAAAGTGGAAGTAGTTCTCGGAGAAGTCAAGGAGAAACAAAAGACGGTATTCCCACCAAAGTAAACGTATACACTCCAATAACTATAAAGAGGACCGTTAGAACTAAGGTCGGACCCGAAGGAGGTCGGGTCGTATAGAGTACTACATGACACGTGTTTTCAATTTATTCGTCTCACTGTTGCATGTGCAAATGTATGAGGAAAAGGTTAATCCTTGGTCAGACAAGGTACAGGCCAAGATTGACAACGAAGAACAGGACATATGTCCAAATAGTCCTCCGTCCATTCTACCAGACTATAACGGTAGAGAAATTCTTAAAAGGTGTCAAACAACACTAGGTGTGTCGGTTTCCGAAACCTTATCAGTTACTTCGTCTTCATCTACCAAAATACCTTAAGAGAATGAAAAAGACACTAACTCACTTACAACGGTTAAACTAAAGACTTAGGAGACGGAAATAATTTAGGTCGAACATTTAGACCTTCAAGAGTCAGTGTATAATAACTTCGGATCGAACTTCTTAAGGCTCGTAATGGAACGATCGTATACTTATCTTATATTAACACGTCATCAAGCTTGTAAGAAACTGTAACGAGAAGAAACCCAAACCTTACTTTTACCTGGAAAAGGTCAGGACACCGGTGACGACTCAAAAGGTTTAAACGACCGTATAACTTACGTCGAGAAATCGTCGTAGTAGAAAATCCTAAACTTTATCGAGTCGACCTTAAAGTAGTGAAAGTGATCGAAACAAGTATCATTACGAAGGATTCCGGGTGAATTGACGTGTGAGGTTCTACAGACCGAGATCCGCTCACTAATGGGTTAAGTACCAATGGGTTAAGTAATTCTGGCAAAGATATATCAAGACACATAGGAACAGTGGAGAGAATTATAGAAGACCAAGACAACCCAGGTATGACAAAGACAGGAAATATGACGGGTAAAAATGTACTTTACAAGGGAACCATAGAGATTAAAAGAGATTCTCTAAAGATCAAAAAGGGTGAGATAATAAAAGGACATAAAGAAACGTAATAAATGAATCCTTCCGAAAGAATAGAGAGAAACGATAAGAAACCTTGAGATCTAAGTCTACCCATATAGAAAGGAAAAGGGGAAACGGAAAGTGAAGAGAAGAAAAGAGTCGATAAAAAGACCGAAACAGTCTGTTGGTACAACGGAAAAACGTAAAGACAAAGAACCCCTATCAAAACTAGTGACGGAGGACATATTACAATACTCATAAAGTAGGTACCAAGAAGTTCGTGAGACAGTTAGTCTAGATTAAGGAACTTAGATAAAGAGTGAAGGTGACATATTAATACTCCCTAAAATAAATTCAGTATGGACTTACCGGACCACCAAAAGGGATGAAAGAAGTTAAATTCAGACTGAAAACGTTTTCTCAAGTACTAAACTCGGTGTTAGTCGAGGTTCAGAACAAAAACGACTAACATATCTCGAAGAGGTAGAAACCGACGGTTCTTATATTAGTTAGACTAAAATTATAATTTATTCCTGGTAGACCACTACAGGTACACATCTCAGTAAAGAATACAGAAACCTTCTCCCACAAACGACCCTTCCGTACTGTTGCGTAAATACCCTCTGAACCTTTTATGTCTTGTTTCAATGTGTATCAGGGTGATACATAACGTTAACAAAAATTTATCTATTTAATTCTAAAAATCAACCTCAAAGTTATAGTTTGAGAGTTTTTAATTATCTGACTTATATGCTTTGCATCCTCCTGAGAGTAAAGTAAAGATAATAGAAGTCTCACACAGAGTACATTCAAAGTATTCATCGTTGAATTTTAGAAGGTGTTCTTTTCGAAAAGGATCTGGTAGTTCTTACTGTATACCATCGTCGGATTTACAGATAGTTATCTACTTACCTATTTCTTTAACACCATTTATTTGACACCTTTTAAGACTTTCTCTACCCTTATGGTCTCGTGGACTGGACGGAGAACTCTTTGGATATACGTCCATTCCTTCGTTGTCAATCTAGACCTGTACCTTGTTGTCTGACCAAGGTTTATCCTTTTTCTCATGCAGCTCCGACATATAACAGTGGGACGAATAAATTGAAGATACGTCTTATGTAGTACTCTTTACGGCCCGACCTTCTTCGTGTTCGATCTTAGTTCTAACGACCCTCTTTATAGTTATTGGAGTCTATACATCTACTGTGGTGGGAATACCGTCTTTCACTTGTCCTTGATTTTTCGGAGAACTACTTTCCTTTTCTCCTCTCACTTTTTCAACAGAATTTCGAGTTGTAAGTCTTTTGTTTCTAGTACCGTAGACCAGGGTAATGAAGTACCCTTTATCTACCCCTTTGTCACCTTTGTCACAGTCTGAAATAAAAACCCCCGAGGTTTTAGTGACGTCTACCACTAACGTCGGTATTTTAATTTTCTGTGAATGAGGAACCTTCTTTTCAATACTGGTTGGATCTGTCTTATAAGTTTTCGTCTCTGTAATGAAACGGTTGTTTCCAGACAGATCAGTTCCGATACCAAAAAGGTCCCCAGTACATACCTACACTCTCAACCTGACACTTCTTCCGACTCACGGTTTCTTAACTACGAAAACTTGACACCACAACCTCTTCTGAGAACTCTCAGGGAACCTGACGTTCCTGTAGGTTGGTAAGGTAAGACTTCCTCTAGGCGGGACCTTAAAGAAACCTTCCTTACTACGACTTCCACTTTGAGGTTATGAGACCTGTGGAGTACCCTTCTCAACTGAGTGACCTTTTCTGAGACTACGACCCTCCCTAACCCCCGTCCTCCTCTTCCCCTGCTGTCTCCTACTCTACCGACCTACCGTAGTGACTGAGCTACCTACACTCAGACTCATTTGAGGCCCTCTACCATTACCTGTCCCTCCAGACCGCACGACGCTAAGTACCCCAACGTTTCTCAGCCTGTGCTAACTCACTGACTTGACTTGACTTGACTTGACTATGTTACCTTATAATGAGTAGATATTTTTCCTTGTGTAAATACAGTCAAGATTATTTCACCTACTTGGATCTCGGATAATATGTCTCACTTCATTCAGTCTCCTTTTGTTTATACCATATAATTATGTATATATGTCTTAGATCTTTCTACCATAACTACTAGAATAAACGTCCTGTTGTTATCTCTACGTCTGTATTTCTTGTCTGAACACCCGTGTCACCCCCTTTCTCTCTCACTTTATTTAACTCTCTCATCATAACTTTTTATATGTAATGGTATATATTTTATCGGTCACCCTTGAAAGGCATACTACGTCCCTCTAGTTTAGACTACGAGACACCGTTTGATCTCCCCACCCTCCTTCCAAGTCCTCCCTCCCTCGTATACATATGGATACCGACTAAGTACGACTATATATCATCTTTGGTTGTGTTATGACATTCCATTAATAGGAGGTTAATTTTTATTTATTTTTAAAAATTTTCTGGATTTATTTTTTCTTACCACGTACAGTTAAATGTGTCCGAAAGTCGTACTCGTAAAAAGATTAAAAAAAAAAGTGTCTATTATGAACCCGAACACCATGAATAAAGGTTTGTCAATTTCGTAAACAGGACTAAACTACCAAACCAAGAAAGGTGTAGAAGTACTCCTCTCCAAATTTTCCGTTTCTCTCTTTGCTCTGAAGAAGTTTTACAAGTAAGATCAATTTGTAAGTTGTGTGAGTCGATTTGAGAAGATTTAGTTGAGGGTACTATAGTGTATCCTATTTCATGGAGGATTCTCTTAACAATCTTTATATCTTATTATTTTGTTTATTTTATGTCTTATAT
This sequence comes from Capra ibex, assembly GCA_006410555.1. Taxonomy (NCBI): domain Eukaryota; kingdom Metazoa; phylum Chordata; class Mammalia; order Artiodactyla; family Bovidae; genus Capra; species Capra ibex. Next base: position 40,020,936 of record SJYO01000647.1, read on the forward strand.
AAAATTTCTGAAGAGGTCCGAGACTTATGTTTTCGACTTCGTAACGATAAATTTCGATCATTTTGACTTTATTTTCGATGGTCGTGTATAAGTTCTTTCCATAGTCTTTTTTAGGTATACAAGATAAAAATATTAATCATAATTGTGTATTATACACTAATAAAAATTACCATTTATTGTGAGGAATTGGGTTGTTATTATCACAAGTGAATGTCCTATCAACGTGATTACGATGTTGTCGATCTTTTTTTACCCGACTATAAATGTAACAAAGGAATATTATATTTAAGAAAACGTAGTTATATAAGTCAAAATATTTTTTGTTTCAAAGAATGATTCATCCAGAATTACGTCTTTTTCAAAGTCGTTTGTCGATATTTAAATCAAGTTTTATTTTCACCCATTTCTTTTCTTTAAAATTATCATGTGTTTCTTTAAATGTCGTTTTTCAGTCTTAACATGAGAAATTTTCAACTCTCTATCCCTACTACTTTTAAGTTGTCGTGAAGATATCAGAAGGTTTCATAAAAGAACCTCTTGGAAAAGTCACAAGTCATCTTAAAATTTCGGAGGATATATAGAGAGGATTTGGAAATTACGATAGTGATTTCGAGAAAGGGGAACAATAATGTATGTGTCTTAACTATCTTTTACTTAAGGAATTTTTGTAAAAATTAACTGCATATCAACTAAATGTTACAACACCATTAAAAACGACATATAGTTTCATTGATTCGAACACACACACACACACACACACACACATAAAGAAAAAGTATAAGAAAAGGTAATACCAAACAGGGTCCTCTGACCTATATCAAGGGACACGATATGGCATCTTGTGACAACAAATAGGTAAGATTTACGTTGTCGAACGTGGGTGATTGGTGTTTGAGGGTCAGATAGGGAGAGGGAGAGGTGAAGAGAGAACTGTTGGTGTTTAGACAAGAGATATAGACACTTATACAAAGACCAAACATCTATCCAAGTAATCACGGTTCTACGTAATGAAAAATTACACAGGAAATAATTCTTGAGTATACGTATATCGTAAATATAGTTACTGCAAAATATGGTTACAAGGGTCTATGACTCGAAGTAAATAATTATAGACATAATAGAGTGACGGTACAAGTACTAGGGTTTCGAGGAACCTGAGAATTTACGTGTCGTTTGTAATAGTGTTTTACATATATACAAATCATTTAATTATGGATGTAAGATAAAAGACGTATCTAAAGGCGCTCAAGGTTAACTGATGTTTGTCTCTATTACACTAAGTCTTTCGGGGGACCTTCTGTCTTCGTCTCGTCACTAACAGAAGTACAGTCATGTCATTCAGGAGATATATACTGACTCAAGGTAAGACTCTCAAACAAAGATTCAGGTTGTTTCAATCGGATCCATGGGTCGATTGTGTTACCGATATGTGGTAACGAAAATACGAACGAAGTCCTGTAAGTCCGGAACTTTATTTCTATGACATGAGACATATTGCGACACGACACAAATCAGTGAACCAACACAGTCTGGGAAACACTGGAGTACCTGACATTGGGTGGTCCGAGGAGACAGGTACCCTCAAGAAGTCCGTTCTTCTACCTCACCCAACGGTTCGGGAGGAGGTCCCCTAGAAGGGTCGGGTCCCTAGCTTGGGTCCAGAGGGCGTAACGTCCACCTAAGAAATGGTAGAGTCGGTGGTCCCTTCGGGTTCTTTTGACCTTACCCATCGGATAGGGAAGAGGTCACCTAGAAGGGTTGGGTCCTTAACTTGACCCCAGAGGACGTAACGTCCACCGAAGAAATGGTCGACTCGATGGTCCCTTCGGGACACGATATGTTCGTGACATGTCTTCTCATGTGTTGTCGCGTTGGTCAACGTCTCCAACGTACGTGCACTGTTTCATGTGGTCTGTGCACTTGAATGTACTGACCTGTGTCTTTGTGTACAGGTGTAGAAACTTTCCAGTGTTGAACTTCTCAGTATATTTCCCTTGAAGAACATGGACTAAGGGTTTCTATCTGGAACCCATACTTACTCGACACCCATTCTTCAAACCCCTCCCAGAGTGAGTGTCGTCACAAAGATGGACGTCACCCCTAGAGAGACTAAAATTTGTAGAGAGCACCAAAATTTGTAGTAGGGGACAACTACTGGATACCTAAATACAGACCAGTCGGGACAGATCTTTAGAGTCCAGAGGGCAAAAATTGATAAAAAGACCTGTAAAGTGAGTCTTTAATTGTACGGGGTTTAGTGTGAGAGTTCTTGTACCACGTTAGGTCGGAGACGCCTTCGAACCCTTTAAGAGGGGTCGAGGAAAGGGGAATGGGTCCGACACAAGTACCCTCTTTCTTGGACCTCGAGAGAAGGGTACCTGATATCTTAAGTGAGGAGGACAGACACACAAGAGAGACAAAGAGACATCCTTGGTCGATCGAGAAGGATGGAAATACCTCCAGAAAGAGACGAGGATGTTAATTCTTTATTAGTAGGACACCCGAGGAGCACGAAAAACAAAATGGGCCTCATCTTAATGTCCAAGACCAAGTTCTGTCTATTCTAAGACTTAAATGGAGGAGGACCCCACGTGACTTAGGTGTCGATACACCCTTGTTACAAGTGACTTTTTCTGGATTTTTGACCATCTCATCGGGGATGTGTACCCCGTTTACTCTCCCTTTAGAGAGACTTCCCCCATATTCACCAACTCCGCCAGAGAGGGACTGGAGGGGTCCACGTCCCGGGTGTCAACCGTCCCTCGAGTGTGGTACCGAAGAGGTTCTCGTTTCGTAGGAGGTGATGTGGGTCAAGAACTCTATCCTCGGATGTCTTACGTCCCAAAATTCTAATTCACCGAGGACGTGTCTTTGGGTACCGGGCACCACACGATCCTACGGAGAAGGTCCGACGGTTTCTGAGTCGGGTCAGTCTCCGTCGGGTTCTTTTGGTGAGTCTAAACTAGGTTCTCTCTGCACAAACGAGTAAGACTTCGTTACCAAACTCCGTCCCGGGACGACTCTGAGAGGTGCCACCTCCGTCCCCGTGTGGAGGACGAGGACCCGGTGGGACGTCCCTGGTAGAGAGAGAAAGAAAGAGGAAAAGAAAGGGTTTACTAAAAGGAAAAAATGAAAAAAGGAGGGGAGATAAAAAGAATAAGAAGGTAAAAAAAGAAAGGAAAAGAAGAAGAAAAAATGAGAAAAGGGGAAAAAAGTAACTCCCGGTAGAATCGTGACGGGGGGACGAAGGGAGATCGGTTACCCGTGGTAGAGGTGTGGTAGGGCTCGAGGTTATAGAGGTTACAGACCACAGGGTCAAAAATGTGGACCACTGGTCCATAGAGTACCAACGGGGGGCCATCTACGGGAAAGTAGTGTATCGAGACCTCCGGACTCCCCCCCACCACCAACCCCCGAATACAAGGACCTAGAGTCCCCTGACGCTGTTAGACTTTCCATCAAGAACCGGTCGACGTTTGGGTCCCGCGACGTGTCCGTCTCGGACTCTATATGTGGTCGGAAAGACTCTTTCTTCGGAGAAAAAGTAGGTCGTCGTAACAGGACCCCCCGTCCGAGGACCAAACCTCGAGAAGACCCCTCAGAGAAGATCCCCAGGGTACTCCGCGAGGACCGGAACCTACGGTGGAGACAAGAGACGTCTTCCCTCAAGCAGACTACGAGACTAACGACACCCCCGACGGTCCCGAGTGGAGAAATAAAGACAAGACCCACCGGCCGTCCGAATACGAACTCCCCCAGGATCCTGACATTCGAAGTTTTAAGATCGTCGGGGTCCCAAGTCGTTCTCCGGTGTCTACGTCCTTGACAGAAAATCACTTACTTTGGACAATGGGACAACGATATCGACGGCGGACACACCGTAACTCTCCCATTACCCGTCCTTCCGATCCCCAGAGGTTTGACTCCTTTATCCGACGTTCATAAAAAAGAGAGAGAGAATTCGTCGTCCTCCTTTGCTTGATGTTCACAATCTAAAAAAGGGGGTAAGAGATATGTTTCAATTTTCCTCCAAAGAAAATTTTAAGAGACAACAGTACTCCTGTGGACCAAGGTGGACTTGAATTGAAAAGAGTCTGGAACTCGATTGGTTACGTAAAAAGAATACTTTCACAAAAAGAATTCGATACAATTACTTGATACATAAATGGGATCTGAGACAGAAAGAAGTTCAGCCAAGGTGGATTCTGAGTCTTGGCTATTATTGAGTCGTTTGGGCATACAAAATGAGTAGGATTAGATACAATGACTTTGATATATAAACGAACCTTTGGACGGAAAGAAGTTCTAAGTACAGCTAGTAAAGTACCGGGTCCTACTAAGTGAAACACGGTTACAATAGAGTTTTACGTACAACGCCCACTCCCCAGACCACGGTGAGAGACTCAAAACTCTGTAAAGGAAAGACATTAATCGTCGGACGACCATCCATATAGTGTATGACGACTTCTGATAGTTCCCCCGTAAGAAAGACGGGGGAAGACTACAGATACAGTCTTCGAAACAGATAGGGAAAATATGAAATTATTTTGAAATAGTGTGTTTTGAGACTCACTAGTTCGGAGTAGTGACCGGGACCTAACTTTAGGAGAGGAGACCTCTGGTTCTTAGGGTCGTAGAAAGTGCCGGGTCGTAGTCATCCGAGGATTACTTCGTGTGTAGACTCGCGACTGTCATTCGGAAGGAACTTTTGAGTCTTCCACCTATGGTTAAAGTACAGTCGACGAGACGGAGCCTTGTGTTGTAGAGAACTTGTCCTTGAACATATACAGACCACGGGACTCAAAACGTCGGCGACGTCCCCTACGTAGATACAGTAGACTGAGACCACGGGTCCCCCCGGAACACAAAGGACCCGACGTACCCTGACTTTGACCGTCTCTCAAGAACTGACCGAAGGTGGGGTCCGGTCACGTGTCTTTCGTCGGTCTGGTGTGTGGAAGGAAAGATGGACGACCATGACCGAATTGGACTCCCCGTCCGAAGTCTCAGTTGTCTGCGGATCTCCGATGTTCTCACGGGAGAGTCTTGTACCCGATCCCCTACGGTCGAAGTGTGAGAGGGAGACGGAGTTACGTCGAGTGAGGGTCTTTCTTCGAATGTGTAAGGATACCTCGGGTCTAAAAACGTCGACAACGGTTCCTTCTCGAGGTCTAGAGGACTGGGATCGCCGGTCGTCCCGAATTCGAAGACCAGGGTGTCCTGTCACATATCAACGTAGGGAATTCTCGACGAGGGACTTCCAGTTCGACGGTTAGACGGACTTAGATCCATAACTGACTCTAGAAGGGGAAACCCTGTGACTGATAGAGCCGAGTGGAAGTTGATGACCCTCGTTAATTTCATTTTATACAACGAACTCTTTAATGTCTTTAAACTCTCTACCGGTTCTCGGTCCCGTCCCGACTTATTGTTACAAGTAGAGGATGGGTCGTGGTTGAGATGTTCTGACCTTCTTCCGTCGATAAAGTACATTAAGTATCTTTGGATGTGTCTATCAGTTCGTTTTACTGCTTTGTCTTCTTATACAAGGATCGTTTTCTTGTTCTATTTTTGAGTCTGTTTTGGAACTGTTTTACCTCCAAGTTTACGGGATTTTCACTTTCTATGAAATCCCCGTAAGAAATATTTTAATCTTGAGAACATGGAAATGGTAGAGTTAAAACCGTCATGACAGAAATACGAAACGACGAATAAAGGGTTATTTCGTCATGTAATTCGATACGAAAAGGTTCAGTAAACATCTTGTAGTTGAGGTTCTTATAGAAATACTATTAAAAATTCCTTAATTATTTAAGAAGTTTTACCTATACCATTTAAAGAAATAGAATGTTAAATCCTCATATTCCAAAAGGGTTTATTGATATCTTTGACCGTACAGAGTCTTCGTTCCCCCGACGTCACCGAATAATCGGTCTAGTTTGTGTACACCAAAGCACATAAACCAGAAAAACTTCTTTTACCGTTTACTCTTCTCGGGAGTCCTTAACCGTCTTATAGTCACTCGTCTTAAATCCCTTCTATAAAGAGTCCTTACCTTTCAACAATAGTTCCAGGTCTTAGATAAATACATAACCCTTATGTTTTCATAATACATAACCCTTACATGACCCTTATGTTTTCATAACCCTTATGAAATAAAACTGAATTATTATTGGGATCCTCCAATCATACTCTACTCTAAGTAACCTAAGTAACATCAGTTATCGGTTCTGAAAAGTTTATATAAAAAATTATATTTAAATAAATTAACCTCCAATTAATGAAATGTGATAAGAATAAAAAATAGTACTGTAGAAACCTGTTAACGAACAAGTAAAAAAATTACGAAATAAAGTACAAAATTCATCCTATTGAATCTTTCTGAATGATTGTAGTCGTCCATAACTTATAATATCTGGAACTAGAGTTTCTGTTCATCAAAAGTTTACTGCATCATCAAAAGATTATTGGAATTCTCACACTATCATATACCGTTTGATTTTAGTAAAAAGAAATGGGTAAAATTTGACCGTTAAAATTTTCCGTAAGGTCTCTGATAAAATACTCTTTTTTTCACTCCATCGAGTCAACACAGGCTGAGAGACGCTGGGGTACCTGACATCGGGTGGTCCGAGGAGACAGGTACCCTAAAAGGTCAGTTTTTATGACCTCACCCGACGGTAAAGTAAGAGATTAAAGGAAGAGAATAAAATGTTCTTCTATATAGTTTTCAACTTATCCGTTTTTCTCATCCAGGAAAATATAAGACGTAAAATCAATAGTAAAATAAAGAAAAATGGAATAAAGGATTTTATTACGATATTAATTTGAAAACTTCTATGAAGATTTAATTTTTTTTTTTATGTATCATTATGTGGTACTAAAACTTCTTACCTCCTTCGTGTTTCATATTATTACACAAAGGGTAGGAGTCTACCATTTCTTAGACGGATGTTACACCCTTCGGACCCAAACTAGGGACCCAGCCCTTCTAGAGGACCTCTTCCTTTACCGTTGCTTAAGGTCATAAGGACGGACCTCTTAGGGTGCCTGTCTTCTCGGACCACCCGATGTTAGGTATCCAACGTTTCTCAACCTTTACTGAGTCGTTGATTGATTATAGGAAGACTTCCTTAAATCACACACACACCGCCCCACCCCCCCCCAACCCCTCTCTGTCCTTTTGATAATAATCAGATTGTTATATATACAGGAAGATAAGTTTTCTTTTCCTCCGTTAGATAGGGGTTTCGACGTTAGAAAGATTCCTATATAAGAGAAGTAATAAATGGACGTGTAGAGTTTCTTCTGTCTGTTCCTTCTCTAATTAAGAAGGTTATAAGAACAGTGGTTTCACTAAACTGAATCCTTGGAATAAAAAATTTCAACCAACTTTACTAGTTAAAAGTTTCTAAAAGGTATAAAAGACCTTTTAGTACATATAAAAATTTACAAGACATGTACAAGTAATCAGTTACAAACAATTCACCCATATAGACGAGACGACGATTCAGCGAAGTCAGCACAGGCTGAGACACGCTGCGGTATCTGCCGGAGGGTGGTCCGAGGGGGCAGGGACCCTAAGAGGTCCGTTCTTGTGACCTCATCCGACGGCAAAGGAAGAGGTTACGTACTTTCACTTTCACTTCAGCGGGTCAGCAGAGACTGGGAATCCCTGGGGTACCTGACGTCGGATGGTCCGAGGAGGCAGGTACCCTAAAAGGTCCGTTCGCATGACCTCATCCCACGGTAACGGAAGAGGTTATAGACGAGATCAAAGTGACTAATAAAAAGGAATCATACAGTTAACTAGTCTCTCTAAAGAATTTTAAAGAGTGATTTTTCCACGTCAAAATTAAAGAAAATTATTAAGATAGTTAAAAACTAAATACACCAAGATTTTGTATCTTAAGAGAATGAATTATTCGACTTTTTACTGTTATCACTAATTTTAAAATGACTATACAAAACGTAGAGTAAAGGGACTTCCGAATTATACGAATAGGTCAAAAGGAGACTACACATAATGGACTATATATAAATGAAAGTAAAACGAAAGTTGGAAGGACACAATAATTCAAAATTCACACGGAGAAAACTTGTCTGACATCGATCAACAATTGCAATAATAAAATTTAGGTTAGACGATTATCACTAGAAAAATCCGGTAAATGTAAATTATAATATGTTAATACAACCTACATTAAGATAGTATAATAATATACGTTATGAAAGAAAAACAATACAAAGAAAAATAGGGAAAGAGAGAAAAAAAGAAAGTAGAATAACTTGACTAAAGTAAAATGGTGCAACGTTAATAAGGCAGATGACCTAATCTTATCTCCAGTCGTTTGTTATCGGTTACTCAGTATAGGGTGAGTGTTGAACAAAAACATTTATTTTAAAATTAGATGGGGTACAAATAATAAAAGAACAAGTAATATAAACATATGTAATGGTAACCCCCAATTAAAACGAAGAAGGACTCCATTTTGGAAATCGTCACCGAACTGGTAACTACCATTTAAGATTAAAAATAAACGGATCCTTAAAAAAAAAAAAAAACGGGATTACAAAACAACCTATGTCTGTCTCAACGACCTATGTCTTAAGGTTTACTGTCGATAAAAAGGACTCGTCAAACTTCTATCACTGACAGACAAGTGACGGAAGGTTCAACTCTTCGGTCGAAACTAAGTATCCAGACGACAAACGGGGATTTAACAGGGGTCAAGTGACGTTATAACTAATTTACCTATAATGTTGAAACAATTGAAATTTAAGAAAAACTGAAAGGTAGTGAAATAGACAAAGTTACAACAGAAGACCTATTAAGAAAGAATAGACAGAAAGGTGGGTGACACAAAGGGTATTGTATAGGATATTTCAAATTTAGGTCATTTTTTTAAAAAAAGCCGGCGGGACAATCGTACACCTTAGAAACAAGGGACTGGTCCCTACCTTGGACACCGGGGACGTAGCCTACACGTCTCACAATTTGTGACCTGGCAGTCCGCTCAAGGATTTTGTAAAACGTAAGTACAAAAACGCCCGAAGGGTCCACTCGGTCGTCATTTCTTAGACAGACGGTTACGTCCTTTGCGACCTCTGTACCCAACCTAGGGGACCTCATCCTTTACCGTTGAGCGAGGTCATAAGAACGGATCTTTTGAGGTATCTGTCTTTTTGGACCGTCCGATGTCAAGTACCCCAGTGTTTTCTCAACCGGTGTTGACTCGTGTGTGAGTGTAAGTACAAAAATGAGAGAGAAGAAATTTTGTTATACAGAAATATTTATACACTCACACACGTAAAACAAATTTATTTATGTGATTAAATATTCACTGACACATTATTCATACAAAATTACTTCTTTCTCATTTCTATTAGTCTCTGTAGAATAACCGGACACCGAGTTCCATCTTTTAATAAGAGGATGAAACCCGAAAAGGATATCCATAACTGTCCTTTTATTGGTCAGATCAAGACAAACCCAAAAAAAAAAAAACAAAAAAAACAAAAAAAAAAATCCAAACAAGATAACATAAAGTAGTACAGTAGTCTCGGTGTCACTTGACCCTTCTTTTGTGGTCGGTGTGGGGCGACTTGGTAGTCGAGACGAGAACAAAGGTCTACGAATCAGACCTTCGACAAAAACGTCCCGAAGGAGAGTAGGAGGATATGAGCTCGGCGACCTAAACTCCGACTTAACGAACAGGGGTAGGAGATGGGTGGCTGACCTCCGATCGACGGAGACATTTCAACTTTGATTCTACGTTTCCAATTTCACGTACAAAAAGTTTCAGACTTCAAAGAAACATGAAAATTTCCGACATACTAAGGACCAAGGAGACAGAAACTTTAGAGGTAGAAAGTTTGTTGGAGATTGTTCATACTGTTGTCTGAACCTTCATTGGAACGTTTTGAACCGAGAAAAAAACAACAACAAAGGACAGAAATAAAAAAATTAAATTCAAATAAATAAAATTAACGTCCGATTAATGAAACGTTATAACATAACCAAAACGGTATGTAGTTGTACTTAGGCGGTATCCAATTAACAATTGAACTTATCTCAACAGTGGAAAGACGGATGTATACTTATTTATGACAGTATGTAATTGGAGGTTAATTTTATTTAAATATAATTTTTTATAACAGTTACTAACAATGAGAAGGATGAAAAAGGAAACCAATTTTTCTTTCGTTTACTATTTTATGTCTAATATCTATTTATGTATCACTATATATACGAAATAGTTGTTTCCAGAGAAGTGAACATTGAAACTTTTCGTGGTCTGGGGAGGGGGGTTTTACGTTTTCTTTCTTGTGTCTTTTCGTCCATTAGACTCTCGGTCTAGTGTATAGCTGACGTGTTGACTGACTTAACAATGCTCTGTCACTGAACGCAAACCCTTACTCCTAAAGAAGACGGAACTCACTTCAATGTGATATTCGATGGATAAATAACATTTACAGAGCTCTCTACTGTAAACGTCTGATCAGCGGCGATCTACGACCAAATCTAAGTTGTGACCACTGCGTCCTTAATAATTTACTGTCAAGAAATGTACTCTTTTTTTACAAAAACGTAAAAGAAAAGACACAAACAAAGAGAGAAGTTATGTTTAAATAAAAACGGAATTTTGTTGCTCATAAACAGTAAAAACGGAAAGATCCTAGTTTTTACTAATCCTGGTGAAATGTTTCGTCTTTTTAATTTTTGTGTGGTTGTCTTCTCAGTTACGTATTGATCGGTTTTTCTGGACTCATCAAACCTAGGACAATTTTGTTTGGTTTAATAAGACTAAGGAACATTATCAGACTCATAAGTTTCATTATGATTCGTAAATGAGATTATCAATAAACTTTTATTACACTGACTGGTATACACGTCTATATATATACGTATGTATAAAACTCTTTTATATTTTTATGAGTACGATTTATAGAGGGAAGAATTTACTTTCTCTTATTTATTCCAGTTAAGGGTAGGATTAGTAAATAAAAAAACGATAAATTTTTAAAAGGAATAACAACCTTGTCTAATTCTTTTATAAATTGAGTACCTACCAAAGAAACGAGTAAATTATCACTCAATGAATAGTTGTTGTCTTTTTGATCAAAACCGTTAATTTTAGTACATTAGGTGTTTGTAAAATCTAGACTATGCGAATATCAAAGTCAATCCTGTATGAATATAAAACATAGGGAGAATTTTTTTTTTTTTCGGTTTAGTTCTTCGTGTTATCTTTGATCGTAGTGTTCAAATTATATAAAATTTTGTATCTTTATATAAATTTGTCGTGTAAATTTCTTATTATATTATCTGAAAGTAAAGAATAAGAATGTTACCATATGGTAATTAAGTTTTTATATAATGAATTACATGGAGGTTATCTCAATAATAGTTCAAATGAAATTCTATTAGACATAAAATTTTGTTGTAACGTTATAAGGACTTAGACTTGTTTGGGTATTGTAAAAATTCGATAAAAACTATGTTCAAAATGAATTTTTCAGGTTTTCCCACTAATTATTTACTACGAAATACTCATAAAATCTACTTGACATTTATTCGGATCGGCACCTCGGGTGTATTTATCGTTGAATACGTGATTTACAGTAAGAAGGTTTTCAGTCACCCAATTTCTGTTCGGAATCTTCCGTCTCTCTCTTTTATTTAATTAAAGTCTCCCTTCTTGTGTGTCCGTGTATGTGTGTTGTCTTGGAAGGGTGAACCTTAATAAACACGAACCTCCTTCCAAATGTTTTAGGGGGAGGTTTTATTCCAAAAGTTACTCGAGTAAGAGGTTCTATACTTTTTACCTAAAGTCGACAAGAAAGCTTTACCGTTAAGACAGTTTCGGTAAGACCCTAAACCCCATTAAAGGAGGTCAACTCAAAGTCACGAAAATGGGATTTATTTTAGGGAACGTAGTGTAGTTAGTCGTTTGAGTCAATATTTTCTCTCGATGTCTTTTGCCGAGACAGCCAGCGAAACGAGCCCATATAAAATACGTACGTCACTGAGAGTAGACACCCCTCCCTTCCCCTCGTGCACATTTACAAAGAAATAAAACCTGACAAAAATTTAGACTTTTTTTTTTGACGTCATCATCACAAGATCTATTATCCGTCTGTACTAAATAAACTCCATTCTTCCAACATGATACGAAAAAATCACAATTGAACCTTTTAATACCTGTGTCCGAGTTCAGACAGAGGTGTCTTAAGGACTTCGAAACTCGAGAAACGTTTTAGATGTTGGCCACTCGGTTCTTCCTTGCGAAAGGATGTCACTTTGGTTAAGACAAGTTCGTTTGTCAATTTTATTAATACACGTTAGAAAGTCGAAGACACAAGACGAGGCCAAATAAATGAGTTTAGCTCGAGTTGTAAAGTGAAATAGATTTCATCGTCTTTGAGAGTTTCTTTTTAACACAAGGAGGTTCGTAAAAACAAAACCGACCAATAAAAAAATTCAAAGTAAGATTTATAGTTATTTATAGGATAGTCAAATGTAACCGTGTCGTATTGGTTTACGTAAGTCGAAGGAAGTTGTTATGAATTGTCAGTTTCCTCAAGACAGATTAAAGTCTTTTAGTATATTTTTAATGCAATTTTTATAACTTCACCTTATCTTAACCTGAGTCGTATAGGATGATTTTTAATCTGACCCGTTAAAAAACGTATTACTTCACTGGATTTTATGTAAAATGACGTTTCCGTAGGTGTTTCCTCTGATATATATGGAAATTTATTTATTTTCACTGATATATGTACGAGAACATGTATCCAATCTCTCGACTTTACTCGGTCTGATTAAAATAATTTAAGGGGAAAATAGACTTTCCTATAAAAAATAACATCAGTATTTGGAGTTATGTCTAGAAAAAGAATAATGGTAATAATACGTGATAATCACCGTTGGTGTGCTTGCGTGCTGGTATAAAGACATGAAAAAGTTTTACTGTAACCTCGACAGTAGTTTCATGTTGTGTCTCTACCGTAAATCAAACCAACCGCGTGTCGTTCCGAAACCATGCACCAGTCCTTTGTAGTCCACTTGGACCAACCCACCCTCCTTCTTTTACTAAATGAGAAATTCTTTATTTTATCTATAAAACAAACGTCAAAGTTCCACTGTAAGAACAAAATAGTGACTGTTAGTCCGTGAGAGAATTCAATTGAGGGAGAGAAGACAAAAACGAGGTACCACTCCACTCCACCCTCGACCATCACTTCCTACATAGGAATTCATAATTGTGGATCTGACCTGGGTGACCAAGATTAATGCACAACCCCGAAACCTTTTGTAAGATGGTTCCTTCCTTTTGAGAGAGGTACCTTATAAGTCACCTTTAAAAGGACCTCCTTTCTTGTACCGTTGATCCTGACCCGACGAAAATCAATTTTACCGGTGAAGATCCAGATAGTACTCTTTGTGCATTCACTACTTACGTTTTGGTTGTTTCGTCGTCGTGAACTGACATCTTTCTAGACCTAGATTCTTAATAAACATTTTCCTATTGATTTGTGATTTAGTCACGTAAAATTTGTTATTTTAATTTTCGCACGTTTAAGAAGTAAAGGAAACCACTTCCTTCGTATTTTTAGTGTCGTTTTATTTGAGGTCCAATTTTGGGTTACGAACGAAATTTCGTTACTAAAGTTGAGAAGAGGGGTATTACAAAATGGTCTAACCGGTCTCAAATTGTAGGAAACTGAACGAAAGAGGGGATCTGTTCGCGGTTTTTAGTTCGATTCAAGTTAGTCTTCTTTCTTCGGATCTATGCAATGTTGAACTTATATGTAGGGATGGAGAGAGAGATGTTTCGGACTTTTCCATCGACTTGTACCTGTCATTTTACGAATTCATTTCCTAAACAAGAGTAAAAGCAGTTTGACCGTGCAAATGGAGACTAGAAGTTGTTAGTTTCTTCCTCGGTCTTGAGCCAAGGGGCGAAAGGTGGGAGGAGGGGGCCGGGAAGGGGGTCTCCTCAAATACCCTTCAGGGTGACGTCTCAGGAGGCCCTAGCTTTTTCTCTTTTATGTCGAGAATCTTAGAACCGACGTTTTGGGACCGACTTTACTATATCCTCAGGACGGATACCTGTCTGTGCCGTCCTTTTTACTCCACTAGGCTGTGCCTGCACTTTAAAGGATTCTGGAGTGTTTTGACGTTCGACCTACCAAGAGGTTTAAAGTCTCCGTCGGACTTCGGGAGGAACCGAAATAGGAGGAGTTGGGGGAGTGGGCACTACCTACCTATTGGGGGACGGAGTTCCTAGTGGAGTGGGTCGGTAACAAGACTTTTTTTCTTTATTATTATTATTCTAACGAGAAGGTAGTACAGAGTTTGCACAAGCCGTGTTTGGACGAAGGGAAATTGTTGTTTACGCGGACACAAGAACAAAGTACAGGCAGTGTTTTATTCGTCTCTTACGTGTTACGGTCCTTTTTTTTTTTTTGTCTTTGTGGTTTGAAGGGTACAAGGGAAGTTCAAGACACTACTGAATCCGAGGTGTAGGGTCCTGTCGCTATGTCTGCTCCCCGGACAAGGTTGAGGGACAGTCGCTAAATTTTTTACAAACAAAAATCTGCGACGGAAGATCTGATGTCAGGATTTTCGACTGTCATACATTAATATATAAATAAAAATTTTTTTCTTTTTTTTCTCTATCTCCATAAACTGTCACAAAAAAGTTATTAATTCGAAACGTATCGGACTCGCTTGGACTTACACAATCTACGTATAGATTCCTTTGTCGCTTTCGAGAGACTCAGTAACTTTACTGTCATGTTTCTCGAATTAAAGACCCTTTAATTCACCGTAAAGAGATATTTATCACCGACAAGACGACGCCGGGATGTCTACCTGTCACTCCTCCCGAGAAGGAAATTCCGCACTTTATCTTTGTAGGAAGAGAGACGTTACCCGGAAGTCGACTATCTTCCGACCTGGGGGGGTCTGTAAGTAGAATGACCTCCTGTAGACTTATATTGTTGAAAAGAACACGACGTATGGACGAGAGAACGGGGTTGTGACCATGGTATATAGTCCTGCACGAATATCCCGAGGGGAGTACCAAGTCGCCAATTCTTAGTTGGACGGTTTCGTCCCCTGTCCCTAAGTTAGGGACCAGACCCTTCTAAGGTGTACGGTTCCCCATGGATTCGGACGTGTGACGTTGATGACTTCGGGTGCGTGGATCTTGGATACGAAACGTTGCTCTTCGGTGGTCTTACTCTTCGGACTCGTAGTGTCGATCTCTCGTCGGGAGTGAACTCCGTTGACCTCTTTTGGGTTCACGTCGTCACGTGTTGGTCCCGTCCGTTTTTTTTCTTTGTGTTAAAAAAAATTTCTTCACGAATAAAAATACCTATCGTATTTTTGTATAGTATCTGTATCGTACCTGTATAGTTTTGAATCTTATGGGGATCCTTAACTAAGATATGTACGTATTCCCTTGGAGTAACCAGTTTTTAGTTGTTTTTCTTCTCATAAAGATACCGTAACCGTCGTGTTCCGTTCGTACTTTCTTTTACGACCAACTTTAAATCTGAGGTAAAGAAGTGAAATCTGTCACTTTATTCTCGACATCGTTTGTTTCCAAAAGAAAGTGAAATATATTTAAAACGTGTTCTTTCTTTATTATCAAAGAGGGGTGTGGATATGCAAACGACTCATACTATATAATTTCTTTAAATCCCACATTTCTAGTCACAACCCCTTCCTATCTGTACTCGTTGACAAAAGGTAAGCAATAATTTTTCGTTGAACTATTAAAATGTACTAACATAAGACTTTATTTGCAAAGAGAAGTTTGAACCCCCTCTTTTCTTATAAATGTTCACTGATGGAAAGTTTTATGTATAAACAAAATCAAGAGACGAAGGAGAGATGAGGTTCCAATAAAGGTTTCAGAAACTGTTTTCGATACGAGATATCGACTACAGACTGTCAGTAGTACCGCAAAGTCAACCCGGGGTGCCTTCGGAGAATGATGACCCACATGACCCAAGGTTGAGTTATACACCTACGTTAGTTTCTGTGACACGACCCCTTTACCGTCATAAAAACTTTCGTGAAAGTGGAGACCGGGTCCTCTGACTGGGTTTCACTTCCTGTAACGACCCTCTCCGGACGTCGTAGGGACCTAAAGTCTCAAGACCTTGAAACAAGTTTTTATAGATATAGGTTAGACTCCACTACACCACTGACTTCGGTCTCCACTACATGAAAGTGGTAAAAAAAAAAAAAAACGGTGTTCTGTGTTCAAATAAATAAAGACATTTCATTTTTAGGTACTAAGACCTAAACTGGTTGAGAGTCTTTCATAAAAGATGGAGGACGACCAACACCTTCACGAAAGGGACTTTTTTCAACAACTCTACGAACTTCTTTACCATCAGTCAATCGTTCTCCAGTCCACTTTTATGACCTACTCCGGTTTGAAACATCGGGATAAGTAAGTTGAAAACTTCTCAGCCAACATGTTACACACTAGTCCGTAACAGTACCTCTGCTTGACTCGTGTCCGGTTTATATAGTGAAGTTACTATATAAACTTTGACTTTCACGACAGTGTCCTATCCGCAAACGGAAACGTAGAGGGTGTGTTTAGAACTACCACCCCGGAAAACCCCAGGTGTACCGCTTCAAAACACCAGATCAACGGTGTCCACACGTAGAAACGCCAGATCGATAGGTGGTCATGGAGACTCCAGTCATTCTACGGTCACTTTGTAGTTCAGTTCCTAAAGTAGACAGTTCCACATATGTGGCAAGGATAAGTCTTCCCTTGACCCTACAATAAAGGTAGTTGAAATTCAAAACTTCTTTAACGTTTTCTTCTATTGGAAGACTTCTCAGTTGAGAGGTGTGTAAGATTATCGACGAGAAAGACAACCAGTATTTATTCTGAGTGGGTGTTTCTATCTAAAAAAAAAAGATTGTCGATGAAGAGAGGATGACAATAGATGGTTTATTGCGATGAGGGTAGTCACAGAACTCAGGTTTTAATAAACAAGAGAAGGAAGACAGTACTAATGAATATCAACTTTACGAGGACACTTGGGTCGAAACTACACGCCAGTGTAGTGTGTCGGATACGTAGAAGATCTTGGAGAAGGAGCAGACGGTCTTCGGTAAGGGGGTAGTGTAATTTTCCATGTCTACAACCTCAGTCTGAGAGTTCCCAAAAGGACTCGAGTAATCTATTCATGCTAGTGACTCTCTGGTACTCTAATTGTAAAGTAATAGAGGAAGTGTTTTTAATCGGATGTAATCGCCTCTAATTTAGTCATCATGTAAGGATTCATACCCTCCCTTCCAATTACAGGTGGAATTACTAATGTTTACTTTTTCTATATTTTTTTACCTTTGGTTAGAAGATGAATATAAGATGTGACTTCTCGAAGGTACTATGGTTTCATACAATCCCTTGTAAGAATTTATTCCTCAATTTTCGGGAGTCTACTTTAAGTCGTGTCGATAATAAGTTTCACAAACATTACTGACGATTACTTACCAATCCAATCTTTGTCGGGGACACACCAATTAGTATAACAGATGACTTCTTTAGTCACGTTTTACTGGTAAAACACACTAACGAGGTTAAAAGGAACGACTTAGAAAGGAGTAAAACCTTGATCCTAAAAAGAAATCTCGTCGGACTTAAAGGACTGATATAGGTGTAAAGAATGAGACCCTGTTAAAAATGCAATCCTCAAACTCTTCTCTTCTTTTACGTAAACAAATGAGGTTTATCTACGAAAAGAAATTTCGTTGAAATATTCTTCGGACGTAGTATTTGGTGAAAGATAAGATGTGTTTCTTTTGAATGGTCTCAGACTTGCTACCGTACTAACCACCGTAAGTATACCCGTAACTCACCTTTTCTTGTAAGAGGTAGTGTTATTTTGCGTCGTATAGGAAGGCCGCGATATTAGGTCAGGATTTTACGTACTTTCGTCTTCTTTATTATAGTGGTTGTATTTTCGTGTCTTTTTGTCAAGAATTTCTTATGAATTTATATTAATTATATTAAGTTATATGATATTATACTTTAATTTATGAGACCTAACCAAAGAGAAAAACCAAGTTGTTAATAAGATTATTCTGTCCGAGGAGGTTCGGAAATTAAATACTAATTCAATTTCAAATGTCGTTTTCATATTTATAAAAGTGTTCCTTGACAGGAGACATTAAAGAGGGTCTCCAGTGATGCATTCTATAGGGGTCGGACATAATCGGGTATATAAGTACTTATTTCGACGTTAGTACTTTATCGTAAGATTTATAACAAATTTGTCCTTTACTACTTGAGACGTTTCAAGTTGACTTGGTCTTTCCTTTTCTTCTTATTTGAATTAACTCTATTAAGAGTAATGAAGAATTATTGAGTAAAGACGAAATCTTCGAACTGTTGGAGAATTCCGAGATTCTAAACAAGGAACGGGACAAAAAGAAAGGTTAGTACACAATCGAAATATCAGAGAATTCTTCTTTACTCAACCTCTTTTTAGGATTAGTAACATATACTTTTTAAAATCCTTCGATTTTACAACCGTGAACTCTACCACCGGGACTATAAAAAAAAGTCTCTACATTTTGAACAGTGGCTACATTTTAATAACTTGTTAATTACAACTTCCAAATAGTATTTAAACTTTTACGAGTGCAATGATAGTAAAGAGTTATATTATCGAACATAAGGCTCCTAGGTAACATTACTTTATTAGATTAGATTGTTAAATTTGAGAAAACCGTACCAATACTTTTAATAACACCAATTTAGAAGGAGGAGTGACACAAACGCTTCGAATACATTTTGTATCGTTATGCTGAAGATTCGTCTTCTTTTAAAAAAAAGAGATGCAGATTGAATGGTATCTGTATCAGTTCCTAAGATGAAGGATATGGTTATTAAACACTGACATCTTCCGTTTACCTTTAACGAACTCAATGAGACTTTTTACCCTTGATTTTACCTTTAACCCCAGATAAATTTGTTGTCCCGAAGAAAAAAAGTGAAGGATTCCAACGTAAACAAGAAAGACGTATTCAAAAAAGAAAAATGGTATTTGAAATAATTAATACAAAGTTATCACTTTCCTATTACGTCTTTGTTTTTACTACACTTACTAGGAATATACCTTGTCAGTTACAGTTTTTATTAACCATACAAGTAACGTCGTGACAAATATTATCGGCCCTGTATCTTCGTTAGATTTACAGGTAACTGTCTACTTACCTATTTCTTCTTTGTCTTAACCCGGAAAACATCACTGCGTCTACCTGGTCTCAAACAATATGTCCCACTTCAGTCTTTCTCTTTTTGTTCATAAGTATGTGTCTTAGATTTTCCTACCAGGTCTACTCGGACAGGACTCCCATCGTTATCTCCGTATCTACCTCCCTTTCCCACACACTTGTGTCGCCCCGTTCCTCTCCCACCCCGCTTGACTCTCTGTCGCGCCGGGATACAAGTGATGGTAGACAGCTTACCCGTCGCTCCTCTCCCACCCCGCTTAACTCTCTTCGTGCCGGGATACAAGTGATGGTAGACAGCTTACCCGTCACTCCCCCCGAGTCGAGTCACGAGGCACTACCGGGTCTACACTGACCCCCGTCCACCCTCCCTCCCGTCCCCCTCCCCTATGTCCATGTGCCTATTGACTAAGTGCAATAAAATTGTCGTTACTATGAGGTTATTTTTCATTTTATTTAATGTTTGACGTATCCTTTCTGATGTTTCTAATGTTCTCTAAATCCTAACTACGTTTCGTCTTTTCTTCGTTGGTTAAACTGGCTGGCAAGAATGGACGGTAGGGTCTAGGGCCTTCGAGTGTATCTCAAGTACGAAAAATGTCCGAACAAAAACAAGTGACCACAATATTAGACTTTCACTTTTAGTCTAACAGTTGTTTACCGTCAGATAGCCCATATAATTATAAAGAAAACACTCCAGTGAATATTTCAGTTTTCCTCCGACATCAACTTGAACATCTTGTACTCAAACTTAGAGTTTCACTTTCGGCGAATGATTGATACACTTGAAGTTCGTTCAGTGAACACGACTCAAAGACGAAGACATTTTACGTCTGGAACTCCCCAGGCCTGCTCCTAGTCCAACCTAGGAAACACAACACTGTTGTCGTCGGACTATGGAAGGTGAGTCGCTCACGAGTAAGTAATTGATTGAGTTTGGTGGCAACACGAATGATACGAATTCGTATATTTTATAAGTTTGTGATACAAAACATAAGAAAGTGTTCCGTCCGTGACCCTTTCATGGTCGACCTTACAAGTTTTCATGTACAATAGAATCATACATAGAATTTGAGTCCTAGGGGTTTCACCTCGAAGACTAACAGGGGAAGGGGGTCTGGTTAACGTGGACGTCTATTGACGCTTGTTCAAGGGTCCGTTTTGTTTGTGACATCAATTTTGTATGAGAACGGAGAGGGGAGGTGTAGATTAGACAGGCCTTTAGGAATGTATAAAATGGAAGTAGACTTTAAGCCGGTGGGAGTGGTCGAGGTACTGGCCGAGACCAGGTGCGGCGATAGGAGAGAAAGGACTTAGTGACGGTGTAGGAGTGACGACAAGGAGGCCGAGACGTGCAGGGGTAGGGTAGTTTCGTCGGTTCGCCTGGTTCACAGTGCGAGGTCGTATTTCAGAGTGCCACCAAGGACGTAGTAGTTCCGAGGGTTCCAAGACGCACCAGGTCAGGGTAGTGGGAGACCGGGGAAACGAGAGGAAGTGAGATGAGGTTTGTCGGAGGCGCGACAAAACGTGCGTCAGACGAAAGAGAGTGGAATCGAGGAAATGAGAGCTGTTGGGGTGGGAAGGGACGTTGCGAGAAGGGGACTTATAGATGAATCGATTGCGAGTCTCGAAGGAGGTGAGAATTCGTAGTAGAACAGTTGTTTCGGAAGTGACTGAGGGGACAAAGTATAGGATTGGGAATGAGAGTATAAAGAGAGGGGAGGACGAGACTAAAAAAAAAAGGTAAAACGAATGGTAGGGAATTATACAATGTGGTGAATGAGTAAGTGGTACATGGGACAAAGAATAGACAAAGGAGGGAGATCTCACAGTCGAGAGATCCCCATTTATAGAACGGACCAGGGTAAACCAAGAGACTATGGAGTTTGCAGTCTTTGTCCCGGACCGTATGTCATCTATGATTTATTAATCCTTGACTTCTTACCTACGAAGTCTTACAAGGTCTTTACCGAACTTCGTTTCCTCTATGTGTGAAAGGCATTGAATAAAACCTTATATTAGACTTTTTAGGTATTGGAAACTATTAACAACTTTTTTTACTTCTTAAGGTGAACGTAGACCTTTTTCATTTTATGCTTTCTTTTTGTCTCGTAATGTCTTTTACAGATAAGTACGGAATATTGCCTTAGGTAAAATTAATAAAGGTTGGGTTTTTTTACTTTCTCTTTTTTTTACATCCCACTACCCTTGACACTTTATTAAATAAAATTTTCTTCTGTCGATTACAAAAGAAGATCCTTATTTATGATGGAAGTGAGACTGTCAACAGAGATCGTTTAGTTGTATCTTCAAACGATATTTTTCGTCGGACAGTATTCCACAGTGGAAGGTCAAATTAATAGGAGTTGGAGATTACTTTTACTTTAGTGCAGTTTCTAGATTCTCTGGACAGAATTGTCTAGGACAGTAGACGGAAAGTGTCACTGTAGTCGACTAATAAATTAATTACACTCAGATCGTGTCTTCCAAGTCAGACTTACGTCTTTGGGAAAAGGAAGATCTGGCCACAATAAGGATACACACTGATGCAAGCAATTTGGTACATTTTGTCTCTCGGTCATCCTTAAACGACACTGAGTCCCTCGAGTTTGGCCTCGAGACGCTGTCAGATCTCCTCACCCTACCCCACCCCACCCTTGTTCCAAGTCCTCCCTCACCTGTATACATATGGATACCGACTAAGTACAACGACATACCGTCTTTGGTTGTGCTATAACATTTCGTCAATAGGAAGTTAATTTTATTCAAATTTTTTTTAAGGATAGTGTTTTTGTGTAGTCGGTTTCTTTTGTGTCTTTTGAGCTCGTTCCTTTGAGACTGTGACACAAGTACGTGCGTATGTTAGTTAGTACACAATTGGTGTAAATCATTCGTGGAGGTACGGTTGTGACTCGTGTCCTCTTACTTCTGTTAAAGACAGGAATTCTACGAGTGACAAAGTAATTGTTAGTTGATTTTCTAGACTTTTTTTATTGATCTATCTATTACTGTCTTTTACCTCCTTTCTCTTAAACAAACTCTAAATCGTGAGAAGAAGAAACCCATTTAAAAATTAACTGTATCGTTTTTTTCAATTGAAGCGGGTTCGTTACTTTGTCGTATTTCATTATCATTCGTGTTCTCGTAATTTACCTATCCAAACTTGTAACATAGTAAAGATCCCTTTTCCTTCTTGAGTTCAGACCATAATCAAACTGACGTATTTGAAGAACTGTAAAATTTATTTATTTATTTTCAAAATTTCACAGTCGATACGTAATCTCGTTCCCTCTCGTTAAATAAAAAGGAGTTTTTCCTGTCTATTATATATAAAGTCCGATGCCCCAAAGGAAGTGTTACTAAGTCGAAACGGGGTCATCCTATTTTCGTCCTAAATCCTACATAACTATTTTCCTACCTACACTGACATAAAGTTTGTTTGAAACGAATACCTAGGATTTTAAACTTAAAGTGTACTAAAGACGTACTTTGTTTTATAATAAGATTCACAAAAAAAGTGTGTAGATTTTTACATCTTTGGTAACGATCCAACATGTTTTTGTCCGTTACCGAATAAAACGGTTTGGGACGTAGTCTGTCAGTACCCTTATAAATAAGTAGGTAGGAACAGAATTATTTTTTGTGACTTATACTTATTTCTGGAATATAGGTTATTGTGTAAACTCATATACACTTTTTGGTATTGATACAGATACTGGTAAACTTAAGGTACAAATATTTTTTTCTTTCATTTTGAATTTTCAGTTTTATCTAGACAAGGTAGATACGTCGAAAAGTACGTCCGATTCACTACATATATAACGTTGTAGTGTATTTCCATTGCTCGTTACTTTAAATATTGTCTTAGACCAAGGTTCTCAGACTAAAGTATCTCGCAATCCTGGTATACGAATCAACCAGTCTTTATTTTTAATTACCTATGACTCATTTACAACATGGGTTTGGTCGTCAAACATCAATCGAAATGATTTACCAACCGTCTTTTTGGAGACTCTCCTTTCCGTTTCTTTAATCTAAATATAAAAATTTTCTGTAACTAGCCGTTGGGAAGTTTA
Source organism: Capra ibex (assembly GCA_006410555.1). Taxonomy (NCBI): domain Eukaryota; kingdom Metazoa; phylum Chordata; class Mammalia; order Artiodactyla; family Bovidae; genus Capra; species Capra ibex. The sequence continues at coordinate 40,044,291 of SJYO01000647.1, forward strand.
TACTTTTACTCGACCTGTACTACGACGAGAACTGTTTGGACGGATCTTAAGTTCTCATAGTGGTCTTTGGTGTTGTGTAAGACTTCAGTCTCGGTTGTGATCTTTTCGGAAGGAGTTGGTGTTCCGTCCATAGTGTCTGTGTCATAAAGACAAAATGGACAATTACCGTTATTATAACCCTCTGGTCACGGTTTTATTACTGATAACAATTTATGAAGAACGGTTAAATACTAGTTAAAGACCTTTTTTTACGTTTAAATACAAAATGTTCGATAAACTGATAAAAAAGAAGGTCAAAATAACTCTACATTAACTGTATGTCGTGACATGTTGAAATTCTATATGTCGTATTAACAAACTGAATGTAGGTAGTACTTTATTAGTGGTGTCATTTAAATCACTTGTAGGTACTAGTTCCTGAATGTCGACTTGTTCGACCCAAATCTTTTCTGTCTCCTTGGTCTCTAGTTTGACGGTTTGTAGGTGACCTAGTATCTTTTTGGTTACCTTATTTTTTTCTTTCTTTAGGTGAAGTAACTGATGCGATATCGGAAACTGATACACTGAGTGTTGTTTGACACCTTTTAAGAATTTTCCTAGCCTTATGATCTGGTGGACTGGACGGAGGCCTTTTTGGACATACGTCCAGGTCTTCGTTGTCAATCTTGTCTGTACTTCGTTGTCTGACCAAGGTTTAGCCCTTTCCTCAGTTGTATGAAGTTCTGACACATAACAGTGGGACGAATAAATTGAACGTACGTCTCACGTAGTACCCTTTACGACCTGACCTACTTAGTATTCGACCTTAGTTCTAACAGTTCTCTTTATAGTTCTTGGAGTCTGTACGTCTACTGTGTTGTGCCTACCGTCTTTCACTTCTCCCTGCTTTGTCGGACAGCTACGCCCTGTTTCTCCTCTCACTTTTTCGACCGAATTTTAAGTTGTACCTTTTTTGGCTCTAGTACCATAGACCAGGGTAGTGAAGTACCGTTTATTTACCCCTTTTTCACCATTGTCACTGTCTAAAATAAAAGAATCCGAGGTTTTAGTGACGTCTGTCACTGACGTCGGTACTTTAATTTTCTGTGAACGAGGAACCTTCTTTTCGATACTGCTTAGATCTGTCGTATAATTATTGGTCTCTGTAGTGAAACGTTTGTTTTCAAGTATATCAGTTTCGACACCAAAAAGGTCATCAGTACATACCTACACTCTTAACCTGGTATTTCTTCCGACTCGTGGTTTTTTAACTACGAAAGCTTGACACGACCTCTTCTGAGAACTCTCAGGGAACCTCTCGTTCCTCTAGTTTGGTCAGGTAGGATTTCCTCTAGTTGGGATTTATAAGTGACCTTCCTGACTACGACCTCTAGTTCAGGTTATGAAACCGGTGGACTACGCTTCTCGATTGAGTAACCTTTTCTGGGACTATGACCCTTTCTAACTTCCACCCTCCTCTTCTGCTGCTGTCTCCTATTCTAACAACCTACCGTAGTGGCTGAGTTACCTGTACTCAAACTCATTTAAGGTCCTCTGTCACTCCCTGTCCCTTCTAACCACACCACGTCAGGTACTGTAGTGTTTCTCAGCCTGTACTGAATCGATGACTTGTTACTAGAGTCTATATATGTTTTAATTTCTTTATTTTCTACAAGAACAAAAGACTACTCTTGAGAATCCTAAATGAGAAGGTTGTTGTAAGTATAAATTGTATGTTGTGACAATTAATATAAATAGTACAACATAGGAATCATAAAGATAATATTGACCCTCAAATATGATAAACTGGCGGAAGAAGGTCAAGGGAGAAGAGTAAAGTTATTATGTTTAAATTAGAAACAGAATCAAACTAAACAATTTTAAGTAAAACACAATCTTTTTTGCACTTTACGTACCATTTATTTTGGAGACTCCAGATGTGTGCCGGAGTTACCAAATAGGTGATCAGGGACTTCTTTGATGGTCTATTTACCTGTGTACGATCCATTCGACACTTCTCGTGTTTTCTTTTAGGTTTTTTTGAAGTGTTTGTCCATGTCCTAAGAGACAGAAAATTTTAGATCGTAATCACAGAAACTCCTTATTTTATATCAATTTAGACATTTTCTCTTCTTCTTTTTCAGGTTTTATCTTAAGTTGTAAATTTGTTAGTCGTCGAATTTGTTCGGTTTATATTACTCTACGACACAGAGTTTTGTCTCCTCCTCTGTAAGGTGTAGAGAACGAATTATGGGACCCCCGCTAGTGTCTGTAGTCAGAGGTGTGACGTCCTATAAAGTAATTAATTATCTTTTAATTTTACAGTCTACTTCCTTCATACTTCACCGATATTTTACCGTCCACGTCACGATGACACCTGATAAGTTATTACATTTAAAACTGTGCCGGAAACGCCATCTCTTTTAGTACTATTTAGGGTTTGTTTATTGTGGTGAGGTCTTCTACTCCCTAAAGTTTGCGATGACGATGGGATCAAATTAGGGGTTCAGGGTGTAGGTCCCTTGAGGAGTGGCTTGACTGTATATTGGGTCATCCTTAATGTCAATAAATGAACACATCCCTAAACACATGTTTACGCACTGTGTCTTGTCTGTGGTGTTGTATTGTTGACAGACCACACAAACGAACTGAGACGAGTCGTTACACAGAGACACCTACTACGTCTCCTGCACGAGTGGAATCTCGGACAACTGTATTTTTAGGTAGGTGTTTGGACAGAGGTTTACGGACGTTCTACAGAGACGTACTTTCAAAGAGTTTACGGAGGTTGAGTGATAAAACCGAAGACTGGAGTATGACAAAGGTAAGAAAGATGAACCAATTGTCCGAGATCACCGAGTTCGGTCTTTTAAATTATTTATGTAAAGAACTAAAAGAAAGTAAGAGTGAGGATGGGATGCAATTTAGGTAGGTGTCAGGGAAATTCGCTGGTTGGAGATCGGATCAATTGGATAGTCTTCAGGAAACGTGAGAACCAATGGAGTATGAGGGGGTTGTAGGAAAAATCCTTGAACCAGGATCCTATTGGGAAGTAGGGACTGAGGAGAAACGAGAGACTGGAATTCAGAAAACGGAACAACTACCTTAACGAAAAAAAGAAAACAGAAATGAATTTCATGTTTACAAGGGTCACCTCCTAGGTAGGAATTACAAAGAGAGAATGAGGTCAAAGATATCGTCGAAACTCAGAACACGAAGTAGATTGGTGACACGAGTTCCGACGCAGGATATATAAGGTGAGTGTGTGGGTAGAGACCTCAGGACACCGAGGTAAGGTACATAAAACGAAGGGTGAAGGGGACAGAGGTTAGATATTAGAAGTAACGAACCTCACAATCTGATCTAAGGATTAGTCTAAAACCGTAGGTCAAAGAGGGGAACCGTAGGGTAGGAAGAAAGACTACGGTTTAACTTGAAAATTTTTACGCATAGACTACCACTGTGAGGAAAAAGGTTTACGGACGTACCTTTGTGGTGTCAATGACTGGTAATACTGAACCAGGGACGTTTTACAAGATCGACTATAGTGTGACGAGAATATGTTGTTATGATCGTGTTACACCGGTAGTCTGTGACGATACACCAACACATTGACGTATATTCAAGACTTTACCGAAGTGGAGGTAAAGACTTTTCACAGATAAAAAGAGTAACCCCAGTACGAGATAGGAATGACGAGGGTGTGAAGGAACATGGACGAGATCACCTTAACTAGAGGACTATTAGTGATTGTACGTACAGAAACGGTGGCAGACTCTCTTACGGAAAAGTCTTCGTTCTAAGACTGCGATGGTTAGAACGTACTAATATATCAATTACCACACGTGTGACACCCACGAATAAATTGTTCCTTATTTATAAAACGTTATTTGGTGTGGGTCTGTATAGTAGAGATCTTAAGAGAGATCCATCTTTGAACTGTTATTCACTAGTCCCCTTACCCGTGACTACGTTCAGACTTGAGAAATCCGTCGTCAAGTCTTTTTAGTTTGGTATTAAACCATTATTAGTAATACAAATTGGGACTTATTCATATGTGTCACAAGAGGTAAGAAATATGGGTAATTGAATAAATTAGGAACGTTGAGTACATTAAAATAGGACACTCCGTCCATAGTAATTACAAGGGTGAAAGGTCTACTTCTTTATCTCTCTACACTGTACGGGACAGGTTCTAATGTGTCGATGATTCTCCGCCGACGACGACGATTCAGCGAAGTCAGCACAGGCTGAGACACGCTGGGGGATCTACCATCGGGTGGTCCGAGGGGGCAGGGACCTTAAGAGGTCCGTTCTTGTGACCTCACCCAACGGTAAAGGAAGAGGTTACGTACTTTCACTTTTCACTTTCACTTCAACGAGTCAGTACAGACTGAATCGCTGGGGTACCTGACCTGGGTCCCAATTTACTATCTTCCTTTCTATTTCCATGTCTACTTACCCCGAAAGGTCCACCGAGTCAGTATTTCTTAGGTGGACAGTTCGTCCTCTGTGTCCAAGATAGGGACCCAGTCCTTCTAGGGGGACCCAGTCCTTCAGTTGGGTGAGGTTATAAGAACGGACCCTTTAGGGTACCTGTCTCCTCGGACCTCCCGATATTAAAGTATCACAACGTTTCAGTCTGTGTTGACTCGCGCACACGCGTACGTGCCCGTGTGTGTGTGTGTGTGTGTGTGTGTCTACTTTTCTACCTAGCTTGATCTAGATACATTGTTCTATTGATAGTAAACTCTTCCCTAAAAGTTTTAAAACGTATAAGTCTCGTGTCTATTGTCGAAAATCACAATTAATGATATTTTTGGTACACCTAATTTTGGCAAGAGTGACCACGTCGGAACGTCCTAAAAATGACGTCGTAACTAAAACTTTCGAGGTTAAATTTTTGTCGGTTTTACAGAAAAAGTCTCACTGTGCTGATTTATTTAAGACTGTTTTCGTCATAACTTATATAACATCGTCATATTTTTTTTACTTCAGTGATTGAACTTTATACCGACTTTATGCAAAAAATTTTTTAGGTATTCTGGTTGATATACTATGGTTCTCACTTGTAATCCATTTGGTATCTGACATCAACTAACACTACACAGGCACATCCAAGTAGAAACCATTCTTTACGTGGTGGTACCCCTCACTACAACTATCACCTCCTCCGATACGTAAACACCCCATCCCTCATGTACCCTTTAGATACATGGAAGGAAAGTTAGAACACTTGAATTTTGACGAGAATTTTTTCAAGTATTTTTATCCTTGGGAGGGTCTGACAACCCCTCTTACATTTAACCACGGGTGATACCTCTTGTCAGACCTTCAAAGAATTTTTCTAGGTCGTTAGGGTGAAGGCTCACTCTTTTGGGATTAAACTTTTCCGTGTACGTGGGGTCACAAGTATCGTAGTGACAAATGTTTCAACTCTGTACCTCTGTCAGATTTACAGGTTGTTCTCCGTTTACCTATTTTTTTCTTCATCATTTGTACATAACTATGTTACCTTATGATGAGTCGGCATCTTGTCTTACTTTATTACGGTAAACGTCGTTGTACTTACCTGGACGTCTAATAGTGTGATTGACTTTATTCGTTTTGTCTCTTTCTGTTTATAATACACTACATGAATATACACCTTAGGATTTTTTTTTTTCTATGTTTAATTGAATACGTGTTTTGTTTCTGTCTGAATCTATATCTTTTGTTTGAATATCAATGGTTTCCCCCGTCCTTCGCCTCTCTCTTCAATCCTCAAACCGTAGTCGTCTATATGTGATGACAGATATTCTGTCTATTTATTGTTCCTGGATGACATGGTGTGTCTCTCGTTATAGGTCATAGAATAATACTGGACATTCTCTTTACTTAGACTTTTTCTTATATATAGATATATTGTGTATTATTTTAGTATAAGAGGTTTTCACTGCGTATATCCCTCCTTTTTTGAACCTTCATGAACATAATACAACTATTGTCACATAGTCGTATTGAATAGAATTTTCTTAACCCACTAATTTCCTCTTAAAATCGAAATAAATACTAATAAAAATTTTTTCTTGTGATACATAATTAATGTATTGTTGTGTGAGATTTGTTTATTAAAGTTGTCTAACAAGAAAGACCAAAACTAATTTTACAAACAAGTTCTTCTTACTGAAATGTAACATAGGTGAGCCGTTCTATATTGTGGACAGTCTCAACCCTCAATATCCGTCCCGTGGTTACCAGTACTATGGTTCGAACACTATTCGTGGAAAAGTTCGTCAAGACGTCATTTACTCTTGAACGAGACACGGAACGTTTATGAAATTTAAAACTTACGAGATAACAAAAACGTATGACTATATCAGGAATTTTATCGTAGAACGAGAACCATCCAAGAAATTTTAGAATAGTTGAATCACGGAGAGGTTGGGTTTCCCACCGTTGCAATTATAAATCGATAACGGATGTAAAGGAAAGGAGATTTGGGTTCAAGTTTCCTTTTAGTTAACACGACCGAGTAACATTTTATTCATTGTAGAGAGTGTTTCACAGACGAGTTTCAAGAACGATTTTTGGATTCTTCGTCGTTTCTATCTCCCAAAGACGTCTTTTAGATCCCCGTCACCAAGACATATGTGTCGACTTTTTCCTTCGATCAAGAGGGTATGTCACTGGTACAATTGGAGGACTCACACACAACCACTTCAACGACAAAACACGACCTGTGACAAGATCCAAGAGGGTGTCCTCGTGTCTTATCACTTTCCCGTGACTCTTCAGTCTTCTGTCCTGAGAAACTTTCTTCTTTCCCTACTCCATTTCTGTCGTTCTTACTGGACCTAAGACGTGACAACCTCTAAAAATTGTAAACTCTTATACGAAACGTTTTTTTTTTTTTTTTTGGACGTTGGTTCGTTTGAAGATTGTTGAGAGGGATGAGGGATGACTGGGGGAAGAATCAATGCCGTAGAAGTGTGTCACAAAATTACATTTTCGGATCATCATAATGTCGTAAACGATAAATATAAACCTATTAAAATTTTAAAGTGATCGTAAAGTTCAGAGGATTCATAGTCTAAAATACAAATATAATTTGGGGACAGAAAACCTGGTTTAGGATGTTCTGAAAAAGGACGGACGAACTAATGATGGATAACTTTCCAATTCAGAGCATGTGTGTCTGGTTGATGAAAGAAAGAAGAATAATAGTTTTATACTTGTACAAGGTTTTGGTGGATGATGTATAAAGTGTCTTTACCCACGGTTACTGTGTGAAAAATTTTTCTTTTATAACCAGATATAATCTTATTAAAACATGAGATTTACCACAATCCTTTGACCACTTTTCAATGCACTAAAGACGAAGTACACAAAATAAGTAGAGATCAATATCTTCGTGTAAACAATGAACACCAGTCCTTCCCTTCTATTTATCTAAAGTGGTTATCCCTCTTTCTGAATCTACTAAAGTAAACGACCTTACGGAGACGGTCTCAGTAATGGTCGAGATTATTATGCGTCCGCTGAAAAGGGAAACTTTAAAAGAGTTTTTAATAAATGATAAGATAAGTTCTAAATTGTTTAGAAAAAGAATTACGTTAGACGATGTAATTTAATTTTTGTAAAGTTGGGTAAAGTCTTGGTAAGATATACTTTTCTTTTTATATGTTGAAACTGTCCGATCATAAATGTTCCTTCTTTTCAAGAATCTTTCAATAAAAAGAGGTAGAAAGTATAATTCGTTAATTTTAAAAGCGGTTTGATTTATAGAATACTTCTAGAAATATTTTATCGGAACATTATTCCGTGATTACAGTGTAAATGAAAGTTCACTTTTTCTGTCACTTCGAATAAACTACCTTTTAATAAAATTTCGTACTAAAGACACATCTTACATTAAATGATATTACGTTAAAGTATCTTGAGAAAGGACGCGAAGACAACGATCTATGTATTTTATGTATTTTCACACAAGAAAGATTGTGTGAAGAGGACACGGAAGTGAGATCCTCCCAAGGTTACTTAAGGTGAATTATAAAAAAGATTCTCAGGGTCCTAGTTTTTTTTAAGATATATGAAAACAAAGTAAATATTAGTAATTACCGTTTGTGACACACTTACACAGACAAACCTTCTCGTTTTGTAAGCATAAACGACTTTATGGATACTTCTCCAGTATAGACAAAACAAGTGGTCGAGTAAGTGCCACGGAGGGTTCATGTGACGTATACCACCGGTAGTTGTGTCTTCTTATGTGCAGAATGTTTACTTGTTTGTGAAGCATGATTGATCCCTACAAGATCCCGTTCAAAAGAGGGAGTTTATCCAAATAAAAAGTATCTATTCTGTTGAGGATCCTTATTTTGTCGGTAGTAAAAGTAGATTCTTGTCGAATATTTTTAAACAAACGTTGATCTTGATTTGTTCCATGAGTGACCATGTTTCGTATACTAATTTAAGGAAGTCTAAAAGAGTCAATCTACTCAAGTCTAGTTCACATAAAAAATAGAGAGATAGTTAATTATCTAATTTGACGTTCGTGTCACCCTAGTTGACACGTAAATGTTGTAAAACAAACTAAAGTATACTCGTACATATATATATGTGTGTGAGTTTCGTTTAATATGTATTGTAGGGAGATTTATTAATTACCCTTATATTTATAATAGAATTAAAGAGATGTCAGATGGGACGAAGAAAACAGTCTTTTTAATTCGAGTACTAAGTGTACATGACAAAATTCATGGTTTCACTATAAAAATAAAACTTAAATGAACAATGGGTAGGTATACACTCTAAGGACCCTTTCCAGTCGAGTGTTCGACACCTCAAGTCAAATCTGATCGAAAACGACTACATCGGTACATTATTAAAATAATAACGGTCGAACTAAACTTAAACTTAACGTAGAAAGTCGTCTAAATCCATTCAGGGTGAATGAAATTTTACTTAACGACGTACTAAGCGATTACTTTGTAAACCCCCTGCGTTCTTTCTGCCGACCTACTAAATTATCTGGTTTACTCCCATATGGTCTCCCATTTAAATGACACCGAAGAACTAAACGTTGTATGCTGGGGTATTGAGAGACACGTCTTGACGTCGAGACCAAAATAGAATGGAGGTTGTGACCTGTAAGACCTCCTCAGGACTACTCTCGACCTAAATAACGCCAAAACTAAAAAAGAGAACAACCGACGAGAGTGTCTAGCCTCTTCATGGAGCGAGCGGAACTTCTTCCGGTGGTACTTACCGACAAAACTGACTCCGGGTACAGCAGGGTGCTCCGGCCGGCTGAAGTGCAACTACGACACTGGACCTTGGTTCCTTCCCCGTGACCCAAATAGTTCTTCTCTACTTCAAGTGGACGACTCCCCACTCGAGTCTCCCAGGCACCCTTTTCCATTTACAAACTTTTGTGATAGTCTTGGAAAATAAACGTCCGGTTTATTAGAGTATTTACACCTTTTACATGACAATATCTGCTAATAGGTCAGAACCAAAAGGTAAAGCATAGGGAGAAATCGGTGTGTTGTGGGGGTCCGGAAGTGACTACCCGAGAAAGAGTCTGGACTTTCAACCATTACAAGATTTACTGAACTGGTGGTGGTCGGACCTTTACAGGCACAATTGGTCACTGAAGTCTTTATAATCGATGCCCGCGAAGACGTAATTTACGGAATATTAAAAGGAAGCACACTAATTTCGACCTATCGACCGACCCACAAAAATGAAAAGGGACGAAGAAACCTCTGGAAGGTCCCAACTATTTGGGGAGGAGCGAAGCCTGGACACGGGTCGTTTGAAATGTTTCGACACTAGGTGAATTTCGTGAAGTTTCTAGGAAGGTCTCCGGGGACGACCCGTACCTCGAAATGAAATTCGAGGTCGAGAAAGAGGTACATTTCCTAAAACTTCGTTTGTACTTTTAAAGTTTAAAAAGAGACGCGAACCTGTGTGAACTTACTACAAAGGACTTTCCTAAAGTCTCCTACGTCTAGTTCGGACCTTTACGAGTCTTTCCTCTTTTTAAGGTCTACTCGAATCAGATTTCGTCAGACACAGGATCTGGGAAGACTCAGGTGACACCACCAACAACTAGTCTTTTCCTCACACGGGTCCCGGACGCGAGATCATCTACTCTTCAGTCGACGGGATTTCTGATCTTCATCTACAACTATTCACGAAGAGGGTAACCTCATCGTTTTTATTATGAGTAGTGATATTGTTGTAGTTTACGTAAACCTCGTGAACGATAAATGTGATCCATAAGAAAAGAAAAATTTTATAAAAATAACACTATTTTCAGTGTATTATAATTATATTTTGTATGATAAAATTGGTATGGAACGTGTCAAGTGACCGTGATTCATGTAAGTGTGACAACGCGTTGAAGTTGGTAGTAGGTACAGGACTTAAAAAGTGGAAGGATTTGACTTTGAGCACAGTGATAATTTGCGATCAGGGGCAAGGGGATGGGGTAGAGAAGGTTGTGGTCGTCGGTGACCGTAGATGGGACTATGAAAGATTGAGACACTATCCGTAAAAAGAATCACCAAAGGTACGTAATAAACTAAACTAAAGTGTTTATGGAATCCTCAATCCGTAAACAATATGTAAAATGTTAAGTGAGAACAATACTAGAAGAGTAAACTTTATTTATAGGGTCTTTTAATATGTATATACACACACACACATACACACACACACATACACACACAAACATACGTATATACACGTATATATATTTCTTTTGGTAACTGACTATTTTTTAAGTTACTTTTAATGGGTCTCTCTTACTTCATAAATTGAAATTCAACATGTAAATCAACTTTTAATGAGTTTCGAGTACGTTTTTTGTTAAGATGAGGTCTATGCTTTCAATGGTTAAAAAGGTCTCATTACATAGTACACCAATCTTTATGCACGTACTAACCGGTACGGAACGGGGACCTCCCTACACGTTCAAAAGAATTTTATAAATAAGTCAGTTCTGACACGTCGTCGAAGTCACGTAATATTCTGGATTGGGTGGAACCTTCTTTCTTTAGTTCAGGAACTTTACCGTAGTTACCGTAAAATCGTTTATTTGAGAACGAGAATTGTGTTAAATAAAACCGTCGTATTTGTGAAAACACATAGAACGTAACACGTCCCTGGAAGATGGCGGTCTTTTGCTCTGACACGATTCACTCCACCACGTCGACAACGTTCCCTGTGTCGTCAGGAAGGTTGCACCTCTATAGCCAACTTTTTTTACGTACACACAGTTACGTCTGTCGTAAGTAGCCACAGGAGTTGTTAACGAGTAACCCTTTTAAACAATGTAAGGATGTTTGTACTTTTATCGGCGAGGGAAGGGTTTACGGTGAGGTGAGGTAGGATCGTCTCTTTCTTGAAGTTTTATTAGTCTCGTCATTTGGAATTTGTTTATTCGGATACCCAAAGAGAAAATTTACGTTTGAATGTCACCGAGGTACGGTCTCAGATATAAAGAATCTTTTTGAGATAGTGACCGTATTTACTTTCTCCGTCAAACTAAACACCAGTCTCATCAAAGGTAAGATGAAGGTGACATTGTTTACATAATTAAGTCGAGTCTGAAGGAGGAAGACCGTCGGGAAAACGACATTTTTCTCTTTAATCTTCAAGGTCGGTTTATGGTATGGAACTTGACTGGGTGGAGTTATGTATTTGTGAAAATGTTGTACAAATAAGTCCACATCGTGAACTTTAACCAAATTCTACAAAGGTCACTGTCTCTCGTGTCGTTTTCTTTTTTTCTTTTTGTCTTGACTCTTTGAACTGACACTACCCGATCTTATTGACCGCTAGACAAGAAATTTAAAACCTAAAAAAAAAAAAAGGATAGGACCTTGTGTTGTATTTTTCATAAACAACTCGAAACTCAAACTACAAAATTACTTCACAATTAAATTGTCCTTGCTTTAAAAAATGAACATATGTACCTATTGACGTCTTTAGTAAAAATTATCTACTAGAAAGATTATGACTTTATCCAACGGTGTGCTACGTGTTTACCTTATGTTATTTTAGTTAAAAGATAAGTAATGTTGTGTGACTGGGAAAAGAGTAATTTATTCGTCACTCGGGTTTCAAGGTTTAAAGAAACCAAATATTCTCCCATGGAAAACATTAATAAACTTTCTGAAAGTTATAAAACTAAAAATAGAGACCTCTTTCTTCTAACGAGAGTTCTAAATGTGAAACTTTTGATATTTCTACACACACACATACACACTGTTTATGCCTAAAAAACCAGAAATGTTTCCCCCTATAACACACACTCCGTTTCAGGGGAAGTTTGTTTGCACTTGAGGAAAATTTTATTGAAAACTATAATAATTCAAAGGAGAACCAAAGGAAAGGTGAAGTCGTTACTCCACTGATAATTCTAAGGTATTCAATTATGAAAGAGTCACCCAGAACTAGAACTCGGTGTGGTACCTTCGTAATAAACCGGAAGAGGAAGTCTGTGTAATGTGGAGGTGACTACTACAACTGACTTGGAAAACTTATCCCGACTTGTCAGCGAGAGGAATCTTCACGATTTCTTTAGGTCTGAGATAACGTCCATAATTTTCATCCCTTAGAAAGTATTTCAGATAAATTGTTGCGACTGAAAATAATAATTTCTATGTCCTATTAAATCTATGACGTTTATATAGTCATTTCTTTGGATAGATTTGGTAACACTAAATCCTTTTGGTAATATATGCATCTGCACATAATGTCACCAAAGTAAAAAGTTTCGACTAGGAATAAAAACTGAAAAGTAATCTTTTGCATCCATCCTTTGTTGTACCAGGACGACATGTCGTGTACCTTGATACGAGTTGTGGGACACTATTTGGTACTACCATCTCTTATACTTTTTCTTATATATGCATTTATATATGTAATAGATGATATATACGATTCAGTGAAGTCAGCACAGGCTGAGACACACTGGGGTACCTGACGTCGGATAGTCCGAGGAGGTAGATACCCTGAGAGGTCTGTTCTTTATATTTCTTTTATATATATATTGACTGTTTTGTTTTTATATTTTCTTATGTTTGACCTTTATTTTTACTGGACCCATTTATTTTTCTCATTATTTTACCACTATTCCCTGTGGTCGAACCTTAGGTTCGAATTAGTAAAATCCTAAGTCTGTTCAGATCCGTATCGATCTTCTTGTACCCATTCGAATTAAGTGGTCCGTATATAAACCTTCTCTTATCTTTCTGAATTTCCCTCTCTTGAGTAACATTCCTTTTCCACTTGGGGATCTCGTGTTTAAGTCTTATTACAGGGTCACTCATATTCCTTCGTCCCTAAAACTCAGACATTGAGTCAGAAGGAAGACCGGAACGAGGTTACAAACGTCGTAATTAAGGAATTCTTGGTTCCCCTCGAACGAACCCCGACCACGTACCCCTACTGGGTCTCTCTACAACACCCCTCCCTCCACCCTCCCCCCAAGTACAAACCCTTGCGTACATTCTTAATTTCTAAAATTTTAAAATTTTTTTATTTTTTAATTTTTTTTTTTTTTTTTTCTTGGTTCCCCTATGTGCCTTTAGATTGTCTGGATAAAAATGGGTTTCGAGGATATTTTAGGACTCTCTCGTTCCCTCGGGATGAAACCGCAAACCAATCACTACATTGTGTTCACTACCGGTTTCTAAGAAGGATGTAATCTTTTCAACAAAGGTTCATCGAGGTGTGACCATGTTCTGCCATCGGGGTCCTATATCCACCCAAGTCTACTACATGATATTCTCGTAGTCGAAGTCTCTCAAGGTTGTCAAGTCTCCACTCGGTTCGTCGTTAGACTACCGAAACCTCCAAAATTCCATCTAGGTTTTGACAGGGTTTCACTCCCCGTCCCGTTCACTACCCTTATTTGTCAGGATCTTGTCCTTCTGTGAAAGAAATGCAGTATAGGTACAGGACTAGAACAAGTGACCTTTCTCCTTTACCCGTCCCACTCTCGTTCTTTCCCTCTTCTTGAACTAACAACCCTAAACAAGGTCAAATTTTAGTGAACCTTAGAGGGTGCGTTTACCCCCTCCTCTATCTTTTCGAAGAGACTTCCTATATAGTCGTAAGGTCCCTAAAGTGACTACCGTTGACCTGGGTTTCCTTGTACCATGGGTTAATAGGGTCCAAATTCATAGTGTCTTAAGAACCTAATATTTTATTTTTCCCACTACTCCTGTTTATACCCTCAGGTCTCAATAGTAGAAAGTGTAAACTTGTTTCTTACGGGCAATTTAGAAAGGTACTCTTAAAAAAATCTTGATAAGGATAAAACTGGTAGAACGAAAGTAAGGTTTTAACGACATGTCATAGTTCCCTTCTCTTTCTTAAACTCTTCACTTATAACCGTGTAAAGAGTCAAAATAATTGACGTTTTACTTATTTCTACCTTAATCCTATCATAGAAGATTCCTTTATTAATAAGAAAAGTGTGTTCTTAGTTGTCCTTTCATACACTACGACCTCGAAATTGGATGTGCAAAACGGTATTGACTTCCATTTCTAAGTTCTAAAGGCCTAAACGAGGGGACTAGACGTACTGAAATATATTCAGGACCCACAGTCTCATAACATAAGTACAGACGGAGACTTGTGTTGATAAATTTCAAATTTTAGTACCTCTTCCATGTAACCGTTTGGTTCCTAGGTAGGGGTTGACTAAGTAAAACATAAAGTCTGACAAAAAAACCCCCTTTTACACTGAAAGTTTTACAAATAAAGAAATTTTTGTCCCAATAATTTCCTCGGAGACTGTATTTTGTCGAGAAATCTCTGTACAACTACAATATTCCTATTCACCAAGGTTTATACTCGTAAGTCAAAGGGAGGTCTTATGTGTTAAACTTTTTGTAAGTAAACTCCTAAATAGTCTCGGGTTTGTAACTATAGTGAGATTCTACAATCGTATTTAAGGTGAAAAAAAAAAGAGGGGGATATTTGGGTGTCATTAACTTACGAATTGGGTTTTGTGGACACTACTTTGAACACGTGTTTAATGGATAAGAAGTGAAGTCTTCTCGAGTGTCGTAGACGACACCCGATCAAGTGTCTTTTTAGTGACGGGACAAAGAGTAAGTGTATGAGAGAACGAGAAACGAATCAAAGTTAGACACTAATTTAAACTAAAACCACGAGAATTTAATATCAAGGGACCGAGATTTAATATGACCTTAACATGGAAAAAATCTTTGTCTACTAAATTTTACACGTCTTAAGAGATGGTCCGTATATCTGATTTAGTAAAAATATAGTCTAAAATTCCTTACACCCCCTCTATCTTAAAACAGATGAATTTAAAGTATATGTAAAATTGAGTCACTTTAGAATTTGATTCGTTAAAAATTAGATCGATACTTAAAGTTGACACAATATTGAACTACTTTTTAAACGTCACAGATAAAAACATCATTTTCGTGTCTGGATAACGGTCTATAAACTTCATAGTATTTATCTTAAAATGTAAGTACGAGTCTTAAAAGGACAACACTTCTACCAAATGTAACGGAACATTAGAGTTTGTTTTTGTTCCTTTTCGACCCTAAAATTTGATAAAGTCACTATGACTTTTGAGGGTCATTACACCATAACCATTTAATATATATAAGAACTTGAAGTCTCACGTTCCACCAATCTTAAAAATCACTAAGAAGTACCACTAAGACTCGAAGATAAATTGTGATAAATCGTTCGGTCCGCGAAGCACGTTAGGGAAACGATATGAATTTAAATTTTCTCATTTAATTTTTATTGATGAAGTAGAATATAATTCATAATATATAGTCGTTAATATATATATACAAGTAATGATCTTTCACAGTTGTTGTTTTCTTGCCAGTGTACATTATGCACACGTTTATTCCTTTCTTAAGACACCGACTACTATTTCTGCTTTTATATTGTAACCTCCATACTGCAGGTGTCTCCTGTCGACCCCTGGTCGAGGACTCCTCGGGTGTACTCGACCCCAACTCAATATGGCCGTCTGTTCTTTACGCCAACGTTAAAAACCATTGTAACGTTACCTTCTTTAAGTAAAAGGAGATCCTAACCCTATACACTTCCTATCTCTTCAAACTTCCTCCTTTTCTAAAAAATCCGTCAAAGTTAAGAAACACTTTTCAAACACCTTCCTTAGCAATAGTAGATGGTAGACTCTTTTAGTACCTCTACTCTTTTCTTTAACCCTACGAACCAATCTTTATACCCATAGTACCGAGTTCCGTTCTATCTTCCTTTGAGTTTGTCGACTCTGGACGTCAAGTTCTCCGAAGACCTCCCCCCGGCCCCGTCTTCCTTCTTTCCTTCTCTTTGTATTTCCTCGTCCCGGTCTCCAAACACGGAGTACCCCCTTCGAAAGGTCTTACGTGTTTACAAAATAACGCGAATCCCACCCTGACTCACTACCTTTTCCTAATCAGAGGAAGGTCCCTGTAACAGACTTTGTGTCGCTGAGTGGCAGAGTCCGTCCAGGTCAGAGTGTTTACGAAAAATGACTCCGAGAGAAAAGTCGATCACCTTTATACTTAGAGTTTGATCCTTAACATCAAATGGAAGTGTATTCGTGAATGAAAAATTATCGAGAAGAGAAATATATATCTCGGAAAGGGGACTCCGGGATTCTCAAAATGTCTGTAGTAGACAGTGTGCGGGGGTTTTCGAACCAATGTCAACCGGAATGTCCAGAGTAAATAAAATTCTTTCGTCTTTGTAAGAAAAGTGTTTTGGTACCCTTCTCACTTAATAAAAATCATAGAAAAGGTCAAGAATACACTGAAAAACTTTATTCTTTACACATGTGTGTGTACGTGAAGAAAGGAAATTTTAGTGTCCTCTCAAGTTATTTTGATATTACTTTCGTCCTAAAGTCGTCTTTAGTTGGTTTTTCAAAAATTTTTGATATATAATGATGCACAATTCTATAGTTACTTCTTTTCGAAAATCTGCAGTTCGAGCAAACCCAAACAAAGTATCGTGACTTTAATTAAAGTCTGCGACTTAAAATAGACATCACCTACTTTCACCAGAAACGTTACTTGAATTACGTCAATGAACCCTTTAAATACTCAGAGATTTCCTTTGTAAGAAAAAATGGTCGAATATACTGTCTAATACGTTTTTCTTGAAAATAGTATGTCTTTTTGTATCAAGTAATTTACAAACTGGAAGGGAAAGTTAAACTATGTACTTGGATACTTTACTAGTATTCGATGAAGATCTTCGGAATCTTATCACGTCCTGATGGTTTTACGTTCTCTTTATTTAGTAAGACTGTGAATTATTTTTCTTTCTCACTTTCCTCGTTTTCTATGAAAGGTTTTATGTGTATCACTCCCGGACTATGACTTATGGATTACATATATGGTACTATTCACAGATGAAAAACAGTTTTTTCTTTTTTTACCTCAATTCTATAAACCCTGAATCAAATTAGGAAGTGTATACTACCAACCTAGTGATTGGTAAGAAAACTCACTTCTTCTCATCTCGGAATGAATGAATGTGTATTCCCTGGTTCACTCTGGAGTACTAAGGTACCACCGGGGGTCTCGTTTTCGTAGGATGACTCGACAGATCTTCGATTTATTGTCCATGAAGGGTCCACAGATGGATAACCAGGAGAGCTCAGTCTTTGTGTGGACTTGACAGTACGAAGAGAGTAAAATAGTGGAGTGTCTCTTTAGTACACTCATGGAGGTGAGTATTTATCACGACTATGGGTTTTCAGTATTGGTCGTTCGGAAAGTCTCCCCAGTCCCTTTGACCCATAACTCCTCTCCTCGACTAAGTTGGAAAAACGTCAATTTCTCTTTCGTCATCGACGGTATAACTGTGAGCCATTAAGTTGCCAACAAAATGTGTGTTACAGAATACATAAGAAAGGTCATTTTATTACTAATGTGAAAAATTTCCTTCTTTACTTCCAGTCTCTTCCCAGTACAAAAATTCAGTGGGGACGGGTGAGATAGGGAAAGTCGTGTGTCTCAAGGGAAAACAATCCCTAAGAAATCCCGATTACGGAAGGAGAACCCAGAGACGAGGGGTGGAACTCTTCTGACCTCCTTTAGGTTTGTAGAGGACCCAGACTGTCACTGTAGATGTGACGTAGATAGTTCCTACGACACGATCAACGACCAAAACACTTCAAATTCCATCTCCTGTCCCTGCGGACCGCACGACTTCAGGTGCCATAGTGTTTCTCAGTCTATGTTGAACCGTTGACTTGTTGTTGTTGTAGTTCCCCTTCTGGTGAGTTGTGAAGGAGATGGGTGTTGTTGTGTCCACGGGGGGATGGCGAAAGGTAAGGGAAGTTTAATTTTGAACTGTTCAAATTGATGTCTCTTTAATATTGGGTACACATTCCTAATCCCTGAACATTAAAAGGATAACTTCGTAGAAGGGAGATTAAAGTTCAAAACTAGGAGTGAATGTTATGTGTGACAACTGAATCCACCCACTACGAAATCAAACAATACTAAAAGGAAATAAGGATACTCACTCGGTTTCAAATCGGTTTAGCGGTCACTGACAACTACGGAAAGTACCTGATTCTCGAGAGAGAAGAAGGATTCGAGTACTTGAGAAATAACGGTTTAAGTCTGAATTTAACTTCTTTCATTCCTTTTGGCGATCTGGTAAGTCCATACTGGATTTAGTTTAGGGAAGGTTAATATGTTACCTTCATTGTTTATCTAAGTTCCCTAATCTAGACTATCTCATGGACTCTTGATACCTGGACAAACACTGTAACAAATCCTCCGTCACTAATTCTGGTAGGGGTTCTTTTTCTTTACTTTTTTCCGTTTTATCAACAGACCACTCCGGAATGTTTATCGACTCTTTTCTTCTTTTCGATTCCCGTTTCCTCTTTTCCTTTCTATATGGGTAAACTTACGTCTCAAGGTTTCTTATCGTTCCTCTCTATTCTTTCGGAAGGAGTCACTAGTTACGGTTCTTTATCTCCTTTTGTTATCTTACTCTTTCTGATCTCTAGATGAGTTCTTTTAATCTCTATGGTTCTCTTGTAAAGTCCGTTTCTACTCGTGTTATTTCCTGTCTTTACTATACGTGGATTGGATTCGTCTTCAATAATTCTTTTCCACCGTTCTTATGTGTCTTCTTGATATGTCTTTTCTAGAAGTACTGGGTCTATTAGTGTTACCACACTAGTGAGTGGATCTCGGTCTGCAGGACCTTACACTTCAGTTCACCCGGAGGAATCCTTCGTAGTGATACTGGTTTCGATCACCTCCACTACCTTAAGGTCAACTCGATAAAGTTTAGGATTTTCTAGTACGACACTTTCACGTCGTGAGTTATACAGTCGTTTAAACCTTTTGAGTCGTCGCCGGTGTCCTGACCTTTTCCAGTCATAAGTAAGGTTAGGGTTTCTTTCCGTTACGGTTTCTTACAAGTTTGGTGCCGTGTTAACGAGAGTAGAGTGTGTGATCGTTTGATTACGAGTTTTAAGAGGTTCGGTTCAAAGTTATCATGTACTCGGTCCTTGAAGGTCTACAAGTTCCACCTAAATCTTTATAACCTTATAAAACCTTTATAACTTCAACCCTCCTCTTCCCCTGCTGTCTCCTACTTTACCAACCTACCATAGTGGCTGGGTTGCCTGCACTCAAACTCATTCGAGGTCCTCAGCCACTACCTGTCCCTTCGGACCTCACGACGTCAGGTACCCTAACGTTTCTCAGCCTGTACTGACTCACTGACTTGATTAATAGATTGAAGAAGGGTGACACGAGGTATGAGTTCTACATTTTGGTCGTAACGGGAATAAGACGTTATACAGAAATTCTTTACGTAAGTTGTTACAAGTTGAATATCTCCTTTCTTGTTACCTTCTCTGTCTCAATTGAAGACACGTGCTACTCTTATCCCATTAGAGTATAAGAAGTACGGGGATTTACTTTATAATGGTACTTTTATAAGTGGGAAGTCTAGTAGTCAGTTTCGTCTTAATCTCACATCTTTTTGACCTCATACAAGGACTGGAACCGTAAACAAACCGTTCTACCCACGAGGTATCAATGACAAAACTTAATCCCTTTTAGTTTTGGTCCTCATGTCTACAGCGGTTTGTGAAGGTAAAGGGAAAAGTAATTCCCTTTAGATTTTTTACCATTTTATGGAGAAAGTGGTCCATCGCTTCGTCGTGATTGAGGACAAACTAAAGTTTTGATACAAAGTACACACAAATACTCAAAACTACGATTTTAAACCTATTCATTTACTACAAAGGTTCACCGAGAATAAGTCTATATTTGTATGATATTTTATTTTGTTTATTCAACTAAATTTAAAACCAAAATTTTGTGATATATGTATCACCTGTATTTTGTGGTGTTAGTTCTAAAAGGTAAATAATGACTTATATATGATGTCAGTTTAGATAAAAATTTCTTTTCGATAAAAGGGAGATGACTAGTAATCTGTTTTGAGTTGATCCGATACCTCCGAGTAAAGTCTACGGTTGATTTATTTTTACATTATTATCTCTATCGTTTTATCTATAAATTTTTCTTTGGTCGTCGTACTCAACAATATAGGTTTTCTTGATTCCCTACACGTTAAATGTAACTTTGTTAAAACAAGTTTTATACTACAAAAATCTTTTCGAAAATACCGATTGGGTCACATTGAGAATCTTTCGTTTCGATTCGTGTGACTGTTTAATTTTTACACTAAGTGACGGTCTATGAAACCAAAGAAGTTAAAACCCCCTTTTAAAATAGGGTTAAACAACGAGGGGTATTATGTTAAGTCCCTTAGGAGAAATCCCGACCTTATTATTGTCCAGTGGTAGTCGGATCTACGACCCTTCTCTTAACCACTCCATTCTGTGTCCTGCTTAAAGTATGACTTTAAAACGTTTATTAATTATTTGCCACCTTTGACGTACGAACTGACTGGAGTTCACTCAAGTAACGTGGCACTAACTTTGATGTTTGAACCCATGGGCAACTCTGAATTATTTCCTACTACCCTTTTGTCTGGACTCCTAAGGTACTACCCTTCAAACCTGATTCCCATGTTTTTGTCTTCCTTTCCTTTGCTCCTCACCCTCCCTCTTGGATCTTTTTATGTAATCACTCGTTGGGTCCCGTGTTTCTTTTCCTCTGCAGACAATAGTTTTATTTCTTTACTTTAAACTGATTTAAATTAATGTGCAACTTCGACTAGTGACCGTCTTTTTCAATGTAAAAGAAAAAAAGTTAGATGTTTAATAGTTCAATTGTCATTGACACATACCTCGATATTCTTTATAACTTCATCTATCTAAAATTTTTTGTTTTTTTACCGGTTTTTACGTCAATGGAAAACAGCCAGTCTAGTGTCAATCTAAGGTCCGTCTGTTATATTTTGGGTTTCCATTAAGGGTTGTTAGGTTGTATTTCGAGTTAAAACAGGGTATTGTTTGTACTAATTAGGTGACAAGACAAACCTTTAATATTTTTACGTAACAAAAAGTCAAACCTTAAATATATTTTAAGTAGAGTAAACACTCTCAGTATCATACATTCCAGACTGAACCTTCTGCTTAGTAAAAATCTAAGTACCCGTTCTAAGAACTCGAAACATTCTGACAAAGAAGCACACGTTTTACTCTTTTATCACTTTTATTTCGGCTGTAAGGTAAATTTTTAGAGTGATTTACCCGACTGTAGATCGTGGAAGAGTCCTTTACAATCAAAGGTATTCAATAATTTTGATACAACCAACTGGTGGTGTCGTTTATGTACCAAACTTACGAATAAAATATACTCGATGTCTACATGGATCCTTTATTTTGGACTTAACTAGTACTTTTGATTTTTTTATGTTTTATAATCATACCTTAATAAGTTGTGTGACTGTTTTAGTCTAATAATTTTTCGTCAAGAAACGTATCTGTCTTTTGCAAAATGATCCAACTCAGTTAAACTTTTATGTATTTCATATCAAATATTTTTATCATATACTGATTCTTCTCTTAATTATGCTACAATCCAACTTGTTCCATCTTTAAATTGTCACAAAGTTACAAAGACAAATCAATGGGATCGGTACTTTCCGTATAACTACTAAAACGAGTAAAAATACGTCACCCTTTTCTCGTTTTTAGATTTCGGTCCTTTCTAAATACAAGAGACTACACAAATTCTGTATTGTGTTCAATCTTTTAGGTATCCAGTGTCGAATGTACCCAAACCTTTTAATTGTTTATGACTAGAATTTGGGGTTTCCTTTAGATACAGTATAAATAAAAATCATCTTTAGATCAGTAAAAACGGTATTTCTATGTCTTTTTTTTAGAAGAGTTACCTTTGAGAAGATTTAGTAAGTGTGCTTAACTGGATCCGTCAACAAAACAAATCGATAGAAGATTTAGAGTGAAACCGAACTAAATAATTTTTTTTTTTTAACTTTTTACTGTATAACGGTATCTACATAAATACGAAATTACAAAATTTTAAATATCTTTATCTTCGGAAAAATTTTACAAAACCTCTTTAAATCCAAAGGTAACACCGTGAATTTCTTTTTTATATTAGGATGAGTTACGACATTATTCTCGGGAGATCTATGAAATTATTAATATCTGAAAGTTGACACTCGAATAGACCAGGAAGTGTACTAATCGACCCTTAGACAAATACGGTTTCATAGGGGGGAGAAACGTATATGTGTGTGTAAATGGGGTTTTCTGTCAAGTACCCTATAGATTGTAAATAATGGGAAATGGATAAAGAGGTAGAGACTGAAATATATTATAGAACTCAAAACAAAACTTACCTTGATAAACTATGATCTGTGGAATTCCACCATATATAGATAAATGATATGGGAGAGACTTATATTATAAATATATACATAGTACGATTTTCATATTTATATACGAATATTTCACGTCAATAGACTCTTTAATAGAGTCCTCTATATTATTAGGGATCTGTTTCCAGTTTATTTGTCACTTAAGAGGATCAGTGTACTTGAGTGAGGAAGTACTATGTTTGTTAAGGTATCGGTAATTGTGGGTCCAGAACCCCGTGAAAAAAATTAGATTACGGAAGTTGGACGGGAAAAAGTGTGTGCCTAAATTAAAGACTTGATTCCCCTTTAAAATTAAAATGAAGAAGTAACGTAAATTCAAAAACTTCTAAGGAACTGATTGGCATCACCGAGTCCATCATTTTAGACGGACGTTACGTCCTCTGGACCCAATCTAGGGAACTAACCCTTCTAGGGGACCTCCTCCGGTACCGTTGGGTGAGGTCATAAGAACGGACCTCTTAGGGGTACCTGTCTCCTCGGACTGTTCGATGTCAACTACCCCAGCGTTTCTCAGTCTGTGTTGACTCGCTGATTCGTGTGTGTGTCCGTAAGGAACTGATAGAAGGATTAAATAAGAATTTACAAGTAGGATTTCAGTTCGTTCATACGAGATTAATAGGAGTTGTCATTTGTCATGTATTTCTTGGTGAAGTAAATATCAGTACAAATGACTTTTGTTTAGTATCCTGATATACAAGGAAAAAGGATAATCTTGTAAATCGTTCTATACACTAAGAATGTAAAAGAACCTTCATCTGTCTTTGGTTAACAGTAGTGATATTTAAGTCGTCGTCCCTTCGTATACCAAAATACTTGTTTTTACTGAATTAACGAAATTTTACAGTTCAAGTCTATTCCCTTTTCGATAATAGTTTAGAGTTTTACAAATTCTCTAGAAGACTATTCCCCTTTATGGAGTTGAAAGACTTCACTCTACGTATTATCACTCTTTGACATCAGTTTTGTCGTCCTGTTTTTCTTTTTATAGTGTGTACTAGAGACTTAAAGAAGACGATGAATAATCGTGGTACAGTCGACTATCAGTCTAATTCGTGGGTATATCTAGTAGACTGGGAATTGTGTCTATCTATCAGTAACTGTTGTGTCCCCGAATTAAACCTTTTAAAGGGGGACTTCATGTTTTCTAACACAATCCCTTAGGTTCCTATCGAGTCGTTTGAATAAATTAGTCTATGAACGTAACTTTTCTTTGTCTAAGGTCCTGAATGATTGAAATTCGTCTATAGTGTAAATCTTGCGGTGTAGAGAGAGTCTGTCTGTACGAGTGTAAATTATTTTCCTTTTCTTACGGTGTAAAGGAATTACATACCACTGTACTTTTGAAATCTATGATCTTATCTAAAAAGATTAATACTCATGTATAAGAAATTAAGTTTTATATAGTACCTTAAAAACGTTTTAGATTAAAAAATTCTATTGTGTAATTCTTCTGGAGTGTTTATGACGTTAAAACCTTTTCTTTTTAAATAGTCATACAATTTAATGAGATGTGGATTCTTCGCTGTTATCTTTATTCGTTGGGTAAGTATAAAAACCTCTTTGTTTACCTTAGGGTAAAGAATAGTCACATTCACACCGTCGATAGTTAAAGGTCCTTACTTTTGATTTTAAGGGTGTTCACTTCTCATCTCTCGTACCACTTTTGAACCCATTATTTTCAAAATTTTTATGCGTGAAAGTTAAATTAACGTGATTGAGTTCTGGAAAAAATATCAAACTTATTAATACAACCACTTTTATTTTCTCCTAATTTAACAACCACAAAAATCTTTTCGAGACTACGACAAATCAGCGGTTCAGCGCAAACTGAGAGACCCTGAGGTACTTGATGTCTTTCGGTACATCATAGGAAGTACCTCATAGGGACAGGAAGTGATAGAGGACCTCAAACGAGTCTGAGTACAGGTAACTCAATTACTACGGTAGGTTGGTAGAATAGGAGACAGTGAGGGAAGAGGAGAACGGGAGTTAGAAAGGGTCGTAGTCCCAGAAAAGGCCACTTAGCCGAGAAGTGTAGTCCACCGGGTTCATAACTTCGAAGTTACAGTCCAAGTCAGGAAGGTTACTTATACGTCCCAATTATAGGAAATCCTACCTGACTAACCTAGAGGAACGACAGGTTCCCTGAGAGTTCTCAGAAGAGGTTGTGGTGTCAAGCTTTCGTAGTTAATAAGTTGTGAGTCGGAAGAGATGTACCTTATCTCTTTAAAGACACATGGTTGTTCGTCCTTTTTATCAGAAGGATCCACCGTGTTCTTTCCCTTCTCTGTGCCCAAACTAGGGACCCAGTCCTTCCAGGGGACCTCTCCCTTTACCGTTGGGTGAGGTCACAAGAACGGGCCTTTTAAGGTTCGTGTCTCCTCGGACCGTCCGGACCCGAGAGACGTACCCCAACGTTTGTCAGTTTGTTCTGACTCGTGTGTCTTTCGTCTTTTTTTTACAAAATTCGGTACTGAAATGGGGAAATGCTACAGACCCTTAATGTCGACGATTGTTTATACCCAATATTGGACTCTTTCGTTGTTAAAGTTCTCAAGCAAAGGAACTGAAAGTCTCTCCAGAAGATACTACAAAAAGGTTAGTTACGTATCTCATAGAAGTCAAAAGACTAAAAGAATTACCTTTTATAATAAATACATCACCCCTAAAATATGTTAAACGATTTTTAAAATTGTGCAATCCTCGAGAACCCGGGTTGAGAAGTTGTTTCTGTTGGTCGCACAAAATTAGTACACAAGATACTGGTAATTTTATGACAAACATTAAGTTGACAGAAACTTTCTTCGGTATAACTACACGTTCCAAACAATTATCAAAATACTTCCCAATACTTCGGTTTACTATCATTAAATGTGACTACATAGAGACCCGACTTTAAAAAAAGAATATCAATATATCCAGTCGGAAAAGTCGGAAATTAGTTAATACGAACATGTTATGTGTAATGGGATATTGTGTCAACAAAGGGAATATAAGTAACTACATTGATCAATAAAGGGTTTATTGATATAATAAAAAATAATTCTTAATTTACCAACTGAGAATTTCGATAGTATAATTCATAATTATTGAACTATAAAAGACTACGGATACTTCTGGATCGGTTATATTCGTAAGTTAACTAGTACCGTGTATAGTGACTTACAAGTAAAGACAACCTAAGTATGGGATCTAGACTTACATGAATTTTCGAAGGCTGGTTATTAGTAATACAATTGGCTTCAATAATCTGTACGTGGATTATGTGATACGAAGGTTGAGTTCTAAATTCTTGTATACAGTTATTAGAACCCCGAAGGGAACACCGAGTCTGTCATTTCTTAGGAGGACGTTACGTCGGAGAGAGGTCACCTGATATTAAACACTTAAGTAGACTTTGGGATAATTTAGTAGACATTTTAGAGGTGTTATTTTCTTGACTGGGATTTAATTTTGTCACAGTACACCTCATTCAGAAACACATAAAAGAGTAGGTTAAGTTGGGTCTCTAAAAAAAGAACAGGATGGTACAAAGTCCATGATAACAGATTATATTAACACGTGGTCAGAACTTTCAACAATGGTAAAGTGAGTAAATCGATTACGATACCGATTTTACATTTTATCAAACAGTCTCGGTTCTAAAATTAGATCAAAAGGATTACTAAAGAAAGATCTTAAACATAAAGGTCTTACCTCGAAAGATGAAACAAATAGGAGGAATAAATTTGATTCATAGTTTTGGAATTTTAGATTCAATAGTAATTTTTCGGATATTTAAAGAAATATAATATAATTTGTAATATTACTTAGATTAAACTATCAAAGTATGGAGGCTTTAAAAGAACGGGAACTAAATCGATGTTTTAAATGATTTTGAAACTTTAGGGACTGAATTTTAGACTAAAAAATGGAACTATGTGAACCTTTAATACGGTGTTTGAAACAAGTTTCTTTTTGCCTAAAATCTCAGAATAAAAAAAATTTCTTGGAATATGACAAAGAACCTGTAATTTGTTATGAGACTGTCTTGTTGTAAAACTACTGAACTTATATTTACTTAGTCTTTGTATGCCTAACTTAAAAGGAACTGTATATTCACCCAAACTTATCTTTCCTTTTTCAGTAACCGTTTTAAATGGGACTCATAACGGTTTGGATTTTGCAGACTTTTGTGTCCTAAAAATTTTTCTGTAAGATTACCAGGGGTTTTATGATAGAAACAAAAGGTAGAAATTTAATAAGATATTTGGGTTTAAACTTTTTTTTTTTTTTCTTAATTAAATGAACCTTCCGAATTTGATATATTTCGTAGTTTGTTACCTTTTAATATCACAAACGTCTCTTTTGGGTTCAGAATTTTCGATCTCATTTAACGAGAGACCTGTTATTTGAGACAC
Organism: Capra ibex; assembly: GCA_006410555.1. Taxonomy (NCBI): domain Eukaryota; kingdom Metazoa; phylum Chordata; class Mammalia; order Artiodactyla; family Bovidae; genus Capra; species Capra ibex. The sequence goes on from SJYO01000647.1 coordinate 40,071,536, forward strand.
ATGTATGTGTAAACAAATACACAAACGTATACACACACTCATACATGTATAAATATATACATTTACTAGTATTAATGACGTCTAAATGATCGTTAAAATTATTTCTAGATTGTTCCGTACGTTACTTACATAGAAATATTTAGTCCCTTGACTTTTAGAATTTAAAATTCTATTTAGATTTGGATGAGTAAAGGACGATTTTTTTTGTTTCTCTCTCATTGATAAAATGGTCCAATAACTGATGATACTCTCTCACAAGCTCTTAAGACTTTGACTAAATCGTGTTAACCATGTTGGTGAACATACCTCAAAGATTTAAAACGACAATTCTTCATCGTCACAAAGAAAAGGTAAACGAACGAGTACAAACGAAACAAATCGACTTTGTCTGTATACCTTGAGTCTCTTAAAAGAAGACGGACTTTTTTTAGTTATCTTATAGGAATTTGAGAGGACGGTTTAGGTACCGTCAAGTAAATAGTTTGATGATTTCTCTTATAAAATGTTTGACTGTATGAAAGGTGTACAGGAGACTCCTTAGTACTACAATGAAAACTAAAGGTTTTATATAAATCCGAAGAATCGACAAAAAAGAAACACTTTCGTCTTATTTGTTTTAAATTGTTAGGCATAGTCACTAAAGGAGGAGTGAAATTCTAACTTCGTCAAAATTGATGACATGACACCAAACACCATATTTCAACAGGACACAATTTGGTTTTAACAAACCAATTATTAGTTGGGTTTAAATATCAAACCTTAAAGAAGAATTCTCATTGTACAAGTACATACATCTTATTTGTTGTTCCAGGATAATATACCGTGTCCCTTGACATAAGTTATAGTACACTATTTGGTTTTACCTTTTCTTTTACTTTTTCGTATAAATATATTGACATTGTTAAATGACGTGTGGTCTTTGTTTGTGTGACATTTAGGTGATATGAAGTTGAATTTTTTTTTTCTTATTGTACAAGTTCCTGTCCACCAGACGTTCTTAGAAAAGGAAGTGTTTAAGTAAGTCGCTAGGAAGTCTTGTACAAAAATTATGGATGTTGGACGTATCATGGTTTATGGTTGCCATGGTGACACTCGGTCTTTATGTGTAGATCCTAGAATCCTTTGTCTATAAGTTTATACATTAGTACTTGCACAATGAGACTAACTAATTTCGTCGTTCAGATCAAGAAGTCACTGAACACCAGTTCGATGTTCTTATATCTGTATTTACAGTGCCGAACAGGTATTGACTAGAGGGTCAGTAAAAGTATTTCATTGTCGTGAACGTTGGCATCTTTATGTACTTTCGACAAGATCGGATCAGACCTGAAGACCAAAAAGACTTCCTATGGTACGGTAAAACGGTAAGATGCACAAATGAGTGTGACAAAGGAGTAGGTCCTTGATTGAGTGAGGAGGAAGGAATGTGGTGGAGGTGAGGGAGGAGTAGAAGTAAAGAACTTTAGAATCGGTTCACTGACTCGGGTTTTTTCAGTGGACCCGGTACCACGAAAAGCGAGGTAAACGTGAATTGGTAGAGCGAGTGTAAAAGGACATCACAGAACTAACATAATGATAAAAATCCTAAATTCCGTGAAATAAGCAAGATTTCATTGATGTTTACAGATAGAGGGTCAAGTATCAGAGTAATTGTGAAACGGAAATAAATAAAAAAATGAAAAACCGACACAGTGTGTCACACACCCTAGAATCAAGGGGTTCATCCCTTAGTTTGGGAACCGGGGACGTAATCTTCAAACATCAAAATTGGTGTCCTGACGGTCCTGCAAGGGTTGTGAAGCAGAACGTACCTATCCGTGATCTTCTAAAACACGACTTGTTTAGTTATTTACTTATTATCAGTCGTTTTCGTAAACTTTCGACTGAACCTGAAAGGACTCGAAGTACAAAAAATACTAAAGGTTAATGAAACGACTCTTCACTTGTATAAGTCTTAGGCAATAACGTTTATTTTCTACGGACAGATTAGGCAAACTTCGTTATAAGGTTATCGTTATAAGGTTATCTTGTGACTTTTGTAGTCGTCACTACTCCCTCGTCATTCGACCCCGTAGACCAATAGATACAAATGTCTTCGTATGGTGTTCGGATCAAAGGTACTACGACATCAATTATTTTGCTTCTACTGGGGTCTCCCAGTGAACAAAAGGGTCCCGGTATATACGAGATTACCGACCAATTTTAGACAATTCACAAATTTTCAATTCATAGCAAATTTATGTTTTCCGGTCCAACGGATCGTATAAATTAGGAAAATTGTAAAAACATAGTCTGCTATAATTTTTTAGTTTCTTTTCGTTGTTTTACAATAGAGTTCGGATTGAAAATTTATTTCTTAAACCTTTGGAAACTTTATTCAATTTACAATCAAATAAAATCCGACGTTTTTTCTGGGTATTTATTATACTCAGTAAATTTCATTTTAATGAGGATTTTATATTCTCTTTAGTTAGTTTCCTTTTCCTATTTGTTTTATATTTCATCAAGAGTTTCCTTTCCTACTTAACCTTCGTTCTTTCTTGATTTGTCAAATCTCACGTTTGCTTTCTCTTGTTTGTATTCTCTTCTTCATTTTTTTTATCTCCTCTTTAAAGTCTTAAAAGACCAACTCTCCCTTCCCACTCCTTCAATTTTTCTTTGTCCCCAGTATAAAGTGTCTAGAGGACTCAAAACAAATCAATCTGTAAAGTCGTATAGAGGTTCCTTTTCTGACCCCCTTCGTGTATGGTGATTAAATTAAAAAGAAGAAACCTGGTGTATGGTCCCTTCTCTGAGGACCGAGTCGGGGAGGCCCGTGTAAAGGGACAGTGTAAAGACTGGTATTTACATCTTATCAACTCGTGACATTTTTAAATTCCCTCTAATAAATCTACATACGGAAAGACAGATGTAAATGTCACTAACTTGAGACTTTTAGAAATTACTATCAGAGTTTCGGTAATACCTTTTATAGGATATTAAGTTTTATAAAATTAACGAATACTTTTAAATTTTGCAGTCGTTACATTAATTTTAGATACTTTTTCAGACCTAACCCTCCCCAACCCTCGTCTACAGAGTTGACCAGACATTGTGAAAGTTATTCTCGGAAGGAAAAGATCGAGTTCTAGACTCCGTGCACTTTACAAGTCATCTGTTTGAGACCTTATATAAACTAAACACAGACAGTTGGAGTGAGGTGTATGTGTTAGAAACCTCATTGTCGTGACCCGTACCAGACTAAGAGTCCGATGTTTAGACCAAAATCCATTTTGTTACAATGGTACTTCAGGTTAACGTAGTCATTACTAGGTGGAACTTTTTCTGGGTCCCGTCTGGATTGTTGAAGATGAAGTGAGTCGTCAAATAATTCGTTCCAAAATCACATTGTCTCGTTCCTCTTTCCTGCCTCTGTCTAAGATCCCGACTACAAAGATAACGACCTAGGACGTTTTTTGATTTCTGTCGTTTGATTTTATCCCGTGTAAGAGATTATTTAGTAGTGAAAATTTTGGTGGGAGACGTCGGTACTAGAATGATAAAAGCCCACACCTCGTTTTCGTATTCAATCCGGGTGAACCATCTGAAGACTTATAAAACTTTCATGACTAGTTCCATTGTTTAGTAATTTGCTACAAAATAGGAGGACAACACTGTTTATATTAAAATTTACTGGACCTTCGGATCTAAACTTAAATTTTAAAATCTGAGACTCACTAGTTTCCACTTGTTTCGGAACGTGAGGGACTGGAGAAATAGTTGTCCGGTTTTAAGAAGAGTAGTCAGAAACACTTGAGAGAAAACAAACGGGTTTTACGGACGGGAGGTTAAAGAAGCCGTTAGTGCAAAAGGAATTGCAATACTAACGTCGATCTTAAAAGAGTGACAAACTGTGAGTCGTACATCGTTGTACGTGAGTCACTACAATGTACGCCTGATGAAGACGGAGTAAGTCAACGTTCGGAGTCCTTCGGTGGAGATGTGAACGAGTGGTAAAATAGAGGTCGTAATTCTGTTCGTGTATCGTGTAGGAATAAGTTGCTCATGAAGACTCGTATTTTTATTGAAGACTTCGAAGAGTCTTTTCTAAAGGATATCTGGACACGTGATTCTTACGGTGGACGGCATAGTCATTTATCTCCAGCAACGTCTTAGTTCGGTAGGGTAATGTCGCCGGGGCTACTCGGGACTCCCTTGAGCCCCCCCCCTTTGTCCTACGGAGGGATAGTTTGATAGTCGACGGTGTCGGTGGGGTGGGAGTGTCGTCACGTGGACTCCTCGAAGTCTATTCTTTGATGTCCTATGACGGGGGGCGGCTGGTGGTGGCTATCGACTACACCTATAGTCTCTTTACTAAAGTTACTTGGGTCTGGGAACGTAGCAGGGTATGTATCTTTTCGTGATTTAAGTGATTGAACTCTACAGAACGAAAGAAATTAATTGTCATTAGGGAACTACAAGGTTGATACACCAGAAACAACATTTTTTTAGAGACATATAGGACCGAGGGGGAAATGGAGAAATCTCGTCAGGGAATCAGTATATTCCTACTCTACCAACCTACCGTAGTGACTGAGTTACCTGGACTCAAACTCATTTGAGGCCCTCAACCACTATCTGTCCCTCCGGACCGCACGACGTCAGGTACCCCAGCGTTTGTCAGTCTGTGCGGACTCGCTGACTTGAACTTGACTTGAATCAGTATATTCTCCGACGTAGGGTCCGGATTCAGGAGTCAAAACAGGTGGTTCATTTTGTATTGAGAGTTGAAAATCCAACGTAAAAAGAAAAAAAAATTCAGTTGTTTAGAGAGGGTCTTCACTAGGACCTCGAGAACAAAAAACTGGTTTATAATGTCATACAATTCTAGATTGAACTATTGTAGAAGACGTATAAAAGCACTCAGAAAACAAGGTAAGAGTAGGAGGAGACATAATACCATCCAGTAAACAGACAAAGGGATAGTGGACGAAACTATATATAAAGAAAAAATTCAGTTCAAAACTCTATAAGAAACTGATACCAGTATAAATAAGAAGAAATCTCATGTCAGGATATGTAAAAATGTTTAATGTATCGACACATTGGTGGTGGTGTCAATTCTGTATCTGGGTGTCGTGAAGTGTGTCGCGAAAGAAAGTCATAACGAGATAATGTCAACACGACGCATAAATGTATGTCTGGAAGTTGTGTTATTTTTGGGGTTCTCGTTCTTATTCCGAATTCAAAAAAAGTGAAGGGTGTCGGTAACGTCTCGGACTGTTATTTACGTACAACCAATATTTAGTCAATTGATTAGTTATATAACGAGACAGAATGTCTTACGTGGTGAAACGTGTAACACACATATTTTTAATGTAACCAATTTGGGGTGTTTGTCGACATTGAGAGTTACACATGTTTGGTCATGTTTTAAGTCACGAATGGTAGAGGACAAAGACGTGTTTCAACATTCGGGTTTAACAAGACACCTAATTAGTGGGTTACTAACGACCAGTGTCACTATAGTTTCTGTTCGGTTGGGTGTAGCTCTCGAACCCAGAAGGAACACAGATTGTTCTTATCTAGACGTAGGGATTCCTCTTTCTTTTGTTGTTGTCTTTGTCAATGTCCAAACTTACTTTTAGTAGTAAGGGATGTGAATTCACTTTTTTGATATTTTGGTGAGAATTTTACTGTTCTCAACTAATTCCCTGTTCCCCTTGTTTACTGAGTTCACTACTCATTATTCTATATCCTGCAAAATAACGATCTTAGGGTAGGGTTTAGACCGCGTCTAATCCTTATAGACTTTCATTAAAGGTAAAAGGACGAGAAGTGACAGTTCAAAGGAAATGTTTGACCTAATCACCAGAACTAAATCAGGGACCGTTAGTCATAAAGGGGTTTGGTGATGGACACTCCTTGTCCTGTGACCGTTCAAGTACTCGTTGACAACTCGACTTGTCTCACCTTCACTGTTGTCGACGAGGTCAGACCCACCGACACCTAAGAGGTACCTCCACGTCCCGTCCGTCAGACACTATGTTCGGAAGGTCTCTAGTAAAAGAGAAAATCTCTAGTAAAAAGAAAGTAAAGGTGAAAGAATACGAAAAAGGGTAAAAATAAAGTAAAAGACAAAAACAATATATTAATAAAATACCTATGGTCTCCGGTTTTCTTCCCGTAGTTTATGTAGTGACCTAATTCCCTCTTCAGGGTATCTAACTCCTAAGGGACCATCGAGTCAACCATTTCTTAGGCGGACGTTACGTCCTCTCGGGTCAAGCTAAGGACCCAGTCCTTTTATACGACCTCTTCCCTATCCGATGGGTGAGGTCTCAAGAACCCGAAGGAACTACCGAGTCGACCAATTCTTAGACCTCTGGACCCAAATTAGGGACCCAACCCTTCTAGGGGACCTCTTCCCTTTTCGATAGGTGAGGTCATAAGAACGGTCCTTTTCAGGTACCTGACATATTGGGTACCCCAGTGTTTTTCAGTCTGTACTGACTCGTTGAAAGTGAAAAGGGTACCTAACTCGATACCTAGATGCGACTGAACGAAATCGTAGTAGACACACGTGTTCAAGGGACTCCCGTCATCGTCGATACTTATATTCGAAGATACAAAATCTTACTAGAGGTGGCACAATGACACCGATTATAAATAGTTAGAATTGAAATCCTAATTGAAATGTTTACATACTCATAGACATATTACTTAATAAAATAATAAAGGAACGATATCCGTCAGAGACTCCGTTTACGATGTATAAAAACTGTAAATTAAAAAAAGATTTAAATAAAATAGTTTTATATCAACTAAATGTCACAAGAAAATTAAAGGCGATCTTCTGAAAACTCTCAGGGAACCTGACGTTCCTCTAGGTTGGTCAGGTAAGACTTCCTCTAGTTGGGACCCTAAAGAAACCTTCCTTACTACGATTTCGACTTTGAGGTCATGAAACCGGTGGAGTACACTTCTCAACTGAGTAACCTTTTCTGAGACTACGACCCTCCCTAACCCCCGTCCTCCTCTTCCCCTGTTGTCTCCTACTCTACCGACCTACGGTAGTGTCTGAGTTACCTACACTCAGACTCACTTGAGGCCCTCAACTACTACCTGTCCCTCCGGACCTCACGAAACTAAGTACCCCAGCGTTTCTCAGCCTGTGCTGACTCACTGACTTGACTTGACTTGACTTGACTATGTCTTTGTTCTACGTCAAAATATATATATATATATATATATATATATGTATATATATATATATATGTGTGTGTGTGTGAAAAAGTATATATAATAAAAAGTATACAAATATATATAGACATATTTATAAGAGAAAGTATATCGTTCTAGGACGATATTTCACCCTAGAACAACAGGTAGGTAGGAGAGATATAGTTATCAAACGTAGACGATTAGGGTTTAAGGGTGAGGTAGGGAGACGGTAAGGGGGAGTAAGAACCGTTAGTGTTTGGCCTGTAAATCAGAAATGTCTAGAGAATATAACTACTTTAACTCCGATCCCTTCAAACCACCATTTTTGTTTCCTTTAGGTAGTTTCATCTTATCTTTATATGATAATACGTGACTACTGACGACGTAAACCGCCGTACAGTAGGTATACTCCTTCTGGTCTCGACAGTATTATTCAATACGAGATAACAAGATAACATAAAAGGTAGTTAGACATAGAATCTTCAGTGAAGTTGTTACCGAATGTTTTAAATTTGTTAATTAAAACTTATTTTAGTACATGTAAATAATAAAGGAATCCTTTTTTCAGTAGTCACTAGTAATTTTTAACTTGGCATTTTCTTCATTTCTTAGAGTCAGTTATAAAATCTCCGAGGTAAAGAAATGAATTTGAACTAAATTTAGTAGGAAGGTAATTTGATCTCTTCAATTTTATTTGTATAATTACAATGTTATTTAATTTGACTGGTCGATGGTATGTGGGGTTTTACGTCGAAAGTAAGAGGAAGTGTTAAAAGAATGATTTCTTCCCAATGTCTGTGAAAAAGTGCAGGTTATGTCCTGAGTCAAACTTAATGATGTCTGTATGTTGTTCGTATATTATGTTACGTTTCTTTCTAATTAAACAGGGGTCAACTTAAAATTCCGAGATAGTATAAGTGTGACACCAACTTGTTTTCATTTTAAGAGGCACGGAGAGTATTGAACTTTTTAGATGGTTTATTTGGCTTAGATTCTTTTATAACTAATAGAAATTTTAAAACTATATAAAATTTTGATAGAAACTCTGACAATAGAACCTTAATTAAATTAGTGTAACGATTGAAGGATTCTCTTCCTAGGTTGAACATCAAAACTTTGATGAGTTCACGATGGGACTAAAATAAACTTTACACCATTTCGATAAGATTATTTGGGACGTTTCGTAATGGTTAGGAACCGTACTATATTTATTTATAAGCTTATTGTTTTGTCTTGTTTCTCCATTCAAGACTCTCGTTAAAGTTGATCAATTGTTTATAGAAATCCACTTTCACTTCACTCTCACTTTCAGTGAGTCACCACAGGTTGAGAAACGCTGGGGTACCTGATATGTCAGGCACCTTAAGAGGTCCGGTCTTATGACCTCACTCATCGGAAAGGGAAGAGGTCCCCTAGAAGGGTTGGGTCCCTAGTTTGGGTCCAGAGGGCGTAATGTCCACCTAAGAAGTGGTCTACTCGGTGTTCCCTTCGAGATGGAAATCCATCAATAAATAATAAAAATTTAACACGATGAAAAGGTCCTTTTTTCTTAAGGGTTTGATAATTGTAAGTTCAGAGTTTTGAAAATTCGTTCAGATACTCTTTTTATCAAAGTCAAAATTTTTATAAATCTTCTTCGTAGTCGGTAGTCTAGGTTCGTTTCGAATGTATGAACTTAAAGACACTACGTTTAGCGTTCCGTAATCTTCCATTTAGATCCGTTTATCATACTAGACTTTTTAGATATATAAAGATCAGGTGGAGACTTTTCAATATTTGTAAGTCAATGGAAGTATTCGAACTCATTTCGATAAAATAAAAACTGGGAATTGAAGATAAAAATTTAAAGAGGAGAAAGGAAAACGTATTTCTTGAGAAGACGTAATTGATGTCTGTTCTCTTATACGAAATCCTCTTAGTTTAGATAAAAATTGTTCGTGCTACAATTATTAATGTAGCAAAAGTCAGTATGTCGTTGAAAGTGTCGTCGTAGAATTTTTATTTAAGGATAGGTAAGATATCTTTAGCTCTACACTAAAGAAATCTTCATATTTTAATCAGGTGATTTCTTGTCGTGAATTGAGGGACCTTTATCGTCTTATAAAACTTAATAGAGAAATTTCTGATGAAATTTTACTGGAGAAATTTCTTATAAACTCAATAGAAAAATTTCTGACAAAGGTTCATTACACTGTAAGTCTCCATGATCTCCGATCTTGAAGTTGTATACCTACCCCGTTTCTCCGCTCGTCTCAAATTGGGTATTATGATAAAAACTTTTTTTAAAATTTTCCGTCCTTATTAGGATCTACACTCGTAAGTCAAATAACTGTAATGTCGTTATTAGTTGTGACTTTACAAAAGTTTTCGCTTATGTACCTTCAGTTAAATGTAACTGGTTTTATTGAGTATTACTGATTTTAAACATAAAAATAAAAAGTCCATTGTAAACTTGGAAACATAACTCATACTATGTCTAAACGTATGTATAAGGAGTATTTCGATTTAATTCGATAGTACGTCAACAATTTATATCTCAGTGTGTTCTGTCTATTTCCTAAACGTCTCGTTTATCTATATAATCTATACTTTATATATCCATATCATTTACATTAATGTCCACTTTTTTTATACATTTGCACATCTATGTCAATCTCAAACCATGTTTATGTACACTCGTATAGAATGATGTAAGTACTGGTCTCCAAATTTGTACAGATAAGTACCCTTTAACCACCCGAACTTATACTATCAAATCTTCTTATGTCAAATAAAATGACTGTCTCCTTTCCACGGAACCCTCAGAACTTTATGGTTTTCCCATCCTTGAAGTCGATTCCTGACTCGTCGTCCTCGGTTTAAGTCATTCTCAACTCAATAGTAGTAGGATTTTGGTGTGTAGACTTTTATCAGAATGTATAGATTCTGATACTGTAACCCGAAGGGTCCACCACGATGACCATTTCTTAGGTTGATGGTTCTGTCCTCTGTGTCCTCTGTACCCAAACTAACGACAGTCCTTCTGGGTGACCTCGTCCTTTACCAGTGGGTGAGATCATAAGAACGGATCTTTTGAGGTACCTGTTCTCCGCGACCCTCCGATGTCACGAACCCTAGTGTTTCTCGACCTATGTAGACTCGTACGTACGTGTAGCTTCTGATACTGTAGTCTTCTCGATTTTGTCAAAAATAGTAGAAATATATTTATAGTTACATAATATTACTTCATTTATTTCTACATCCCTCGTCTGCCTCGAACTTGTTAATTCCTTAAGAAGTCGGAGTCAAAGGGGTACGTCTTTTTCTCATACTATTAGGGACGAAATTTTTTCACAAACTTCCGGTTTACATTATATTAGACCTAGAGACAAACCTTCTCTCCTTTTAATATCAACTTAGAAAACGGTGTTCTCCTTTTTTACTTCAACTTTTGTAGGTTTCATTTCAATAAGTACGTTAGTTGTTACTCTACCACTTTCTCTGTATCAGAAGTATAACAATGTCAAAGTTAGTATACATGAGTACATATACACATATATATATATATGTGTGTGTCTGTGTTTATACGTATATATCTCTCTCTCTCTCTTTCTCTCTCACTGTCTCTCTTCTACTTCTTCTTCGTCAATAGGTCCTCGTATCTGTAAAATGACAGATTGGTTTTTCGAGATTTAGACCAGTTCTTTTCAAAACCCTTTGACAGATCTTCTATGTCTCTATTTAAAGGTCCGTTTTCAATTTTATGAGATAAAGGTACTCCGTTCTTGGAATGTCTCGTGTCACTATAGAGGTGATAAGGGTTTGAAAGAGGTAATAGTGAAAAAGTTGAGGAAAGTAGAGGAAACAGAGACTTATCGAAAGGTACCAATCATCCTTACATTGCTACTGGTGGATTCTTCTTTCGTAGGTAGAAAAAGACCCACAGACTGGTATTTATGTGTGGTAGACTCCTTACACTGTATGTCAAGTTCGTACTCTGTATAATTGTTACCTACGTCTACAATAAGAGACCTCAAATATTACAGCTATCGAAGATAGTACTCGTTGAAATTTTCACAATCTTAAACTGAAACCATAAAAGTCTATTATTAACAAACAAAGAGGGTTTTGTTTATTCTTTATTATTCGAAGACATTTAGAGTGTCTTGTGGGTAAAAGTCTAATAGATTAAGTTACGACACAAATGTAACTTTTCCATAGACGGCCCCCGGTCGCACTCCTTGAGGCGGGTACCGATTCCAGTACTCCTTCCTCCGAACCGTATGCGTTTCCGCACTAGTTCGGAGTCCTTTGGGGGACAAGGGCTCGTAGATTGGGGTTTTGGTCTCAGACAAAATACGAGAGTGGATGTGGAGACTGAGATGCCCCCCGAGAGGGGGTATTGGCAAAGAGAGTCTCTTCCTCATTTGCACGTCGAGGTTCCGTTATTTTTAAGGACCCGCACTGTTCTCACAAAGTCGAATGCCTGAGGAGACTTCCAATAGATCGGGTGGACATATCCAAGCAGGCCGGTGTACACTAACAAATGTCGGAGGGTTGGACTCTCCGTACTCTACAAAATCTGAATGATTTCCGTTTAAGAAAACCCCTCAATCTTTAATAATCATATCACACAACCAATCCTTAATAAACCACTTCCCAGAGAAGTAAACAACACAGTTATTAACGACGATTAAGGGACGAAACCCACCCTGTTCCTACAGAGTCCAGTTTGGAGAGACGACTGTCTGATCGAACACACTGTCCTAATAGGAATGACGGCGGTGATCCGTGTACTAACAAATGATGGAGAGTTGGCATTTGTCGTGTCTCTCAAAACCTCATAAAACTCTCAGAATTAATCGTATCCTGAAAAAGAAGAACAACTCAGTTACTAACGGTGGTCCGGAGGTATAGGAATCCGTGAACCCTTATATAATTAGTTACATAAACCTTATATCGTTTCCTTTATATCATCAAAAATTCCAATCGTTATGATCTGAAAAACTCAATTACCTAAAAGAGAAAACATTATCTAGTGACATGAAACAATATATAGTGACACAGGAACGATACATTCTTACATTGAAATAGTATAGAATTCTGATTTATCTAGAATTCCCCTCGTAACCACTTTCCTAAAAGTAAACAACCCGACTACAAACGACGATTTAGAGGTACAAGGGATGGGAATATTACTTATATTGATTGTATATCCTTCTTTATTCATAATTGGAAATTCGTATATCCTCTTTATTCATAATTGGAAATTCGTATATCCTTTTTTATTCATAATTGGAAATTCTGATTAGTACAATTGGAACCCAATTTATTTAAGGAAAGAACTAACATTGAGTGATGTGGGAGTGGGATATCCTTACATTGAAATGAACCTCCCGCCACGAACCAAATTCTCTTTTGTGGGAACCTTTTTTATTCAAAAAACCAATAGTCTTTCTTTCCTAGTATTTTACAGTCGTCCAGAGTGAGTACCGGTCTTCTACTACATTATAAGGATTCTGGAAAAAAATTATGTAAATACACTTCGTGGACTAAAACTATTTCCAGTCCTGACGACTAGTGGTGCACTGAGACATAAGTAGGGATACACATTGTTTTCTATGTATTCGTTTGGGTTTTTATTTCTTTAGCCTAGTCAAAGGCCTTTCTGACTAAGGGGGTACAGCGAAGAAAGAACGAGGGCAAAAAGACCGACTTAAGGGTAGACGTCGTACCTACGATAAGGTGCATTAGGTTCAATCAGTCGGAGGAAAAGAGGTGATTAGAAGGATGATGTGATAGGTAAAGATTAGAGAGATATAGACACTAATTTATACATACAAAGGTTTCTACGGCTGAGGCAGGGGTGGAAGCTTAGTGGGACCTAGGTGGCCCCGACCTGGGGCCGTCATGGTTACGTTTGACCATTTTATCATTATATTGTACCTGAGTTTACCGTTTTTACCTTTTCTTCGACTTAAGGGTAATACTTTTAAGTTGGTGAAAAGAGAAACGTCTAAAAAAATTTAACGGTTCTATGACTATTATAATCATCCAAAGGGTCGTGCTGTGGTAAAGTATAAAAAGGGAACGTCTCTCTAGATATGTACCCGATGACTTATGTGTGTGTGTGTGCGTGTCGTACTCTCTCAGGGAGTGAGTTGTTCTTTGTTTCTTCACTTTCACAATGTATGTGTTTGGTTGATGAAAATTCAAGGGATTACTTACTTACTATACGGGTCAAGTTCAAGGATTCTTAAGAAGATACGATACTGAGAATACTGGGGTTACCTATACTTTATCAGTTCCTCTTTTACTCAAAAATCTCGTACTTAATAAGGGTAAAAATCGAAATATTGCATTTAGATATCGACCTCGTCGTAAAGAGCTGGAGTCGTAATACCTTTTAAAACTGATCTGGCAAGAGACAACCCACCCCCATGGGACAAATGCCGTCTTCAAAGTCGTCGTAGAAAGCAATGGGGTCATAATGATGGGCAACCTACAGTCATCCGGAGGTGGGAGCGGTTGTCACTTTGGGGTTTTACGGAGGTCTGTGGTGATTTGCAGAGGACCCCCACTTAGGGGAGCCACCTCTTGACCTCGATCTCGAACTAGAGACGTTCACGTCCTTGTGTTCAGTACGGACCCGCGACAGGACATAAGAGTCTCGGTTCCCGTGGCGGGTAGACTCACAATAAAGGTGACGAGAGTTCTCGGGTACTCCAGGGGGCCCACAATGGCAGTCACACGTAGGACTTCATGCACGTGTCTTCTCAGTGTTTAGGATCTCTTCGGCCTCCCACTCTACTACAGTTGCACTTTGACTGACACCTAACCTTACTACTGTCGAGTTGATTTATATAGGTTCATCCCTTCCACCGCTTACTGTCGGTCGTCCGGCCGAATTTTACAAAAACGTTGCCCCGTGGCTGTAAATATAAGTGTCATCTTGTAATCCTGCCCCAACTTAAGATGTGTCGTGTAAAAGAAGCCCTCTATATATTTACATAGAGAAACACTTTTTGTAATTGAGTTCCTTTCGTGAATCGTGTCACGATCTGTGTGTCACTCGTGGGGGTTCACCTGTTCACGACTGACGAAACGAATCATCGTCCTGACCACCGTAACGAGAATGGTAAATTAATAAGTTGAGAAATACATGAATCTGTACAGTCACGAATCCTTATAAAGAGGATCCTAGAGAGAGTGTAGAGAGGGTTGGTGGTGGGGTGAGGAAAAGTCATATCTTCAAAGAGGATGTGATAACTACCCTTATATTCAACCATTTCGGTAACACCTTTTGTCGTACCTCCAAAGAGTTTTTCGATTTTTATCTAAATGATATACTATGTCGTTAGGGTGAGAACCCGTATATAGGTCTTTTTTTCGATTTTAAGTTTTACCACGTACACGGGTATGTAAGTATCGTCGTGACAAGTGCTATCGGTTTTGTACCTTTGGTAGATGTGCAGGTAGCTATTCCCTTACCTATTTCTTCTACATCATGGATCTATGTTACCTTATGATGAGTTGGCATTTTTCTTGTCTGAACACGGTGGTCGTCGTTGTACCTACCTAGATCACTTATGGTATGTTTCACTTCATTCGGTCTTTCTCTTTCTGGTTAGGTGTACTATAGTCAATACACGTCTTAGAGTTTATACTGTGTCTAGTTGGGTAGATACTTTGTCTTTATCTGAGTGTCAGTATCTCTTGTCTAAACACCAGCGGTTCCAACTCCTCTGAAGCCCCACCCCCTTCCTCACCTCAAACCCTAATCGTCTACGTTTGATAATATATATCCTACCTATTTGTTGTTCCAGGAGGTCAGATCGTGTCTCTTGATATAAATTGTAGGGTACTATTTGGTATTACTTTCTCCTATGCCTTTTAATATATATATATGTATATATATATATGAGTGTGTATTGACTCAGTGAAATCACGTGTCATCTTTAAGTGTGATGTAACATTTAGTCGATATGAAGTTATTTCTCAGTCTTTTTATGTCAATCTGTAATTTTTTTCAAGAATGAGTAAAAGTTTCCGGGTTGAGTTCTCATTTACGGAGGGTCACCGAAAGGGGTTCCAAGAAGTGGGAGGTTGTACTTCTTAATTAATGGGAGTAAACATAAAGGTGTTGTGCATCATGTATGAATGTAGTATGACGAATCGCGTAACAAAATGTCAATAATTTCGGACACACACCGTTCGGGTGGAGTGGGGGTCGGAGTCCGATACTTGACACCCTTAGAATGAATGAACGGAACACACGGGACACGACCGGTACGCGTTCCACGAGTCGTTTTCGGACCAGTTGAGTCTACATAATAGACCTTTTAAGTTAGTACACCTTTGGAGTAAAGGGTTATTCCGGTCTATATACTCCACACTGACTTTTCACTACGAAAGATATGTCTTATACTCCGACAGACGGAGTGTGCTTTTCTAATTTATTCACTTTACTACGTTTCGTACAATGTAAAAATGGTTCTTTTTATTTCTAAACCTATTTATAGTCTTGTGGGAAAATTTACCGTGTGTAAATTTATCGTCATACTTATTTACTTCCTCCACCCTCTACTATCCTTATTTTATATGTTAAAATTCTCAAAACCCAGAACGATTCTATTTATTCACACTTTTCTCTACTGTAGTACACAGACAGAGAAAGTAAAAACTAATGTATTGTGATAGTTTCATAAATATCTCATCTCCCAATTATCTAGTCTGTCACAGAACTTGTATTTTATATAGCTATTTCGTATTTGGATTTAATGACGTTCCTGGGGGTGGGACTGTGAGGATCTGCATGGAATCCCCTTCATTCGAAATTTATACACTTTAATATATATACGTGTGCGTATGTACCCGAAGGGTCCACCGCGATGACCATTTCTTGACCGGACGGTTACGTTCTTTGTACTTTACACCCAAACTAAGAACCTCCCTTCTAAGGAACCTCCTCCCGTACCGTTGGATAGGGTCATAAGAACGGACCTCTGAGGGTACCTATCTGCCCGAACCGCCCGATGTCAGATATTCCAGTGTCTCAGTCAGTACTGACTTCGTTGAATCGTGTGTCTGTGGATGTGTGTGTGTGTGTGTGTGTGTGTGTGTGTGTGTGTGTGTGTGCGTGTAAACGTTATAGTTTCCGTGACGGAATTTCTCATGTCGGACGTGACTGAAAAGTTAACAAAGAACGACGATTCAGTGAAGTCAGTACAGGCTGAGACACGTTGGGGTATCTGCCTTCGAGTGGTCCGAGGGGGTAGGGACCCTAAAAGGTCCGTTCTCATGACCTCACCCAACGGTAACGGAAGATCTCCATGTGATAATGTTAGTAATTGGTATATAGTTTGATATGGAAACTAGTTGACGAAGTTCAGATCAGTAGTAAAGACAACTTCCCAGTCAGTATATGAACCATTATGTTCTTTATTATTAGAACACTTTGTTCGTTTTGTGTTTACCATATCAATTATTGTAATCTCCTTAATTTTCATTTATAAAATCGGTACTCGGAGGGTGTGCTCACAAAAAAATTTCTAACAGTTCTGATCCCTTACCCAGTGAATCTCGTCTAGAGACTAAAAAGTACACCAAGTTTACACAATGTAATTTCCTAAATGCTCCATTTTTTTATCTCGTAAGTCAAACTTAATATACTGAGAACTACTTTCACTTTCTCCTCTCACTCTTTCAACCGAATTTCGAGTTGTAAGTCTTTTGCTTCCAGTACCGTAGACCAGGGTAGTGAAGTACCCTTTATCTGCCCCTTTGTCACCTTTGTCACAGTCCGAAATAAAACCCCCCAAAGTTTTAGTGACGTCTACCACTGACGTCGGTACTTTAATTTTTTTAATTTTTTATTTTATTTTATTTTATTAAGTTGTATGTTTATTTATTTATTTATTTATTTATTTTCTGCGAATGAGGAACCTTCCTTTCACTACTGGTTGGATCTATCGTATAAGTTTTCGTCTCTGTAATGAAACGGTTGTTTCCAGGCAGATCAGTTCCGACGCCAAAAAGGTCATCAGTACATACCTACACTCTCAACCTGACACTTCTTTCGACTCGCGGCTTCTTAACTACGAAGACTTAACACCACAACCTCTTCTGAGAACTCTCAGGGAACCTGACGTTCCTCTAGGTTGGTCAGGAAAGACTTCCTCTAGTCGGGACCCTAAAGAAACCTTCCTTACTACGATTTCGACTTTGAGGTCATGAAACCGGTGGAGTACGTTTCTCAACTGAGTGACCTTTTCTGAGACTACGACCCTCCCTAACCCCCGTCTTCCTCTTCTCCTGCTGTCTCCTACTCTACCGACCTACGTAATGGCTGAGTTACGTGCACTCAGACTCACTTGAGGCCCTCAACCACTACCTGTCCCTCCGGGCCGCACGACGCTAAGTACCCCAGCGTTTCTCAGCCTGTGCTGACTCGCTGACTTGACTTGACTTATCGTGTCTATACAGGGACTCTACGACATTCCACAGTTCCCAGAACGTCAACACATCGTGACGGAAAGAGTAGTATCCCTAGAGTCTTAAGTTACCCGATTATCGGACCAATGATAGTAAATTCCGAATACTTTCAACAGCTCCGAATCTATACCAGTTAATGTAGGAGGTTGGGGTAACTTCCGTGTGTGTGTGTGTGTGTTCGACGATTTACCAGTATGGTCATCTTACGTCTAGAAACTGAGTGACCCTAGTATGGTTACCATCTAACCAACACCAATGGACATTAAACAATTGTACATACTGGAATTTAAGTACCCTTAGGGTCCGATGTGGAAGCATAGTACGGACATCTACAGTTCCGGTATTTAATCACGGTGTTTAGGTGACTCAAGATATGGTTAGTGAGAGAGATTCCCATTATTGTCCGTATCAAGTATTTCGTGGGTCGGAACAGAGTATTAATGGTCCAACTAGTAAAAATCATACTAAATTGGTAAGGGTTGTATCCCCTCGGAAATTTGAATTTACTGGTATCGGACCACAATTGGTACATCTAGGAGGGGGTATTAACATCCTCAAAAGGAAAATTATCTACTCTTCAATTAAAAAAGAATCAACTTAAGTTTTGTGATAATGTAGAATATGTTATATACTTTGTCTGTCGGATGTTCCTGGATGACGTATCGGGTTCTTGTCACGATGTCAATTATATAAAATTATTGGACATTATCTACTCTTACATCTGCTTGTACAACCCGAAGAGACCACCGAGTCTCCATTCTTAGACGGACGGTTTATCCTCTATGTCCAACTAGGGGTCGAACTTTTTTAGGGGACCCCTTCCTTTACCGTTAGGTGAGGTCATAAGAATCGCCCCTTTAAGGTACCTGTCTCTCCTGGGACCGTCCGCTATCAGACACCCTAGTGTTTTCTCAGTCTTTTCTGAAACGTTGATTTGTCGTTGTATATACATGCATGTTTACACATTGACTTTGTGAACCGTCAAGTGGACTTTGATTATGTTGTAACATTTGGTTGACATAAATTTATTCTTTTTTTTAATTTTTTTGTGATCTCCTCATGTAGTTCCGATATATAACAGTGGAACGAATAAATTGAATATGCGACCCATGTAGTGCTCTTTACGGTCCGACCTACTTCGTGTTCGACCTTAGTTCTAACGGTCCTCTTTATATTTATTGGAGTCTATCCGTCTCCTGTGGTGGGAATACCGTCTTTCTCTTCTCCTTGATTTCTCGGAAAACTACTTTCACTTTCCCCTTTCACTTTTAGACCGAATTGTGAGTTGTAAGTCTTTTGATTCTAATGCCGTAGGTCAGGGTAGTGAAGTCCCGTTTATCTACCCCTTTATTACCTTTGTCACTGTTTGAAATAAAAGA
Source organism: Capra ibex (assembly GCA_006410555.1). Classification (NCBI taxonomy): domain Eukaryota; kingdom Metazoa; phylum Chordata; class Mammalia; order Artiodactyla; family Bovidae; genus Capra; species Capra ibex. The sequence goes on from SJYO01000647.1 coordinate 40,090,591, forward strand.
ACCCGAGGTTTTAGTGACGTCTACCACTGATGTCGGTGTTTTAATTTTCTGGGAACGAGGAACCTTCATATCAACACTGGTTGGATCTGTCGTATATTTTTCGTCTCTGTAACGAAACGGTTGTTTTCGAGTATATCAGTTTCGATACCAAAAAGGTCATCAGTACATACCTACACTCTCAACCTGATATTTCTTTCGACTCGTGACTTCTTAACTACGAAAACTTGACACCACAACCTCTTCTGAGAGCCTGAACATCAGAGAACCTGATGTTCCTCTAGGTTGGTCAGGTAGGATTTCCTCTAGTCAGGACTCATAGGTAACCTTCCTGACTACGACTTCGACTTTGAGGTTATGAAACCGATGGACTAAGTTTCTCGACTGAGTTACCTTTTCTGGGACTACGACCCTTTAGAACTTCCGTCCTCCTCTTCTGTCTCTTACTCTACTGACCTACCGTAGTGACTGAGCTACCTGTACTCAAACTCGTTCGAGACCCTCAACCACTGCCTGTCCCCTCGGACCTCAGGTACCCTAGCGTTTCATAGTCTGTGTTGACTCGTTGACTTGTTGTTGTTCATTCATGTATGTATTTTGGGTGTACGAACTGTTGTTCTCAAAATTCTCCACTGGTTCTGAACTTTGACAGACTTTCATGATCAAAGAAAAGGGTAAAATCAAGAATTCAACTCTTTATATACTTCGGTGTTTATTAATCGTGAGGTCTTTATTATTGTCGTTAAGTCATAATTTTAATCAAAAAGTTTAACTTTAAGAAACGTAAAATTGACACTAGTGGACTATTTATTTACTTCATAAAAATTATGTAAGAAGAGTGAAAGTCTCTTAATGTCTGTTCCAAAAATTAACAGTTCTTGTAAAAGGTATTTTTTACCTTTCTTTATTTAATAGACACAAGTAGGATACGGAGAGCATCGGATTCTTTTTATTCTCTTTAAAAAAAAAAAATTAAAATTAGGACCACAAAACAAGTCAAATCAAATCGAGAAACGGAGACAGACGGACCTTTACAACCTAACAATAAAACACTTCTTTGTACATTTCGACAAAGTAATAGAAGAAAGTGAGTTGCTACGAATACGAACGAAGACTAATGTTTTTATTAAAAATGATATTTTTAAATCTTTCATGTCTTTCCCCCGACTTAATTTTAAATTTCAATGGTGGCTCGCCAATTACTTTCGAACGACGAAGGAAGCAAAACGTGTACTTAAATAAGATTGATTATATACATATTACATATTTATTTTAAAGAAAGTATGAAAATAAATTAAGGGACCTCTTCCCTTTCCGATGGGTGAGGTCATAAGACCGGACCTCTTAAGGTACCTGACATATCAGATACCCCACCGTTTCTCAGCCTGTACTGACTCACTGAAAGTGAAAGTGAAAGTAACTTAATTGTAATGTCGGATTCGTGAAAGGTCACAATGATAATTTATTTTATAGAAATTTTGTATTAAAGATAAACGACATATTTCACATCGTAAAGTTATAAAGTCCTTTGTTTCATGTTGAAAAAGAGAAGAGAAATTTTGACTTTATCAGAGTTGAATCCGTTACCATTTGTTATTATGACACTATTTGTAAATATACACTTAGAAACAGATTAAAAGATATAGAGACTATAAAGACATTTTATTTAAGTACCTATTCGTCAGAGAGTGAGCGAAACTGACATAAATTGTCCTGTTAATCTAATAAATAAATTTTGAACCCAAAAGTCCTTGTTCGTGTGTTTATCGAAGGTGACGAGTATTCGACCTACCACAAGTAACATAATAATCTGAATTCTTACACGGTTAAGGGAAGTATCCTTAGTTCCTAGTCCATTAAAAAATTTCTTTTAGTTGATAGTAGTAAAACGAATGAAATAGAACTATATTTATTATCGTTTTCCATCGATGACAATAATATGATTGGTGGATGAAAAACAATGGGAAACATATGTTGAGGGATTTAGGATCATTTTATCTACTAGGATCTTTCGACAACTATATAAATAATTCATAGTTGAGACCAGAATCGTGACACTATTCGTGGTCAGAAAGGTTGTTGTAGACTTTATAAAAATAACAAGACTTTACGAATAAAAACGAAAATAAAAACCAATGTAAATATTTGACTTTGAAGTTCTACATGAAAGAGGTATACCCTTAAGACTTCTGACACGAGAATAATGATATGTGATGGTAGCAGATGTTACTGAAACTTTAGGATATATCTTTGCACTTTATGTGATGCTCCACATACACCGGAAAGACGTCGAAGACCGGGAATTTACAGAAAGAAACCGTCTCTTTGGCCTCAGGTTTTTCCCCCAGGATCTAAATGTCTGTTACCGTGTCGTATCCTAACGTAAAATAACGTGACACCTATCCCGAAGGGTCCACTGCGATCTCCATTTCTTGGGAGGACGGTTACGTCCCCTGTATTCTGTGACCAAGGTAGGGTCCCAGACCTTCTAGGGGACCTCTTCCCGTACGGTTGGGTGAGGTCATAAGAACCGACCTCTTAGGGTACCTGTCTTCTCGGACCGCCCGATGTCAGGTATGGCAACGTATTTCAACGTGTATTAACTTCGCTGAATCGTGTGTACGTGTGAAACCTAATTACTTGGTAACCGTCACCTACTTACAAAAAAAGTGTATATTCGTTCCGTAAAACGTCCTCTAAGAGGGTGGACCTCTTACTATGTATTTTAACTTCACAGTCCGTACGTGCACATGTAAACATACAAAATCACTAAATTTGTTTATCCCTTGTTTAAGGTATGTGTAATCGTTTATATGTCTTCTGTTATTCATATCGTGTCAGGATGTCCTCTTTTGGTTCTTGAAGGTCTATAAGTTCTACCTAATTCTTTTCCGTCTCCTTGGTCTCTAATTTAATGGTTGTAGGCGACCTAGTGTCTTTTTCGTTCTCTCAAGGTCTTTTCGTAGATGAATACGAAATAACTGATACGGTTTCGGAAACTGACACCTAGTGTCGTTTGACCTTTTAAGGATTTCTCTTCCTTTATGGTCTGGTGGGATGGACGGAAGATTCTTTAGACATACGTCCAGTTCTTCGTTGTCTATCTTGACTTGTACCTTGTTATCTGACCAAGGTTTGACCCTTTCCTCATACAATTGTGACATATAACAGTGGAACGAATAAATTGAATATACGTCTCATGTAGTACACTTTACGGTCCTACCTACTACGTGTTCAACCTTAGTTCTGACGGTCCTCTTTATAGTTATTGGAGTCTATACGTCTACTGTGGTGGGAATACCGTCTTTCGCTTCTCTTTGATTTTTCGGAGAACTACTTGCACTTTCTCTCACTTTTTCGACCGAATTTTGAGTTGTAAGTTTTTTGATTCTAGTACCGTGGGTCAGGGTAGTGAAGTACCGTTTATCTACCCCTTTGTCACCTTTGTCACTGTCTGATAAAAGAATCCGAGGTTTTTAGTGACGTCTACCACTGACGTCGGTACTTTAATTTTCTGCGAACGAGAAACCTTCTTTTCGATACTGTTTGGATCTGTCGGATAATTTTTCGTCTCTGTAATGAAACAGTTGTTTCCAGGTAGATCAGTTCCAATACCAAAAAGTACATACCTACACTTAAACCTGGTATTTCTTTCGACTCGTGGCTTCTTAACTATGAAAACTTGACACCACAACCTCTTCTGAGAACTCTCAGGGAACCTAACGTTTCTCTAGGTTGGTCAGGTAGGATTTCCTCTAGTCAGGACTTATAAGTAACCTTCCTGACTACGACTTCGACTTTGCGGTTATGAAACCGGTGGACTACACTTCTTGATTGAGTAAACTTTTCTGCGACTACGACCCTTTATAACTTCCGTCCTCCTCTTCTGACTCTTACTCTACCAACCTACCGTAGTGGTTGAGCTACCTGTACTCAAACTCGTTCGAGGTCCTCAACCACTACCTGTCCCTTCGGACCTCACGACGTCAGGAAACCCAGTGTTTCTCAGCCTGTATTGACTCGTTGACTTAACTTGACTTGACCTGTCCTGTTTTAGTGTTTCGTCGTTGTCATGAATTATCATTTATAATTTTTTACACTTGAACCATCTTGACTTAATTATAAGTCAACTTAAGTGACTCAATCTATAAAGTTTTATTATAAGTAATTTAACTTATCTTAGGATAGGTTCAATACGGTAAGATCTCAGACCTTACCATCCCACTCTTTTATAGTTAGTTCCTCTATGTACATCAAATCTAAAGTCTTTAGTAAAAGTTTCTCAATCCTTTTTATAGTCACTTTAAGACCTAGAATATCATCTAAATTTGTGTATAATTTTATTCATTTCTAAATTGGTTTAATATGGGTTCTTATCACTATCTCGTCAGTCTGTCTCATGTACAAATGGTCAATATTAATCTCTTTATGGTATCAAAGTTTTATCTGTCTACAAAATAAAAACCTCTCTTTACTTTAAAAGGTTTTGATAATATAGACTAATTCGTAGTTATGAGTATTTATAAAGTTTTACATAATAATTATTTTGAGTCGTATACAAGTAAATATTTATTTGGATATTTATAGTTACTTATTAATAATTTATTAATATTTATAATCGTAATAAAAGATTAATGTTCACATAAACAGGAAATAAGAGTAGTAACAATAATACAGAATTTAATACATTGACATCAATTGTATGAATGTTGTATCTTACTTTTGTTCGAGTTTCGTATCGATCAAGTCACCTCCTGTAAGTTTTTATAGGACTCGTCTATCTCGTTACCTGGATTTATTTTCAATCCTGGAAATTAACACCAGTCACATTTACAGATATAAATCTAAGTTTGTTTAATTATCCCCGGACCACATGTTTGTCAAGGACATTTTTTATGAACCGTACAACTTATTGGTTCATGTCTAAATTGTATGTATTTTTATATAACGTTTATCAGTTTTTCATTCTATTAAGTTCGTAAAATCCTATACAGGTACCTGCTTCATCGACGTCAGGTACCCAGCAACTCGCTGAAGTGAAAGTGAAAAATCAAAGTACGTAACCTCTTCCTTTACCGTTGGGTGAGGTCACAAGAACGGACCTCTTGGGGTCCCTACCCCCTCGGACCACCCGACGGCAGAGACCCCAGCGTGTCTCAACCTGTGCTGGCTGCACTGAGTCGTCGTCGTCGTCGTCGTACCTCCTTCATGGGGTAAGTACCGATTACTATTAAAGTTTTAACATTTAGTATAGTTTGTTTGAGTGTCAAAACTAAGATTTTTGTTTTTTGATGAATACTGTGACAGGGAAGAAAGTCCTACAGTGTTCGGGTTTACAGTTTTGTCTGTATCAATGTTCTCTTTATATTTACTTCCTAAATAATTGATACCGTTATATTGATTTATCATACACCTAGTAATAAAATTTAAGATCAGTAAATTAAAATTTTCTGGTGGTAATAAATCATAAAAAATTTCTTATTTCATCACTCTTTTATTAATCAGAGAAAAATATTTACCTTGGTGGTCTGACTCTAAATTTTTGTTTGTTTTTTGAGTGGGTATTTGTTCATCGAGCATACACAATGTCGACTCTTTTCTCGTCTCTACAAAGACGAAACTTTAGTGACGAGTCTTTTATTGTCACATGTCTCTATTCGAAGATAATTCCGCACAGGACAACTTAATCGCAAAGTATCCTATAATTCGTTTTGGTTTCCTTTTCTAACACATCAACTCATTAAAACTTCTTCTGGTCCATTTTGATTTAACTGTCCAAAGAAACAACTGTTCTGAAATGACAAGACTATAATTACCACTTCGTGGATTCTGTGTCAGTCTGTTCATCTGAAAACTTTACGTAAACTGGGGTCCTCGTAAAATAAGAGAAGAAAGTGACTCATAATAGTCCTCAATCAAAGATACCTTGTGAGTGACCTTTTGGGACATGTGAGATTGTGGTTTTTCTGTTTTTTCGTTTACAGTCCTCGATCTTTATAAGTTATTCCTCTCTCTCCGGAGGCGTCCAAGTACTGTCCACAGAAAGATTTACAAACAGAACAGTTGTTTCCTACATTATAAAGTAGTTTCACCTTTAGATCTAAATTACTTACCTCTTGTTTTAGGTGGAGTTGTATTATAGAGTTGATCTTAAAAAATTTTTTTACATTCTCGTTAGGTTGTTTTCACGAATAGTCAACAGTTTGCAAAATATATTTATTTTCCAAATGGTTAAAGATATAACCACCTTCCAGACTTTTATGGTGATTTCAGAGAAAGATTAAGAATATGAACTATCGAGTAAACGTCATTAATAGTCGACTCCAAAAGTATGTAAATCATAAAGTCTAAGAGACAGGTAAAAACATGGTAAAACTTAATTCGTAAAATATCTGTCTTCTGTATGTCTAATCGACAGGCTTAAATGACGTTTATGTTTTAGGTGAATTGTTCATATGTGTCAAATGTGAATTGTGGTCCTTTTTTATTTCAGTGACAATGACTTTTCTGTTCACTAAATTTATTACAATTAGTATGTAAGGTATACGCGTCTTAATTTTACCTTCAAAAGAGTAAAATCTTTGCTCCTTTGCCCGGACCACTTGTGTATGTCCCCTCGTATTCTGTGCCGCAGCCCTCATGCTTTTTCGACACTTTATATGCTCCGTGCAAAGTCAGTCAATGTACGTAGAAGGTGCACAGATACGTACGGAACCACGGTAGTGTACGTTTGTTCGTACTAAGCTGGGGACTGTGTCCAATAGTTGCCTAAAATGATGTCACATTGCACGTAGACGATCCTACCATTCAGTTTACTTTATGACTATGGATAAACACATAAGGAACTACTAGACTATATACGATTAGAATTAGCAAAGTAAAAGTTTGGCCGGCAACGAGGATAGGAACATATAGGCCTTAAGACGTCGGCAGTGACGAAGAGGAACTCCTTAGACGCATTCTAGCTTGGCCTTAAGAAACATTACGGAAGCGACCACGCTTTTTAGAAACAGAGAAAGTTGACTTTGGTCGTTTGTCTTTTCCTTCATTTTACAATCAGGAAATAATTCGTACCTTTAATTACCATTTAAGAAAGTGAAACCTTTTGTTTGTTCGTCCTACAATATTTTGACCCTTTTGTGATTTTGGTGTCTGAGTATGCACAAAGATCAATTTCCTTTAAGGTGTTTGGTTGTCGGAAATCAAGTTTTCGTTATATTGGAGACGCCAAAATATGTTTAAGGACCGAGGATTTACCTTTCCAATAGGTTTTTACAAAAAATTTCCCTACCAACACTTCAATAATGATCACACACATAGGTCATGGCCTTGTCTCCTCCGAAGTATGTTCTTAATTCTGAGACACTATCTTTCGAGGTCTCAAGGTCCACTCCAGTCGCCACTCTAAATCATGTCGGTTCTCTCCTTTTAGCCTTCCGCCGGGTCCCTCGACGGCCGTGTCGCCCTGACACAAATACTTTAAAATCTCCAGTTCCTTTATTTTGTTTAAGTAAAAGTGTTCCTTCTAATAAAGATTTTACAGAAGGGTCCTCTCAAAAAAGGAGGAAAATCGTTTACGTCACGAGATAAAAAAAAAAAAATTACGTGAAAGTAATCAAGAATCACCAATGACTCACGTTGGAGGGGTTAGCGGGGGGTGGGTGGGGGCGCGGGGACCGGAGACGTGCCCACCACGTCGTCGTAGGTCAGAGGATTTCGGGAGGCGGACAAAAATCCGAGACATTAACTCTCTCCTTGCTAAGGCGGAAGCCGTTGGAAGGATGGTTTTCTCCAGTCTCTTAAAAAGGAGAACCCTTACACTTCCTCACAACTTGAGTCCTGTCCTTCACAGTCCGTATAGTAATGTATTAGACCGAAATATTTTACGACATAACGAACTATGTCAGATACGAACAATAGGTGGTCCCCAGAACCGGAAGGGATTAGTTCTCTTTAACTAGTCTCCAGTCTGTTCCGAAATGACCCCGGGGACAATGTCGTCGTCCCTCGTTTTCGTTGTCTACGGGAACGAACCACGACTCGTCTCCCACCGTCACTCGACCGAGGAATATACTCGACTCCCATCTTCACCCAGGCCCCAGTCCGGTCTCCCTACCGAGTCCACCACGACACACGTCTCCCGTACACATCCTGGGACGAAAACGAGAGTTGTGGGACAAAAACGAGGTCCGAGAAATCTTCACCGTCAACTCAAAAACTAGAAAAACATAACCAACAGAGATAAAACGGGGTTGACCGTATGTATCAATAAAAATCGGGGAATATCAAAGAAACATAAAAAAAAAGGAGTTCTTCTGGTCAGGTCCCCGTCCGTGTCGTCACTCCTCCGGACGTAGGGTGGAACAGAGTACGACCCATGGTTTCAGAAAGAATTTCTCGGTGGATTACTTTCCCGTGTACAAATCATTACTGCATAGTAAACTACCTTAATTCAAAACGTCGTAACCATCCAAAGAATGTTAGAGTCAATAGAGTCTATTATAACCTGTTACTTCGGACCGTCTACTACCAGGTTTCTCTTTACTGACTTCGTTAAATCGTACGCATCCTGTCCAATGTTTTTTAGGTGACGTTTCATGACACAAGGTTCACAGAGTGTTTGGATGTTATTATAAAAAATGTATGTAGTCACTATAAAGTAACGATTTTACAGTAATTTCTTCTATTTTCTACATACGATATTTTTGCTGAGGGTTTCAAACAATTACCGTAATTCTATGTTCTTATAAAAATCCTCTAATTAATTTTACAGTAATGGTTGCAACGACCTTTAAATACTGTAACCCCAGGATTTGGTCTCTTTTCCAGTCCTAATTCTGTCTCTCGTCCGTCAGTACTAGTAACTCCTCACTAAAACCCCTTAGTTCCGACAACCTGTGAATTCATGGTCGTAGTCTGTCCAAGGTTCAGACTCTCCTTCGAGTACTATTTCTTTGGGTGTTAAGAAGTGGAAATAGGAGTTTTTATTAGAGACCAAATAAAAGGGATCTCCTCATCGTCCACCAAATCCTCTCGTTCTTCGAGTCGGGGTGAAGGTGGAATCTATGGATCGGGTCGTTTTTCCTTTTCCATTCGATACGGACCTCCGTAGAAGTAGGGTACTGGAACCTCTCTTGTCACGAGAGTCCGACGGACCGATGTGGTTGTGATAGAGGGTACTGAGTACTTGAAAACAAAATAAATTTATAGTAATAGAACCAGGATTCCCGAAGGGAACACCGGGTCGACCATTTCTTAGGCGGATGTTACACCCTCTGAACCCAAACTGGGGACCCAACCCTTCTAAGGACCTCTTCGCTTTCCGATGGGTGAGGTCATAAGACCGTACCTCTTAAAGTAATTGACAGGTACCATAACGTTTCTCGACTTGTACTGAATCGTTGAAAATGACCAGGATTTTCTCCAAGTAAGGACCTCTTTAATTAAATGGAAAGGGATTTATTCCTTCTCTGACGTAAAAATTATAGGATAACACAAGGTATTTGATTTAGCGAAAAAACAGATTTGAAGTCGACCGATATCACATCAGACGATACTTGTTCGGAGGGGGAGGTTTCACATTCCCGTCTTTTAATGGATGTTTGTCCTAAAGATTATCGATCTCGCACGTATACTTAAATTTTAATCGGTCTTGAGACAAAAATGTATCGTGATGTAAATTAAGTGACATTTAAAGAAGAAAAGACTAGGATTAACTCTGTTTTGTCTACTGTATTACTTTGTATAATTTTTATTTTGACAAAATTCGTAAAATAATTGTAATTGTGTAATGTGAAATGTTGTTAGACACCCCATCCAAGATAATAGTAGGATTAAAACTTCGACTTCTTTGACTCCTCCGTCTCATTTCTTTGAAATGGTTTATTAAACTTAGACAATCCATCTTTCAATCCGTGGTCGTTGTTCCCCACCGGACAGATTTTCCCTACGTCCGACTAGAGATTTGAGGTACGGTCCGTGTGGGTCCTCCCAAGTGTCTATACGAAGTTTCATTGATGTCTCTGAAAAGGTGAGGACGTGTCCGTGGGATCCATGTGTCCTCCACGTTTTATTGGAGATTCCTTGGAACCCGTTTCCTCAGGTAATTCCCGAGTACTTATAAAATGTAAATTAATATTGTCTGTATTTGTTGTGTCGAACAAATATAGAATACGCTTCTGTATTTGTTGTGTCGAACAACAATATATTGAACGTTAAAAGTTAACCGGAACCCCCATCCGGGCAAACTTAAGGGAAATTAACTGACCACCACCCATGTTCAGGAAGAAACGTGTCCCGTACCTGTTTTCATCCTTGACTTTCATACTTTCCCCCCTTCGGTTCTCCCTAGTTATCCTTCCTCCTCTTGACGAAACCCCAGTCGGACGAGGGTACAGAATCCTCACAGACAGAATATTTTCTAGACACTCGACTTGACTCGACTTTGAACAGACAACAAGATATGGAAAATGAGGTAACGAGGTTTAAAAACAACACTGTTCTATTCTTGGCTCCTTCTCTTTATTTGACTGGACTATCTAGGTTCGTGAACTTGGCTTGACACTAAGAATTGTCCTCCGACCCGACGAACACGATTCTCTCACAATGAAACAGGATTGATTCATAAATACGAAATTATTTCTAGTCTAGGTAATCTTTAAACCCCAATTGTCTATGTGTGATGGTATATATTTTGTCCATTTGTTGTTCCTGGATGAGATATCGTGTCCTTTGATATGAGTTATGGAACATTATTGGATATTACCTTTTCTTAGACTTTTTCTTATATATATATATATATACGTATGTATATATACACTTAGTAAGACGACGTGTGAACTTTGATTGTGTTGTACCATTTATTTGATATAAAGTAAAAAATTTTTTTCCTTTATTTTCTAGACTTTAAAACGTAAATGTTCAGGTTTTAGGTTTTTGGAGACATTTGACTTTAAAACCGAAATCGAAGTTGACCGTCTTTTTGACTTTTAATTGGTTAAACTCTACTAAAAATTTCAGGGGTAAATAGGGGTGAAATATAAATAACGAAACGACGTCTTTACAAGACAAACAAACTCACCCACCGTGACTAGGTCTGAGACGAACTCTTTAAGGTGTGAAATCTGAGATTCATGAGTAGTCAATAAGGTTTCATATATAAGAGATAAGACTTTCAGTTATAAGTTTTAAGACTCACTATTGTTGGCAATAAGTTAAAAGGTAATTGTTAGTTAAAACGAAAACTTTAAATCTGTTTTCATTGACATTAAAACCTGTAGTCTTGAAACTGTACTCCAACAATGCCAGGTCAGATTTCGTACGTGGACGTGCTACGCCTGTGCATAACTTAAGTATAATACATTTCAGTAGATGACAAGACCTTAGGGGACACTCTACAATCACATTATTTCACCTTTCGATCTCAAAGTCGACAATAATATTTTAAAGTCAAAAGATTAGGTCCGAGAAATTGGATTGGGGAATTCCCCCGTCTAAAAGTTTCTCAAATTATTTTAAAATATAATTTATATGGTGTGTCTTATTTCAACGTCTCGTCTAAACAGGTCGTTAAGTTTAAGGATATAGGATGACGAAACTTAATATTAACGTGGTCATTTAAGGTCCCCTGTACAACGTTACTCATTACCTTATTTTCATCATAAATATATCGGAACGTGAGGATTACTACGAGTGTTTATAAGTGTTCCATTAGAGTCAATGAATCCCTTCACAGTTTATGATTATAGGGGTTGAATTCTTATTCTTTAACCCACTACTGTCGATCCGTCATTGTCTACAGGCAGAAGATTTCGAGTAATATTTAGAAACAAGTTACAGGTATGGTGGATGTATTACTGTAGGATGAATCCCTGAGTAAGTAACAATCATGTCCACTGAGAACTTGTTATGTCCCCGGTCCTTTTGACTGGAAGACGTGTCAGTTTTAAGACACACATTCAAACTGAGACGTTTTGATGATTATCGGATGACAACTGACCTTCGGAATAAATATAGTATTTGAAAACTAATTGTGTATAAAACATAGAATATAGATACATATAACATACGTAAGTACTGTATGAATTGAAAACAATTAAAAAGACTAAAAAGATCCAGTAATACAAGTACAGACTCGAAAAAGTTTGACGAAGTCTAGAAGCTTTTACAAAGGTTATACAAATAACTTTTTTAGACGTATAATCACCTAGGTACGTCAAGGTTGACACAACAAAACCCCCAGTTGACATATAAAGTTGTTAGAAATAGTCGTTATGTGTTCTTACACCTCCTGTCCACTTCGTCGTTCCCAAACTAGTGGTCACATATTAGTCGTAGATTGGGTTGTTTTATAACTAAGTTTCTTTAGAGGATTATTTGAAACCAACTTACTTTCTGATACTTATCTATTTTCCGACAAAGGCAGAAAAGGAAGTCGTGGTAGTTCGGTGTAAAGGGTGACTGACTCCCGTAGGACTAAATAAACGGAGAGTAAACCCCCCTCCCCCTGTATATAGAATAAATGAGGAGCGTTGAAATGAATACAGGAATTCGAAGAGAATGACCGAGTTCCCGGGTGTCGGATATTAACCCTCTCTCGGCTAAAGTTGGGTTCTCGTTCTACAGTCGAGGTGTTCGGGGTCGTTCTGTGACACACAAACGAAAAGGACCTGCAGTAAAACAAACAAGTAAAGCAGATTAATAGGGAGTCCTCTCAACTAGAAAGTTACGAAAGTAAGAGGAGATACTCTACAAGGATGGGGTCTTTCCTACGGAATGTAAGGCTTGAGGTGAGTAAGATCTTTAGTGAGGGAGGTTGGAAATAGAATCTCTTGTAATATAATATAAGTGAACAAATTATGAATGAGGTGAAGAATAGGTTCCTCTACAAATACTTGTTCGTTCGTTAACATAAGTGTTCAACTTAATTATAATATATTATAAAGAAAAAGAAAAAAAAAAAACATCGGTGTAACGTACCGAACGTCCTAGGGTCAAGAGGTTTATCCCAAGGGACTTCACCTTCTGTCTCAGATTGGTGACCTGACGGTCTTTTCAGAAATATATTATATAGATAATCGTTTGTTCCAGTAGGAAAAGGATGTTGATGTAAAATTTTATTAACATTGAGTGATCGAAAATCGAAAGAGGTAGTCTTGATGATGGTTTCGTTGTGAAGGTTTTATCTACTTACTCTTGTGATGTAAAGTATAAGAAATTTACATTCGAAAAATGTCCTCGATAGAAACGGAACAAGTATAACACTAATGAAAATATAATTTATATAACACAAAGAGACATATAATGTGACACGATGTATTGAGTTACGTTAACATTTACCGAACCTTTCGGATTTTCTATTATTTGTTCATCTTTTTAGTAATGTTACACATGTTTTATAAACCTCCAAAACTAAACTAAGTGTTACATAATTTATAAACCTAGAATGTTAAGTAATAAAATGAAGACACAATGTAGTTGTTTACGATACGTACTCAAAGGTTATGTTGGAATAATAGTAAAGATTATTTCAGACACAATGTTCTAATTCTAGACGGTCTAGAATATTTTTGGTATTAACAGTTATGTAAGGATAAGTTCTCATCTTTTCTAGAGGAACCGTCGGTTCTGTTTATTTTTGTTTTTCACTTTGTCACTCGAGTGAGTTCAGTGTGGTTCTGAACAGGTACCCCTATTTTACTGTGTCCCGAACTTTGTCCGACTCTGGTCCTCCAATTGTGAACAAAGACCACCCCTAGTAAAGAAATAGGGTGTTGTGAAGTGACAAAGAGAGTATACTTTACGTGTTCTCTCATATCCCTTTTATACACGAGTTAGCGAGTCAGTACAGACTGAGAAACGTTGGGGTTCCTTACATCAGGTGGTCCCAGGAGACAGGTACCCCTAAGAGGTCCGTTCTTGTGACCTCTCCCGACGGAGTATGTGGGAGGAGTTCCCCTAGAAGGGTTTGGTCCCTGACTTGGGTCCAGAGGGCGTAATGTCCACCTAAGAAATGGTAGACTTGGTGGTCCCTTCGGGTTCTGATGATCTTACCCATCGGACAGGGAACAGGTCCCCTTGAAGGATTGGGTCATTAGTTTGGTCCCTGAGGACGTAACGTCCACCTAAGAAATAGTCGACTCGATGAACCCTTCGGGAATCCTTGTTTATATCGATCTGAATTTTGTATGTAGAAATAGTTAACTAAGTGGAAACTTTTGACATAAATTTTTCTCTTTTTCTGTTGGACGGATCTGAAGATAAAAGAATAGACGATACATAGATTGGTCTAGTTACCCGATATAAAACGGTTTGTCGGTACGTTTATGTTGGGTTTACGGTGTCCGAGGAGAGGGTGACAACAAACCCTATGTGAGAACAAAGCTTCTAACAATGTACTTTTGGTCGCTACTAGTGGCATGTAATTTGTTCACGTAGTTGTGTCCCAACAAATAAATTGTAAACTCGACTACCACCGGGTGTCGCGAGAGATGTTTTTACTTTCTAAACGAAGGATGTGTGTGTGTGTGTGTGTGTGTGTGTGTGTGTGTGTGTGTGTGTGTGGTTGAGTGTCTTTTTTGTAGTTTTTCAGTCGTCTTAATTATGTCGAATGGTGAGTTTTGTCTTAACATTACTACTACCCTTTACATGGAGGAAGACGAAAGTCTTTCGTACAAAACACAGAAGGTTTGCGAAGGTAGATGTTTGGTGGATCTTGTTGACTTTCCAGTGGATGTGACTGTCTTTGTCTCTTACCTAAATAAAAATATCAAATAAAATTTTCACCGTTGTAGTTTCGTACGTTCTCCATTATATACTTAGTCTTCTAAGTGTAAGGTACTCATTACCCGACTCTCACTTTTCTTTGTCCTAACGGAAATATCTTCGGGGTTTGCTGTAAGATTTACGAGATTTAACGGTTTCAAGACGTTTCTAATTCGAAGAACACAAGTTTCTGTTCTGTATGTGACTCCGTAAAAGAACAACTCTATATTGAAATGTCTTCGGTTACTGACTACCGTAAGGGAAAAAAGGTTTGTCTGTGGAGAGACTTACTGAAATAGTATTCATCTTTGACCTATCTTTACAGGACTGATTTATAAAACGACAGACGTTATAGACTTCTCATCCCGATTAATTGTCTCTTAACGTCAAAATAGATAAATCACTAAATAGACGGCAAAATTCCCCTACGTAGGTACCCATTAGTCAGAATTAGAGGGTGTGTCCCGACCTTGAACCTTCTAAGTTTGTCTTGGTCATCGACGTTCCGTTTCTATCGTAAAAGGGTCCTCGTGTCGGTCGACAACTTTCTTATGTCTAGTAACAAACGACGACTCACGTTTTTTAGTAATTCTCTAATGAGTATCTTAATAATTAGACATAATGTAAAATTTCACTCTTTTTTTTTCGTTTCGACAGTACACTGAGGGCTCTACAGAGTGAGACGCTCCGTAAGGAGTGACTGATCAGGTAGCTCTTTGTATTTGAACCCGGATATTTCCGGATAAGTAACCAGTCACTTACGTGTGCAATGTACAAAGAAACTTTCCTATTGGTAGGGTCTCTCACACCATTTGAGGTCTAAGGTCTTTGGGATTCTCGGAGAATTATGGTATCGGTACACACTGAACTTTTTCCCTTTTGACAGGGGACCTTACCAGATAACCCTTCTTGTTAAAGTCAACTGAAAACTTACAGGATATCAACTTCAGAAGGATGACCACGAGTATTTACGAAGTACTTATCTCTAACTATTCCTCCTTTTTAACGTTTTGTTAACACTCTACCAATTTAATAAATTTAAAACAGGACGCTATCCATTTCTTTAAAGGACTTAATTAATTTTCTTACGACGTGTGTTAAAACTTTAACTGTTTTAGTTTAATGACTAGGTTATAAATATATAATGAAACGAAATTTTTATACTCGTTAAATCCCTGGGTTTCTTAATTTGGACTCTATATGTCTTGTCTGAACACTGACGGTTCATCCTCCTTCCACACTCTCCCTCCCCACCCTCAAACCCTAATCGTCCATGTTTGATAATATATGTCCTACCTATTTGTTGTCCAGGACGACATCTCGTGTGCCTCGTTTTAAGTTATAGTATACCTTTTGTTATACTCCTTCGTATATATACGTATTAACTCAGTGAAACGACATCTCGTTTCTAATTTGTGTTGAAACATTTAGTTGATATCAAGTAATTCAGAAGATGTTTTTCTCGAAACCTTGACCTTCCTTCTAACAGAATTCCAAAGGAGAGTGAATAGTCTGACCTACCCCGGGTCCTGAGTCGGTAGTCACCAATAATCTTAAGTTATTATTATCGATTTAGTTCTTAACCTTATTTTTGACTATACAATTTATTATTTGTCATTATCGTTATTTAATTCATGAACAACTAAAGTATTCTAATTCTGTAAAAGTAAAATTTGAAAAAGAGGGAAGGAACTAGGTCAGGGTCAAGACCGACAGTCCCTCGACGAAAAGAGAGAGACCGGAAGGTATATGTGTGTAGAACTAATAGGACTTTTATCGGCGCCACGATGGAGATTGAAATAAGTTCGGTTTTTATAAGTAACGTATTGACGAGACCCAGTCTGGGATTATCAATTCCTCTAGACTCTTCGTTTCTCGATCCTCGAGTCCTACTCTTCTTGTCTGCACCTCTTCGTGGTACGCCGTGTCACCCCACCTCAAAACTCCTTCTGTACACACCCCGGTCTTCCTTCCTCGTTGTGTCCCACGTCCTCCGAAGTTCCCCTCCAGTAAGACTTGAACTGGAATTTCTTAGTAGTGGTGCATCTCTCTCCTCAAACATATCCACCTTAATCTACACTTTAAATCCCGGCATCCTCACTTATTATTTATCAAGTAACAGGAACGCGTGCCACCCAACTCCCACCTGGATCTAGGATCTGGATTCTAGGAGATTCTACGAAGGGTATACAAGTTTCAGGTTTAAGGTGAAGAATTTTAGAGGATGAATCTATAGGAATTTTAGAAGATAAATTTTCCGTTACGGTTTCTTACGAGTTTGATGACGTGTTAACGTGAGTAGAGTGTGTGATCATTTCATTACGAGTTTTAAGAGGTTCGGTCCGAAAAGTTCGACCAAAATCTTTTCCGTCTCCTTGGTCTCTAGTTTAACGGTTGTAGACGACCTAGTAGCTTTTTCGTTTTCTCAAGGTCTTTTTGTAAAGACGAAATAACTGATACGGTTTCGGAAACTACACACCTAGTGGTGTTTGATACCTTTTAAGACTTTCTCTACCCTTACGGTCTGGTGGACTGGACGGAGAACTCTTTAGACATACGTCCAATCTTGACTTGTACCTTGTTGTCTCACCAAGGTTTATCCTTTTCCTCATGTAGTTCAGACATATAACAGTGGGACGAATAAATTGAATATACGTCTCATGTAGTACTCTTTACGACCCGACCTCCTTTGTGTTCGACCTTAGTTCTATCGGTCCTCTATATAATTATTGGAGTCTATACGTCTACTGTGGTGGGAATACCGTCTTTCGTTTCTTTTTGATTTCTCGGACAACTACTTTCACTTTCTCCCCTCACTTTTTCAACCGAATTTTGAGTTGTAAGTCTTTTGATTCTAGTAGGCCAGGGTACTGAAGTACCCTTTATCTGCCCCTTTGTCACCTTTGTCACCGACTGAAATAAAACCCCCCGAGGTTTTAGTGACGTCTACCACTGATGTCGGTACTTTAATTTTCTGCAAACGAGGAACCTTCCTTTCAATACTGGTTGGATCTGTCGGATAATCTTTCGTCTCTGTAATGAAACAGTTGTTTCTAGGTAGATCAGTTCCGATACAAAAAAGGTCATCAGTACATACCCACACTCTCAACCTGATACTTCTTTCCACTCATCACTTCTTAACTACGAAAACTTGACACCAAAACCTCTTCTGAGAACTCTCAGGGAACCTGACGTTCCTCTAGGTTGGTCAGGTAGGATTCCCTTTAGTCAGGACTTATAAGTAACCTTCCTGACTACGACTTCGACTTTGAGGCTATGAAACCGGTGGACTACGTTTCTCGACTGAGTAAACTTTTCTGGGACTAGGACCCTTTGTGACTTCCACCCTCCTCTTCCCTTACTATCTCCTACTCAACCAACCTGCCGTAGTGGGTGAGTTACCTGTACTTAAAAACATTTGAGGTCCTCAACCACTACCTGTCCCTCCGGACGGCACGTCTTCAGGTACGCCAGTGTTGAATTGACTAGACTTGACTGGAATTTTAGAGATCAAGCTTAAGAAGTTTCTGATGAAGCTTTAGAGGGGGTTTAATTGAAGAGGACGACCTTCGGAATCAAAGGATCGAGAAGGGACCACTGAGTCTATTGCTTCTCAGACGGAATTAACGTCCTCTGGACCGAAGTCAGGGACCGACCCCTGTTAGGGGACCTCTTCTTTTATCGATGGGTGAGGTCACAAGAACGGACCTCTAAGGTACCTGTCTCCTCGGACCGTCCGATGTCAGGTACCCCAGCGTTTCTCGACCTGTGCTGACTTGCTGATTGTGAAAGTGAAATCAAGGGGTTAGATAGGGAACCTGTCGTTCCTCTAGTTTGGTCAGTTAGGATTTTCTTTAGTTGGGACTTATCGGTAACCTTCTGACTGTGAGATTATGAAACCACTATAGTCTTCTCTAAAAGTTGTAGGGACTCTGAAATAAATAGACAGAAATTGTACCTCTAGCTAGTCCTTTCCGAAAGAGGTGTCACATGATGTCTCCAATTTATTATAAACTCTCTCTCCTAGTAATGTATCAAAGACTTTGTCTCGTTAAAGAGTTTTTCTTCATCCAGAGCACACTTAAGGAAAGGTAAATGTAATATTATTAATACAGTGAAATATAATTAGGGTAACTTAGTCTGTCAAATCTCCTTATAGGTAAAACAGAACAGGGAAAAGAAACATAAATATGTATATAGTGTTTTTGTCATTTACTAGTTATTTTTAAATTGACGTGTTTTAACGATGGACCGGACTTTGTGTCGGTACGACTACTAGTTTTTCAGGTAAAGATATAGACCTGATATCTGTATAATTATTTCCACTACTGATAATATTACAAAATTAAAACAATATTACAAATTGCACAATAGTTTAACTTTTCTGTTTAAAAAAAACCAAAGATTAAAACGATACATTAAAACAATGTCACATTATCAAGGAAAATTGAAAATAAACAAATCAATATCAATATATTAATTTAAAAGTATACAACGACATCACCGTAATTCTTTTAGTCTCGTTGGACATACGTCTTGTTTCCGGACATATGTCCTGTTCTTCGTTGTCAATCTTGACCTGAACTTTTTTGACCGACAAAGTTTTCACCCTTTTCTCATGTAGTTCCGACATATAACAGTGGTACGAATAAATTGTAGATACGTCTCATGTGGTACACTCTACGACGACCCTACCTACTTCGAGTTCGACCTTAGTTCTGACTCCTCTCTTTGTAATTATTGGAGTCTATACGTCTACTATTGTGGGATTACCGACTTTCGTTTCTCCTTGATTTCTCGGAGAACTATTTCCACTTGCTCTTCTCACTTTTTCGACCGAATTTTGAGTTGTAAGTTTTTGGGTTCTAGTACCGTAGGTCAGGGTAATGAAGTACCGTTTATCTACCCCTCTGTTACCTTTGTCACTGTCTGAAATAAAAGGACCTGAGGTTTTAGTGACTCCTACCACTGATGTCGACACTTTAATTTTCTACAAACGAGAAACCTTCTGCTTAGTGGTCAGATACAGGCTACGTCCTGTGTCGTACGAACCCCGACCACGTGCCCCTACTGGACCCCTCTACAATACCCCTCCCTTCACCCTCCCCCCAAGTACAAACCCTCGCGTACATGTGGGTACCACCTAAGTGCAGTTACATACCGTTTTGGTTATGTCATAACATTTCATTTTATTTCATTTTTATTTTTAATTTTTTTTTTTCTTTTCGATACTGTTTGGATCCATCGTATAATTTTTTGTCTCTGTACTGAAACAGTCGTTTCCAGGTATATCAGTTTCGATACCAAAAAGGTTATCAGTACATACCTACACTCTCAACCTGATATTTCTTTAGACTCACGACTTCTTAACTACGAAAGTTTAACACCACGACCTCTTCTGAGAACTCTCAGGGAATCTGTCGTTCCTCTAGTTTGGTCAGTTAGGATTTTCTTTAGTTGGACTTATAAGTAACCTTCCTGACTTAGAGGTTATGAAACCGGTGACTATACTTCTCGACTGGGTTACCTTTTCTGGGACCACGACCCTTTCTAACTTCCGTCCTCCTACTCCTCTATTGTCTTCTACTCCGCCAAACTACCATAGTACCTAAGTACCTGTACTCAAACCCGTTTGAGACCCTCTACGACTTCCTGTCCCGAGTGTTTCTCAGTCTGTGTTGAATCACTGACTTGTTGTCTTTGTTTCTTTTAGTCCGATCTAAAAATGTTGGCACCCATCAATCTTTTATTAACATAAATGAGCTATAGAACAAAATTTATAAAGTGTAGATGTTCTATCTCCTGTGTCGTCGTATGTAAAACTGTAAGTATGAGTAAGTTGTATGAGTAAACTCTAAGTAATGAGTAGTTAGGTCAGTTTAATCGTCCAGGACTTTGTAAAGGAGAAATTCCCTCAGACTTTCAGTGAATCGAAAAAATGGGACTTCTGTTATTACGTAGGACTGTACATCTTTTGTAAAACAACGAAAAAATAATATCTACAAAATATGTCCTTTATTAATAAACCTGAAATTTTGTTTATAAGTAGAAAACACCCAACCTACAATTATAATTTGAAGTTTTCAGTCAAATCTTAATTATAGGGGTCTCCTACCATGGACTAATTAAGTAAGACACATTATTTTTTACTAATGAATTACTACTCACTTATATGAATCATACATTTATTACCTAAAGTCAATTTGACACATGTTTATAAACTCTTTAAAACACAAATGGATGTTCTTCAGTTACATTTTTGTGTTGATAGACTATTAGTGGAAAACCATTTATAAATAGAACACAAGAAATCACCTTTTTAGACACCTGGAACATCTAACGGACCGTCGATCTCCAGTTGGTAGGGTTAGCGTGGTCCAAAGTGACTTACTGGAGTACTTAGGCAGACGAGGTAGCCATTTTATTGTGTCAAGTAAAAATTGGTGGACTTCCACTGCCTCCAATGTCATTTACTATATGTCGTTTCTCGGGAGAAAATGTAGAACCTATGGTGCTTTACTTTACTATCAAATAGATGTCGTTTGTGAACATCAATAGACTGTTTTTGTCCAGTTTCCAAAACACTCAAAAGAGACTTTAACGAGTCCCAGAAGCGATTACTGACTATTAACCTTTGTCTCCGACCTGAGGGTTTACGCTACCCACTGTCTTCTCGTCATCTAATTACAGTTATGAACCAATCCTCTGTGATGTTCCAGTCCTCCATGTCCTTAATCGGTAACACGACGACACTTTTCCGTTTGTAGTTTTCAGATAATAGGGGAATTCTCGAGAAGAGGTCCGGACTTTAGGTAAGAATGAACAAAACCAATATTAACTCTCTATAGGACTACGGTACTATGTACGCTACAGTTTCACTTTGGTGAGTGGGATCACATAGTCAGCAATCCCAAACGTTCAAAAATAAATATGTTATTTCTTTATGACAAAAGTATAGTGTAAAAATCACATGAGTCAACAAGTAAAACCTCTTAAAGTCTTTGTAGAACAGGTCCTTTTCTTATTGTTAGTAGGAATCGCCTTTTTTTCCTTTTGATCTTTTGAACGGTAATTCACACAAGTTTTAAAGAGATACCCCCCTTTACTTCCTTCAAATTCTGTAAACGTAACAAATTTCCTATACTCTTAAAGACATCGACTTGTTTATTTACACAAAGAGCTCACTCGGCGAAATTTAAACTTTAGTTATACTATTGAAAATGTCTCAAGTGAGTTCAAGTTAGACACCAAGTTCGGCTTGATATAAAAAAGACGGATTACCCAACGTAGTTACTTCAAACCATGTCCTTCCTCCTGTGTCTCTTTACACTAACCTGAATTTCGGTATACTTCAATAGTCTTTGTGTTAATACACCAACATATCCAAAAATTATTTCCTTATTTTACCATATATACTTACATAATGGATATACGAGATATTGATTAAGTAGACAAGACGAATCCGTTTCGGGTATGCACCAGTACCCCCGGGTTCAAATAAAGGATATCAACGATAACGACGGGGACCGTGGTCTAAAATTCGAACTGTTGTTATCAAGACGAACAGAGTAACGACACATGAGGTAAGGAAGAGGTTAGAGACTATGTGTCATCCACTCCTTATATGTACCCTTCTCTTATTTATACTCTTATATCCGTAAATACAGGCTAAGACAAAGAAAAACAAACAAAGTCCTCCCTGTTATTTATGTTTGAGGTTATTCACTTGGTTGACCCGGAGGGAAACACCGAGTCGACCGTTTCTTAGGTGGACGTTACGTCCTCTGCAACCAAGCTAGGGACCCAACCCTTCTAGGGGACCTTTTACCTTCCCGACGGGTAAGACCATAAAACCGGACCTCTTAAGGTACCTGACATATTAGGTACCCCAGAGTTTCTCAACCTGTACTGACTAGCTGAAAGTGAAAGTGAAAAGGTAACTAGGTTGATTCGGTTCTCGGGGAGTTGGTAAACAAGAAAAAGTTTTTTAACTTCAGACCAACTAAATGTCAAATTGGTAAATAAGAATTTACTCAGAACGAGTACAAAGTTTTATCATAAGAAGGATTACCACATAAAGAAAAGGGAAAGAAGAAACTTTCCCTAAGTGTATCTATTCCTATTGAATATTGGGATTATAAAATATAAATAAAACAAAGGTGGTTGATCTTACTATGAATTTCTGTTTACGACTTTATTATCTTAGAGAATAAGAAGTTACCTATATATAATGAGAATACTTTCTTCTTTTGCCATTATCTTTTTAATTGTAACCATATAAAATACCAATAGTTATTTTAATATGAATTTTATTAAACGTTTTACTTAGTATACGACATCTTTTCTTGTAAATACATAAAATTATATTATTAAATATATAAGACAATTAAAAAGAGATAAAGATATTTTTGTACTTAAAGAGGAGACGTTATACATTATATTTGTTTATAAACCATTGTACAAGTATTATAAAAATTAGAAGAAGGTTTTTATTACTTTTATCAACGAAGAAAGTCTTTATACGAAACAAAAAAATCAAAGAAAAAGTAATATTTTTAATAATCTTGACAAAAATAAACCATACAAAAAGATCGTAGTAGGAACTTTCACTTTCAAGTAAAATAGTCAGACTCACAAATTTCTATCCTTGACCTTATGTATTATGTACTGAACAAATTTGTAAAGAAACGTTGTGTAATAATTTTAACACAATCTACTTAGTTATGTAACATAATTTTTACGAAAAATATTAACCTCTGGATGAATTCTTGTACACGATCTAAATTATTTCTACATTGTCCACGGTCTTAGTTATTTCTTTAGTGTACTGGAAGGGTGTAAATACCTTACTCTGGTGCAACATTAATCTCAGTTCCCTAAGAATCACCAGA
Organism: Capra ibex; assembly: GCA_006410555.1. Classification (NCBI taxonomy): domain Eukaryota; kingdom Metazoa; phylum Chordata; class Mammalia; order Artiodactyla; family Bovidae; genus Capra; species Capra ibex. The sequence continues at coordinate 40,114,242 of SJYO01000647.1, forward strand.
GTCCAGTGTCTCAAAAGTATACTTGTCAAAGTATAAAACCAACTAGACCAAAGTGTGAGGACCCAAAAAGGAAACAAAACCCTAAAGTCCAGTTGGTGTTTTGAGTCTCGTTTTAAGTCACTTCTTAGTAACTCGTCATAGACCAAAACTCAAGTTTGATATGTTTCGGAGGTTCTAAGAAGTCTGCGTGTGGACCTCTCTTTTATTCAGAAGACTCTAGGTCGAGACTGCTAGGGTAAAATCTAAGTTTAAATTATTGAAGGACTCAGAGGTTAAGTTAAAATATAATTAATAGTCTACTTGACAAAAGACTACGAAAATAACGATTATCAAACTAAATAAGACTTACAATAAAGTATTAGGTAGGTTGATGGGTATATACGACAGTGTATTTCTTGGTTTAAGTCGATGCTCTTTTCGACATATAGTTGGAGTAAATTGGATGTATAAGGAGGTTTACCGTCGTGAACCACTCTGGATCATGGACCTTCACTCACGTGTCTTGTCCACACTCTTACTCCGATTTCGTTCTTACCAACTCATAATCTGCAAATTCTTCGACCACCCCAGATCTAGTGGGAGGTGTGGACACCATGAATCACGAGACCGGTGTACCCCTCTTCAAACCTTCAAAAGACCTCTTGACCGTAGTGGTCGTGTCAACTCTTACATCATAAGACGTTTGTCTCCTTGATCTGGTTGGGTACGTCTGACTACGACTCAGGACCCAAAGAAAGGGGTAAGTCAAAGGTCTTACAACTGTTGGTCCGGGTACGGAAGGTCTGTTCTCTTATTTTCTCGGGAGAATAACTTTAGACTGGTAAGGATCTTCTTTTTTTACAGAGGTGTTTTACCGTTACGTTTTTATAGAACCTTTTATTATGGTTCAAGGTGGGAATACGATTCTCAGAGATTCTACATGAATCAGGGAGGCAACACAGACTGAGAAACGCTGGGGTTCCTGACATCGGGCGGTCCGAGGAGACAGGTACCCCTAAGAGGTCCGTTCTTATGACTTCACCCAACAGCACGGGGGAAGGTCCCCTAGAAGGGTTGGGTCCAGAGAGTGTAACGTCCACCTATGAAGTGACAAACTCTGTAGTCCCTGAGTCGGTGGGTGAGAGAGTAGTCGAAAAATTAGAGAACTTTAATTCATTCTCGATTGTTCGTTCCTAGTGATCTATCGACTCTTTTAAGAGAGGGAACTTTATATCTCTGCTCCTCTAAAAATTTTTTATTTGAACCTCCATAAAGTTAATTTTTTTGTAATGATTTTTTATGGTTTGTCGGAAACTCTCAATTCTCTGCGAAAGTGTAGGTACTTTGTTCTACGATACTTTCTGTTTATAAGTTACGGTTTTGTAGAGAACTTTTACTTCGACTTTTAGTCAGAGTCGAACTTTCTAACTCAACTTCTTTAAAAGTTTTTCCTCTCGTTAATCAGTTTTCTTACTTTTTATCTGCTCTTTCTTTCCTTTCTTCCTTCTGTAATTCTTTCCTTTTTAATCCCCTCATCAAGTCTTACTCGGGACTATTATCACCAAGGTCTTTCTCTCCAATCCTTCACTACTTTAGTGTTTTCTTTATTAAGTCAAGTGACTCGGTTTACGTTTTCAAAGTTCTAACTTTTACAGACGAGACAGTTGTTTCTCTTCAAAGATGTACAAAGGTCTGTGTTTTATATTCGAGGTATGTACCCCTAGTCCTTAGTTTTTCCTAAATCTGAAAAGTTTTTGTTGTAACGGTAGATGTTCTGATCCTCTGTTACTGAAGTTTTAGTGCTACTTTTATATAAAACTTATATAAAACTCAACTTATATAAAGTTGAGTTCATGGGTAGTAGCTTTACTTCCATATTGTTCCTATGAAGGACTACACGTCCCCTAGCTTTTAAACTAAGGGTATTTTGTAAAGAATCCTTAATGGACTTCTGAAACCAGGTAGTTTTCGTAGTGTGATTCACTTCAACCTGTCTCTTTCTGTTTATAGTATACTATAGTGAATATACACCTTAGATTTTCTGTTTTTTCTCTATCTTTACTTAGATGAATTTTTGTCTTTGTCTGTGTCTCTCTATACTATAAAATTTTTTTTTGTTTTTGGAACACCAATGGTCCCCTTCTCACTCTTCCCTCCCTATCTAACCCTCAAACCCTAACGGTACATATATGACGATACGAGCCCCGACCACGTGACCCTACTGGGTCTCCCTACTATACCCCTCCCTCCACCCTCTCCCCGAGTCCTACCCCTTGTACACATGTGTACACCGCCTGAGTACAACTACATACCGTTTTGGTTATGTTATAACATTTTATTAATCGGAGATTAATTTTACTTATTTAAATATAATTTTTTATTTTGTCTATTGGTTGTTTCTGGATGATAGGAACTTATTTTATTTTTGTTTAAATTTATTTTTCAAGAAAAGTTCATTTTTTTTTAGAATCTTTGTTTGTTTTTTTTCGTAGTCGGTCTTTCTTCCACTTCCGTATCCGATGTCCTTTTTTCCTCCGAACTACACCCTCTTCGTTTCTATTAAGGGTCTTACTGCTACTTCCTTTAGGGCCCTACTGTCGACACGAGACCCATGTCTCCGCTTGTCAGGCTTAACTTCGTCACACTGAGGTGTCTTTCTGTGAAATCCCGATTTCTAGAGAAAAGGGTAACCACGGTCGGAAACTGGAATTGTTTCAGACTCACTCGGACTCAGTGTGAACCTGTGTCTGCATCGGAAGGACTGTACATAAATACTTCAAGGACGAGAGAGAAGTTTCAGGACAACGGGTTCAGTGCACTCTTATGAGTGAAAAGGGTATTTTTATCAAACTCAAAAGGAAAAAAGAAAACGGTATAAGGAGGTTTAACCGCCAACTGTGATTTGGACCTTCGACTCTACTGTAGTGTCGGGTATGAGGGAGAACCGAAGTCACCTGACCCAGTATGGGCCGGAGGGGTGGAATGTCGACGGGTCTAAGGGTCCTGTGGTGAGGGATCCTTCCCGTAAATTTTTGGCGGTTCGTTTACTTGGTATTCAATGAGTGTCCGCACGAATCGAGTAGAAGACAGTTGTAAGTGGTTTTGCGAAGGTGAATTGATTCCTCGAACACAAAGGATGATCAAAATTATTATTAACCAAAATATAAACGATAATACACTGTATATAGGTTAATTTTATCTTTGAGAGTAACTCCATCTCTTTTTATAAGTAAGTTCAAGTGTATATGTCACTAAGAATTTCGTACCTAAGTTTCCGTCCAACTTGGTGTAGTCGTGGAGAATTCTTTTCAAGGTTCTCCGATGTCTTAAAAAAAAACTTGAGAAGAGAAATAGGAGACGTGGTCATAAATATAATTAAGGTTTTGAGATGAAAAGGAGTGAAAAGGAAACCTGTATAAAGGAAATATTTCCTTGGTATCACACTAAACCTTATAGGTTGTGATCCTTCCTAAAAGTCGGTAGGAGTACATGACTAGGGTCGTGTCTTATAAGTCTGAAACGTTTTACGTTCACAATAAGGATTTAATGTGAATTCATGTGGTTCTCACCGAGAATGTACGTTTGTCTTCTATGTGAACTTCAAGACAAAACAGAAGAGTAGGAATCTACGTGTAAGTGTTCCCGTTGGTTTCGTATTAAGACTTTCGTATCCTTACAGTGGTTCGTCAAAATAAGACGTGACGAGAATTGTGTGACTCTTGTTTTCGTTAGGGTTTCGATTCTACAAAGTGTGTAAAGGTCAATTTGATGGATGAAAAAAAAAAACGAAGACTTCCTTTGGTCGATTTTAACTTTTATTGGTACCTTTCTTAGTAAGTGGATTTCTCTCGGCTGTTACCAGTACCTTTACCAACTCCTTGGGTAAACTTTCTCTTTAACGTACACTCTCTCATTCTCCAATTATTCCCAATAATTATAAGTGCTGAACTATGAAAGTTCGTTCCTACAGTTTTCTTATACAGTTAGTTGTCGTTGTGTCTTTTTTATTTCGTCACAGACACAGTCCTAGCGGAAAGAAGAGTGAGTTTAGTATGTCCTGTGAGACATAAGTTAGTACGTTAGTACTACTTGAATACTTCTAATCGAAGTTTCGGAATCTGATAAGTCTGATTCATCATTATTATTAATAATACTTGAATATTGATTGTAAATACTCTGAAATATGGGTTACGTGTATTAGAATAAATTACGTTATACATAAATCACTCTCTTCTCTCTTTAAGTCGATTGTAATTAACTTACGAACAATAAGTCAGTGGTAAAAGTCGTCTCTGTCAATCCCTTGTCTTTCCTCTTGTCTGTCTTTCCTCTTCCATCTTTGGTTTTTAATAGTTACCTTTTTCTGAACATCTATAGCTCCCCTGTCCTTCACCCTCTCTCTACCTCACCCTCAACCCCTAATCATCTACGTTTGATAGTATATGTCTTACCTACTCGTGGTTCCAGGGTGACGTCTCGTGTCTCTTGATAAGAGTCGTTGGGCAATATTTGACATTGTCTTTTCGTGTACTTTTTCTTGTGTATACGTATACACACATATGTATGTATACATATTTGACCCAGTGGAACAACGTGTTGTCTTTACTTGTGTTGTAACAAATGGTTGACAGGCGGTTATTTTATTCGAAAAATTTACAATAGACGGACATTCACAGAGAATATGAGGTTGTAACAAAACTGATTTTCTTTATTTACTTCACTTCAGCGAGTCAGCACAGGCTGAGAAACGCTGGGGTACCTGACATCGGATGGTCCGAGGAGACAGGTACCCTAAAAGGTCCGTTATCATGACCTCACCTAACGGTAAAGGAAGAGGTCCCCTAGAAGGGTTTGGTCCCTAACTTGGGACCAGAGGACGTAACATCTGTCTGTGAAATGGCAGACTCGGTGGTCCCTTCAGGTCTTCTTTATTTCTAGTGTCTTTATTTGTCCTTTAAGGACAATTAATTTAGTCTCGTGAAAAAGGTAGACACTACTTAGGGAACTAATAACTTTGTACTTTAACACACAAGTGAATCCCGATGAAAGTCAATCTAAAGTACGGGTTTGTGACGGAGAAGAAACAGGATCTTAGGACGAAAAGAAAGGGAGGATCAATATAAGACTCTTTTCTTGAGTTATTTTCATTTATATGAACTACAATACCTCTAATCTACCCATTCACTTCGGATTCCGGAGGACACAAATTGGATTAATCAGAGGACAAAGACTGTGTCCCTACTAATCCTGTTAAAAGGATTAACTGTCCCTTTATCAGTGGCAAATGAATTAAATGGTAGATTTTTTTATCAACATACTCTTGGTTCTGGGACAAGGTTTAAGGGAGGTGGCTTAAGGTTTGTTACTTATGCATTCTCTTACGTTCCAAAGTAGTTTTTGTTCACATTGTACCTAACCCCGTTTTGAAGGATTAACTTGTCCCCACTAGAGAAACTGGCATTTACGTGCACATGTCCTGTTGAACCTAAACCGATTCACTACGACAAAATGGAAAACGAAATGAATGATGGAACTTTTATTCACCGTTTCACTTAAAGTGAGCATAAAGGAATCGTGGATAAACCATAGTCAAGGAGTCGAACTTCGACGTCCTCCCCGTCACCTTATTCACAATATTTGTGACGAAACCCCAAACTCTGATTTAATGCAACAAGTCCCGAGTTCCCGTATGTCAAGATAAAAGGGCGGAGGGAGACAGACTCAGAGCCGAAGGCAGGTCAAAAGTCCTTGGACAAAAAGGGAAGGTCTTACGGTCGAGGTCGGAAGTACCACAAGTTCTCATTTCCGTCGTCTCTCTCGTCTCAACGTTGTGAACTTTTGGTGAAGCCACCGTTCCCTGACTCTTTCCTTAAAAGACAGTCTTTGATAAACCCCCTTTCACAATGTTTGTCAAAAGTTAAATTTAAATTTCGGTTTCACTCTCGACTTAAATTTCCGTTTACCGTGATCAAATCTTTAAATTTTTTTTTTTTCTGTATAGTAGATGTAGTGAGAACCATACAAACGTTATGTAAAACTAAAATGTGTTTATTTCATGACTAAGACAAGAAGGAAGGAAGTCATCATTGACCTCATTATTGTGACGTTACAATTAATAAATTCATATCGGATGTCTCGAGTCATAAGGGTTGCTTTTGTTTTCTTTCGTTTTTGTTTACAGTTTAACTGTGAGACACTTCAACTAAAACTATAGATCTTTCCAAGTATTTTTAGTTCCTTACTTATTAATAATATTAATGTTCACAAATGAGTCGTAAATTTCATTTGATACGGTACTTAATTTCCAATATTTACGGAAAAACAATTTATGACATATTTTAGATATTTTAAGTTTTATTGGAATTTTCACTAACGATACTGTGAAAACGTCGTTTTGACAATTGTTATTTCTCATTTGTAATTGGTGCAGGACCTGGAAGATGTGCGTATCTTGAAAGACGTTCCTGACCTCACGCATAAAACTTTCGTTTTGTTTATTCGTGGAAAGAGGTAGGAACATCACCCCAAATCCAGAATTTGAGTCTCGTGGTTAGTGGTCTGACTTTTAGATTAGATGAGAACCACTCACTTCAAAATACTACTTAGTCATTATTCTTACTCTGAAAACAGGTGACTGTGGTCTAAGGGACAACTGTCCGAGATCCGACATCTCTAAATTGGAGAGAGGGTCGTTTGTGTGTGTTCATCTATAGTGAGTAACCTTCTGGAGGGTCTAGTAGATCAAACGGGAGGAAGGAAGTCGGACTACGGTTGATTGTAAGGTCTTTTCACTTTCACAATCACTGAGTCGACACAGGATGAGAAACGCTGGGGTACCTGATATCGGACAGGAGACAGTACCTTAAGGGGTCCGTTCGTTTGGCCTCACCCAACTGTAAGAGAAGAGGTCCCCTAGAAGGGTTGGGTCCCTAGTTTGAACCAGTGAGTGAAATTCCCGTCTAAGAAATGGTACCTTTGGGGTTGTAAAGTCTTTCGTGACAGTTAAGACCTGAGTACACCGACCTGAAACATTAAAGAATAAAGTCATACTTTGTAGTCACGATCCTACAAGTGTCTGGATGGAATTCATGGTAAAATGTCGTGTTAAATTTTTTGTGAAAAAGGTAACATGAACTACAAATGTTTTTAAGTTTAGTCTTTTTTTATAGCATCTTTTGATCTTATTTATGTGATATTCGTTTTAAGAAATTATCTCGTTTTACACGAAAAAAACCATAACTCTCATACCCTTCTTTATGACTTTTAAGATATTGACGCTTTGTAAAAATTTATCAGTAAATGTAGAATATTGATTAAATCTGTCCATTTACTTATCTATCTACAATCTATCTACTTACCTATTTATCTTCTACCTTTATATCTATTCTATCCATCAATAAAACTTGATTTAGTCAGGTTGGAAAAATTCGACAGTGTAATTTTTTACAAAATTCTTTAAGACCTCTACAAGAGGTCTAGATATTGAGGTTCAACAAGTATAGAAATTTTTATATAAAGAAACAGAGTGATAAAGAGTGTCTTTATAGTTATTTAGTGTATAAAGTACTACGAAAAGGACGACGTAAAGACACCTTAAAATATTTAATATTTATTGTCGTACAAGGTATAGGGAAAAGGAAAATTAACGTAAAACATTAAAGTATGTTGAGTTTTTTTTTATTTCTTTCGAAATTTTGTTATATACATATCTTTACTGTCGTTCCTATTTAAATCTTATCATGGTAATCTAACTCAAAAAAACTTTTTCTTTTAGGAAGTCACAAACTTCACATGATACCATAAATACCCTGATGACTGATTAAAAGGGTCACATTGTACAAGTGGTATCGAAGAAATGGTCAATGATAAGGTAAACTACAAAATTGGACAGAGAAACTAATCTGACGGAATTTATAAAAGATTGTGCTTTTTCTCCCTTTTCGACTTTACTACTTCTGTTGTCGTAAACAAAAGTAGGAGTAGCGACTATGTATAAGGTAAAAGAAAGATAAGGTCAAGGATCTACTGAAAATCCTGTGTGATAACGACGACGACGATTCAGTGAAGTCAGCACAGGCTGAGACACGCTGGGGTATCTGCCGTCGGGTGGTCCAAGGGGGTAGGGACCCTAAGAGGTCCGTTCTTGTGACCTCACCCAACGGTAAAGGAAGAGGTTACGTACCTTCACTTTTTACTTTCACTTCAGTGAGTCAGCACAGACTGAGAAACGCTGGGGTACCTGACGTCGGATGGTCTGAGGAGACAGGTACCCTAAAAGGTCCGTTCTCATGACCGTTCGTCTCATAGTAGATAACACATTTTTATGAAAATCAAAATATAAAAAACACAGTCATAATAATATTTCGAAACATTACTTAACTTTACAATTCTCTCCAGTTCTTTACTTGTCCCCTATATTTTTGTATTTTCAACGACAATCAAGTTGTTTGTCTTATATTATTTTACTGTGGATGATCCCCGATAAAACCTCCACTACCGTGGGGTGAGGTCATGAGAACGGACCTTTTAGGGTACCTGCCTCCTCGGACCTTCCGACGTCAGGTACCCCAGCGATTCTCAGTCTGTGCTGACTCGCTGAAGTGAAAGTGAAAAGTGAAAGTACGTAATCTCTTCCTTTACCGTTGGGTGAGGTCATAAGAACGGACCTCTTAGGGTCCCTACCCCCTTGGACCACCCGACGATAGATACCCAACGTGTCTCAACCTGTGCTGACTTCACTGAATCGTTGTCGTCGTCTCCGATGATACCCCGAAGGGACCTCCGAGTTTACCATTTCTTAGTTGGACGTTTCGTCCTCTGGGCCCAAACTAGGGGCTCAGTTCTTCTAGGGGACCTCTTTCCTTACCGATGGATGAGGTTAAAAGAAAGGACTTCTTAAGGCATTTGTCTCCTCGGACCGTCCGATGTCAGGTACCACAGCGTCTCAGTTGTACTGATTCTCTGATTGTGAGTGGGAATAAGTAAGAAAGTTTTCGATAATATCCGGTAGGTGGGAGTTTTATTGAGAGAGAAAGGAAGGGAGAACGGTAGAGAGGTGAGGAGAAGGAAGGTGGGAGGGTAGAGAGGGAGGGAGAGAGAGAGAGATACACACATATATATATATATATATATATATATATGTATGTGTGTGTATATATAAATATACATATATGTGTGTGTGCACACACACTCAATCTTTCCTTTAGAGAAACATCTTTTTAAATAAGGTTTCAGATGTATAACTATTGAAGTAAATTTTGTAAAACAAGACTCATGTACTCATCAGAGTGAGAATTGTTGTACGAACAAAAGTAGTTACCATCTCGCCCTAAATTGGTGGGTAAGTGTACTAGATATCTTTCTCTCTATCCCCCAAATTAATGTATCAAGAAAGTCTCAGTATTTCTACGACAGGATAAAAACCGATCTTCGTTCTATTGAATTGAAGAAAATTAAGATCCTAGGTAAAAATTAATAGTTAATGATAATATACCGCACTCTGTCCTTAACTTCGAGTAAAAAGGATTTACAAAGGGTTAACAGAATCAGGACAACAGGTCTCTTAATAGGAAAAAGTAACTTAAAGGAAGAGAGGAACCGCGGAAACAGTTTGTGAGAAATGACATTAGGGCACCCAACCAAAGTCGTAGACAACGAGGAAATGAGATAAACAATCAAAGAATAAGGTGACGGTGTGTCGGGACTAGTAACACGGAAGTGTGATTTCGGACTTGACTTATTACGTTCGAAAGGCAGAAACAAAGAGGAAAAGGGTTCTAGTAAAACCGGTACGAGCCAGAAAAGACGAAGGTATATGTAAAGTCTTTGTCAAACAGTTAAATATAAAAAATTCTGGTAACCATAAGGTAAACAACATTGCAACTGATATATTGAGTTCATCCCCTTCTAACAGCAGAATTGTTATAACTCTAAAGCCACTTCAGTCAGATCGGGAAGTAAACAAATAAGGTCGATACATGAATTTGTCTAAAAAATTTAGTTAAAGAAAAACCGACGTGACCCAGAAACGACGAAACGTACTCAAAAGAAATCAACACCGTTCGGCACCGACGAGGAGAAACGCCACGTGTCCGAAGAAGGAAACCACCGAACAGAACACGTCGTGTCCGACATCCAAGACCCCGAAGTGACCGACACTGAGTGTCCGACGTCTCTCGATCGAGTCACCAACCCTGTGCCGCCGAGTCAACGAGACGTCGTACAAAGGAGAAGGGTCTGGTCTCTAGCTTAGACACAGGGGACGTGACAGTCTGTTTAAGAATAGTAAACGTGGTGGACCTTTGAGGGCTAAATATGAATTATCTATGTTATTATTTTCTAATCTAGGCTATCTGTCTCACGGACTTCTTGACACCTACCTGTAAACATTGTGACCTTTCACACTTTAACACTTTCTCATATCATCCGTTACTAGTTTTAGTAGAGGTCTTTTTCTTTGCGTTTTTCCGGTTTATCAACAGACTCCTTCGGAATGTTTATCCGCTCTTTCCTTCTCTTCGTTTTCCGTTTCCTCTTTTCCTTTTTATATGGGTAGACTTACGTCTCAAGGTTTCGTATCGTTCCTTTCTAAAATTTTTTTTTTTTTTTTTTTGGATGGATTCACTTGTTACGTTTCTTTATTTCCTTTTATAATCTTATTCTTTCTGATTTCTAGAAAGAAATTCTTTTAATCTCTATGGTTCCCTTGTAAAGTACGTTTCTACTCGCGTTATTTCCTGTCTTTGTCATACCTGGATTTTCTTCGTCTTGTCTAATTCTTCTCCATCGTTCATATGTGTCTTCTTGATATATTTTCTAGAATTACTAGGTCTATCGGTGATACCACACTAGTGAGTGGATCTCGGTTTATAGGACTTCACGTTTCAGTTCACCGGAATCCTGCGTAGAAATGTTTGTTTCGATCACCTGCCCTACCTTAAGGTCATCCCGACAAAGTTTAGGATTTTCTACTACGACACGTTCGCAACGTGAGTTATATGGTCGTTTAAACCTTTTGAGTCGTCACCGGTGTCCTGACCTTTTCCAGTCAAAAGTAAGGTCAGAGTTTCTTCCCGTTACGGTTTCTGACAAGTTTGATGAAGTGTTAAAGTTAGTAAAGTGTACGATCGTTTCATTACGAGTTGTAAGAGGTTCACTCCGAAGTTGTCATGCACTTGGTTCTTTAAGGTCTACAAGTTCTGTCTAAATCTTTTCCGTTTCCTCGGTCTTAAGTTTAATGGTAGTCGACAACCTGGGGACTTTTTTGTTCTGCTAAGGTCTTTTTGAAAATGAATACAAAGTAACTGATACGATTTAGAAACAGACACACCTAGTGTTGTTTGATTCCTTTTAAGAATTTCTCTACCCTTTGGTCTGGTGTAATACTCGGAGGACTCTTTGGACATACGTCCAGTTCTTAGTTGCAATCTTGACCTGTACCTTGTTACCTGACCAAAACTTAACCCTTTCCTCATGTAATTCCGACACATAACGGTCGGACGAAAAAATTGAATATACTTCTCATGTACTGCCTACATGACCCGACTTACTTTGTGTTCGACCTTAGTTCTAACGGCCCTCTTTATAGGTATTGGAGTTTATACGTCTGTGTGGCGGGACTACCGTCTTTCACTTATCTTTGATTTCTCAGAGGACGACCTCCACTTTCTTCTTTCACTTTTTCGACCGAATTTTGAGTTACAAGTTTTTTACTCCTAGTACCATAGGCCAGGGTAGTGAAGTACCGTTTATCTACCCCTTTGTTACATTTGTCACTATCTGAAATAAAGAACCCGAGGTTTTAGTGACGTCTACCACTGACGTCGGTACTTTAATTTTCTACGAAGGAGGAACCTTCTTCTCAATACTGGTTAGATTTGTTGTATAATTTTTCGTCTCCGTAACGAAACGACTGTTTCCAGGAATGTCAGTTTCGATACCAAAAAGGACACCAGTACATACCTACACTCTCAACCTGGTATTTCTTCCGACTCGTGGCTCTCTAACTACGAAAATTTGACACAACAACCTCTTCTGAGAACTCCCAGGGAACTTGTAGTTTCTCTAGTTTGGTCAGTTACGATTTCCTTTAGTTGGGAGTTATAGGTAACCTTCCTACTTACGATTTCCACTTCGCGGTTATGAAAGCGGTGGCCTACCCTTCTCGACTGAGTAATCTTTTCTTAGACAACAACCCTTTCTAACTTATTTCCTCCTCCTCCTCTACTGTCTCCAGTTTTACCAACCTACCGTAGTGACTGAGTTTACGTTCAAACTTGTTCGAGGTCCTCTACCACTTTGTCCCTTTTGATCGGACGACGTCAAGTACCCCAGTGTTTCTCAGTCTGTACTGACTCGCTGACTTGTTCTTGTTTTTGTGATATCTCCAGTATATAGAACGATTTAAATAAAAACTACAATGTCGTTTACGACAAAATTTAAAATTAAAAAGTTAATAAACTACGGTCCTATACTTAAATGTTAATAGTGAAATATGCCTGAAACATAAGAGACTGATAATTAGGGTGAGTAAAAAAACAATCACTACCACATCTTAAAAATTTCCTTAAAACAGGTTACACTACAACAAACGTTTATTACCTACAAAATGAGGAAGAAAAAATTAGGAAACAAAGAAAACAAAAAGGACCGAATAAAGGACCGATACTTGATGTCATTGTTACAACTGATCTGTTACCTTCGTAAGAACAAAGGATTGAATCTTTAGTGAGTCTTAAAGTGGAAGAGGACATTACAATTGACATCGAAAATACGTCTACAGGAAGTATTCTCACTATAGTAAACGGACTGGGACCTATAAAAGAAGATCATAAAGAATTCTACGTCAAGGGAACGAAACTTGATAGAGGAGAAATAAATTTTATATAGTAATAAAATCGGTAGTAACACTTACTACGTAATATTTCTCGGACATGTAAAAGTAAGAAATTTTCGACAACTCAAAACAAAGCTATCTTTTAATTTAAAGACTATTTAGACTATCTGAATAGTCTGAAGTACTAATTCTTTAGCACTAGAGAATCTCATCTAGAATCAAACAGGAATCAAGATCCTACACTCGGGATGAAATTCGTAGGAATGAGGATTCCATACTGAATAAACCCCAGGATTGTTCCAGAGAGGTGTGACCGATCCAACCTAGAGGACTCGACGGGTCCTGAATCACAGACCAAGTTGCCACCGTCGACGAAAGTCGACAGATTGGTCTCGGAGTTGGACGTGTACATCTCCGGTTGTAAACTGGTTCAAGACCTCCCCTCGAGTCGTGGAGGTGTTTCGAGTCAATAAATGGGTCGAAAAGGGACTTTTGACGTCGACGGGATCCCCGGGGTCTGAGGTTCGAGGGGCGAGACACGGGTCCGACGACGAGAGTCGGACTTGAGGTAGAAGGACGTAGTTCCGGGGGCATTACGAGGTGTGTCTCTTGGTCCACACTCAAAGGGAATGCATAAGGGACAAGTTGACCACTAGTATTCGAAGGTGGCGGACTACAGATCACGATCCTTTTCAACGGAATATACATAAAAAGGGTCAAAATATCCAATGAAACAAACCAATATAAAACAAAGAGTTGTAATTTCGAGATTTAGATTATCGTCAATCATACAATATCAATTTCTTTTTTATATAATGAATACACTAAAAGTTTACCGGTCGATTTTATTATATATAGTATAACTTCTCAATAAAAGAAGTGAGTAGGTGAGTGAAGAAACGATACTCCGACTTTTCTTGGATTGACGAACGGACATGGTCTACATCAGAGAATTTTTATGTATAGTGTTTTTTTTTAAATTTTTTTCTTATGTATAGTAATTTAGATAGGGTACCTGTAACTATAACAAAGAATACTTTCGAAATTTCGGTTTTTTAATTTCATTATAAAAAGTTTTAAAAGAAAAAGGTATTTGAATAATTTAATTTTTTCTTTCACTAAATACACTCATGTTGTTCCAGTATATAACAGTGGGATGAATAAATTGAATATACGTTTCATGTAGTACGTTTTCCGGTCCGACCTACTTAGTGTTCGACCTTAGTTCTAACAGCTCCTCTTTATAGTTGGAGTTTATACGTCTAGTCAAATCAAGTCAGTGAGTCAGTGCAGGTAGAGAACCACTGGGGTACCTGACGTCGTGTGGTCCGGAGGAATAGGTAGTGGTTGAGGGCCTCAGATGGGTTTGGGTACAGGGAACTCAGTCACTACGGTAGGTTGGTACAGTAGGAGACAGTAGGAGAAGAGGAGGACGGGAATTAGAAAGGGTCGTAGTTCCAGAAAAGTTTACTCAGTCAAGAAGTGTAGTCCACCGGTTTCATAACCTCGAAGTCCTGGTCAGGAAGGTTACTTGTGGGTCCTGACTAGAGGAAATCCTAACTGACCAACCTAGAGGAACGTCAGGTTCCCTGAGAGTTCTCAGAAGAGGTTGTGGTGTCAAATTTTCTTAGTAAAGAAGACGTGAGTCAAAATAAATATCAGGTTAAGAGTGTAGGTATGTACTGGTGACCTTTTTGTTACCGAAACTGGTCTACCTGGAAACAACCATTTCATTACAGAGACGAAAAGTTATACGACAGATCCAACTAGTATTGAAAGGAAGGTTCCTTGTTCACAGAAAATTAAAGTACCGACGTCAGTGGTAGACGGACATTAAAACCTCGAGGTTTTATTTCAGAAAACGACAAAGGTAACAGAGGGGTAGATAATCGGTCCTTCACTAACCTGACCTACGGTACTAGAATCAAAAGACTTACAACTCAAAGTTCGGTTGAAAAAGTGAGAGGAGAAAGTGAAAGTAGTTCTCCGAGAAATATACTATGGTAAGATTACCGTCTTTGGTTTCTCCTTGATTTCTAGAAGAAGTACTACCACTTTCTCTTCTCACTTTTTCGACCGAACTTGAGTCGTAAGCTGTTTGATTCTAGTACCGTAGATTAGGGTAGTGAAGTACCGCTCGTCTTCTCCTTTTTCATCTTCGTCAGTACGTAAAATGAAAGAACCCGACGTCTTAGTGACGTCTACCACTGACGTCGGTACTTTAATTTTCTGCGAACGAGGAAACCTCCTTTCGATACTGTTTGGATCTGTCGTATAATTTTTCGTCCGTCTAGTAAGACGACTGTTTACAGGGATCTCAGTTTCGATGACAAAAAGATTATCCGTCTATGTCTTCACTCTCAACCTGGTATTTCTTCTGACTCACGGCTTCTTAACTACGAAAACTTAACACTACAACCTCTTCTGAGAATTCTTAGAAAACCTGTCGTTCCTCTAGTTTGGTCAGTTAGGATTTCCTTGAGTTGGGACTTATAACTAATCTTCCTAACTACGACTTCAATTTCAAGGTTATAACACAGTTGGACTACACTTCTTGGTTAACTAACCTTTTATAACATCCGTTTTCCTTGACCCCCGTCGTCTCCTACTCTATCAATTTGTCATAGTAACTGACTTAGTTACTTGTTCGTAAACTCGTTTAAGGTACTCTATCACCTTCTGTCCTCTCGGACCACACGATGTCAGGTACCCCGGTGTCTCTCAGTCTGCACTGAATCGTTGACTTGTTGTTCTTGCTGTTTTGTAAGGTAGTACATTTTTGTGGAAAAGTAAAAAAAGAGATTCATAGGAGTCAAGCGTATGTACTAAAATTCTGAATGACTACTTTCTAATCGAAACTTTCGTCTGACCGACTAAGTGACCTAACGAACCATGTTCATATTAAAAAAAATTCAAAGAAAATTTATCAATTCGTAAATTCGTACAATATTTGACATATTTAATTATGTACAGACGTCAGTTCTTTATATCGGTTGATTTCGTATTCACATGTAGAGATATTACTGTAAACCTCGTTTTTGAAGTTAATGAATGTATGACCGTATTGGCAAACTAGTACGAACTACATTACAAAAAGAGGGTTCACGCCTTAAATATAAAAAAGACGTACTGACATTATATATACAGGAAATAAAGTGTAACCAATCTGACGAAATTTCTTACTGTACTAAGGATTCAAGTTAGTAAATTTTTATAATTTTCGATATTTTAAATTTATCTATATTTATATAAACCTATTTTCACAAACATTATTCAGTTCAATGACGATTTCTATTAAACTCGTGATATACTTAAACTATGATATACTTAAAAGATCCAAAACAATAAAGTTGTAGTGATTGACTTTTTGTGTTTACCTATGATCTGTTCATAGATGAAACCACTTAAAAAATTTAAGATTATTATTATTGTTAATCCGTGATCAAAACTCGATTCCGAAATATATTAATAAAATAAATTATTTTACCTCCTTAATCATAAGTGTCATATGTCACCTCATTAGACTATAAGTCTTTTTTTTTCGATTAAAGTTTATCTTTACTAAACAAACCACAAGACAGTATGGTTCACGTTAGAAACTATGTACCGTAAGTGAATTACTTACTTAAAACTTATTTAACTGTTCTGAAAAGTTATGACGGACTCGGTTCTAAGTTTTCCTCCAAACGTACTGAGTTTTAGGACGTACTTATTATAGGACGTTCTTCGAACTTAATAGACTTGTCAAAATTTTAAGTCTAATAACATGAAAACACAAATTCATTTTTTCCTTTAGGAAATTAAATGAATCCAGAATCACTGGTCCAAAAATTACTTTCGGTTTGAACTGGGAGTCATCGAGAAAAGTACAGAGATGGTTGTGTATGTGACTCCCTTTCCCGTCTCCCCCTCAGAAATCGCCTTAGTCATAAATGTGATGTCCTATTCAACGAAAATCAAATTACTTCAAAGGTAGGCGGGAACCTATTTCGTAGAATAATGAATAGACGTGTCGTCCTCGGTTCCTCAACTAACGAGACAGAAGAGGTAATTCAATGAAAGGGGTGATTCTAAAACGCAAGTATTCAAAACGTTGGTCTCAAACCTTCTGTCAGGTGACTATTAAATAGTCAAGAAAATTGACGTGACGATAGTGGTACTGAGTAGTTAGACTAAAACTAAACCTATTGACTTATTTTTGTAGGAGTCCAAAGGAAGAGACACTGTAGTTAGATTTTTCACATTTGAAAAAGTTTTAAGTTTGTTTTGATAGTCTACTCCCTTCTGTGTCATAGTACTTCAATACATTAAAATATGGACGTTGTCTAATACACATAAAGACTTAATTAAAAATTCCAATACATAAATTTGATCTTCGTCAAAGGAAAAATACTAGTGGAAAAAGGAACTCTCAATATAAAAATCAAGAAGTTTAACCTCTAATGTAACAAAAGGTTTGAAGTTTGAGGTTTTTTCGAGTGTCGTATAACAATATTAAGTCAACGAACAGTTATTTACGTTATCATTATGAAAAACAATTGTTAAAATATTTAATGCACTAGGGAACTTTAAAACAAAAGAACGGGAAATTTTAGATCATTTACATGTCAGATTGAGAAGGATATTCGTTAAAACTTTAATATGTCTATTTATGAATACTAAAGTATGGTTTATTATTGAATAGATTCTTTTTTCCGCTATTACGACAAATTGTAGATGGTTTTATAAAAGGTCTTCTGAATTTACAAATCGATTTTTCCATGTAAAACTTTATAATTAAAACTGTACGATTAAAGTAAAATTCAAATAAGGTTTTCGGTTTCGTACTGTGGAACATATATAGTGTATCGAAGTCAAATTAAGTGGTACATGTACTGACAGTCAACATAAATAATAAAGGATATGTGTACTTTTTGATATTTGTTTACGATAAGACGTTCAATAAACTTTGTATCATTTTAAACTTTAGGGATCTCCCGCAAGTGGTTTAAAATACCGATTACAGAAATGTGACGTGTACGATCATTACTCTTTGTCTCGACAGTATAAATGAAGTTACCTGTAAATATTACTCTAAAGACAAAAACGGTTCTTTAGGTTCAAAGTGTTGTTCACTCTATCCAACTCTGTTACTTTTTATTTGTACTTTGGAATATTTAATAAGGTTCTATTTTAAAATGGTATGTTTAATAAACTGTAGACATTCATTGACTCAGTAGGACGTCGTTCAAGTGGACTTTTCAATTTACTCAGACATTTCGTTGAGAACTTAGGTTCAATACCAGACCTACCAAACTACCTCTCTACGTTAGTCTTATACCTCCCTAAAGGTACTTACACACCTATGTGTTACGAAGTAAATGATACTTCTACTCGTAGAAGATGGTCGAATTCTACTAAAAGTGAATGACTCGTCTCGATGTCTACTATCGTTATCACATGACGATGAACTTTTAATGAATTTATCGGTTTTATGAATAAACCTAATTTTATACTCCAACGAGTATAGTGTTTGGACCTCTTCCATCACCGTTGGGTGAGGTCATAAGGACGGACCTCTTAGGGTGTCTGTCTCCTCGGACCCCGTACCGTCCGATGTCAGGTACCCAGTGTTTCTTAACCTATACTGACTCACTGATTGTGTATATAGTGTTTTGGTGTCATTCTTCGGAAAGTCCTTTTGAGTACATTTCACTCTTAACCCAAAAGAGAGTATGTCCCTGTTCCGATACAACGAAGGTAGGAAGACATTAAACCTCCCTTTTGATACGTGGGAAAGGCGAGTTATATAACCTAAAGGGTCCCAGTCAGAGGAACCTTTCGCATCTAACAAAGTAACGAACACACGATTCAACGAAGTCAGGATAGACTGAGTATTTAAACATTTCAATTATGACTTCAATTCTAACTATTTATAATCGGTGTCATTGTGATACCTCTAGTAAGATTTTGTAAGTTCAAATATAAGTGTCGACGATGACGGGAGTCCCTTGAACACGTGTGTCTCCTACGATTTCGTTCAGTCGCATCTAGGTGTCGAGTTAGGTACCCTTTTCCAGTGGTAATAGAAGTAACTGTAACTGTAACTGTAATTTCGGTGAGTCAGCACAGGCTGAGAAACACTGAGGTACCTGACATCGGATGGTGCGAGATGGTAGGTACCCTAAAAGGTCCGTTCTCATGACCTCACCTAACGGTAAAGGAAGAGGTCTCCTAGAAGGGTTGGGTCCCTAGCTTGGGTCCAGAGGACGTAACATCCGTCTGCGAAATGGTAGACTCGGTGTTCCCTTCAGGATGAATGTGTTTTTTGTGGTCGTTAAGTCGTTTTCAAGTTGTGTCTTTCCCTTCAGATTCACCTTATTTCCGTTATAGAACTTTAATCACTTCATACCTGAACGATGAGATATGACATCGGTAACATATTAGATTGAACGATACGTAACTACCATTTTATTTTATCTTTCCTTTTACGTTCAAATTAACCTATTTAAAACGAAAGAAGTATAAAACGAATGATAATACTCCAGTGTACTATCAACAAACCCTCCTAGGAGTGATGTAATAATCTCTTTACGACTGGTGGAATCCGTCTGATCTTGTCTGCCGTGGGGTTCTCCGAGTGTCCTCGTAACAAATGCAAGAGTGACCCTTCTAAAATTATCGGGGAGTAAAAGAGGGATAGTTGTCAACCATTAACAAAACACACATAAGACAGAAGTCAATTTGAACTTGAGACTCGGTGTGTGAATACTGGTAGGAGGAGGAGAATAGAACACGTGTACCAAGTCAAAACACAGTGAAATGAATTGGTCGAGGAGAAAGGGACTTATAGAAGAAAATAAAGTTGCACCAATGAAAAAAGGGGTACCTTATCGAAGACTGTAGTACAGAGAAGTTAAAGTTATAAAAGTAAAGATCATTCAAGTTCGTGGATAAAATAACGAAGTAGATGACTTCGTTCTGAGTTCAAAATATATAGATTTATATATTATAAAACCTTCAAAAGTAAAATAATAAGGATATATAGTTGGTGTAAATTTGTAGACGACTGTAAAATATTAATCCACATCCATCTAATACCATACCCTCTTCCTTTACCGTTGGGCGAGGTCATAAGAACGGATCTCTTAGGACACCTGTCTCCTCGTACCACCCGACGACAGGTATCCCAGTGTGTCTCAGCCTGTACTGACTTCGTTGAACCGTACGTACGTACGTAACCTCTTCCTGTGCCGTTGGGTGAGGTCATAAGAACGGACCTCTCAGGGTCTCTGTCTCCTCGGACCACCCGACGGTAGATACCCCAGAGTGTCTCAACCTGTGTTGACTTCACTGAATCGTCGTCGTCGTCTAATACAAAACTCTACGAAAAGTAAGGTCTTTTCATTTATAAATCTCAATTTTCCATTAAAGTTCTACTTTAGAGAACAGATTTCATCCCTCTTCTTCACTGGGGACTACCGATCGATACCTGGTCCGTACAGGGGTCGGAACACATTGGTGTTGAGGTAATAGAGGATATCACTCTTAATGTAAAGATAAAATATCCACATCTTAGACTCCAAGGTTCCCTAAATAAACAGCTCCAAACGTGATCTTTCAAGACTTCGAACCTACTTTTCAGTTACGTAAGATTTCAAGTGGGCACCACTATGTCGTCAATCCTGAGACGTGAAAGTGACAGTCCCCATTTCCAAGTTAGGTGCCAACCATTTGATTCTAGGACGTTCAAAGTCTGAATTTAACTTCTTTCATCTCTTTTGGTGATCTGATGAGTCCATACTGTATTTAGTTTAGGGAATACTAATATGTCACCTTCACTGTTTATCTAAATTCCCTAATTTAGACTATCTCACGGACTTCTTGATACCTATCTCAAAGTACTGTAACATATCCTCCGTCACTAATTCTGGTAAGGGTTTTTTTCTTTACGTTTCCGTTTTACCAACAGACTGCTCCGGAACGTTTAACGACGTTTTACTTCTCTTCGATTTCCGTTTCCTCTTTTCCTTTCTATATGGGTAAACTTACGTCTCAAGGTTTCTTGTCGTTCCTCTCTATTCTTTCGGAAGGAGTCACTAGTTACGTTTTTTTATCTCCTTTTGTTATCTTTCCCTTTATGTTCTCTAGATGAGTTATTTTAATCTCTATGGTTCCCTTGTAAAGTACGTTTCTACTCGTTTCATTTCCTGTCTTTACCATACCTGGATTGTCTTCGTCTTCTATGATTCTTCTCCACCGTTCTTATGTATCTTCTTGACATGTTTTTTCTAGAAGTACTGGGTCTATTGGTAGTACCACACTAGTGAGTGGATCCCTTTAGACCTTACACTTCAGTTCACCCGGTATCCTTCGTAGTGATACTTGTTTCGATGACCTCCCCTACCTTAAAGTCAACTCGATAAAGTTTAGGACTTTCTACTACGACACTTTCACAACGTGAGTTATACGGTCGTTTAAACCTTTTGAGTCGTCACCGGTGTCCTGACCTTTTCCAGACAAAGAAAGGTTAGGGTTTCTTTCCGTTACGGTTTCTTACGAGTTTGATGGTATGTTAACATGAGTAGAGTGTACGATCATTTCATTACGAGTTTTACTGGTTGGATCTGTTGGGTGATTTTTCGTCTCTGTAATAAAATGGTCGTTTACAGGTAGATCAGTTCCGATACCAAAAAGGTGACCAGTACATACCTACACTTTCAACCTGGTATTTTTTTAGACTTGTGGTTTCTTAACTACGAAAACTTGACACCACAACTTCTTCTGAGAACTCTCAGGGAACCTGACGATCCTTTAGGTTGGTTAGTTGGGATTTCCTTTAGACAGGACTTATAAGTAACCTTCCTAACTACGACTTTGAGGTTTTGAAACCGGTGGACTACGCTTGTTGACTGAGTAAACTTTTCTGAGACTACGACCCTTTCTAACTTCCACCCTCCTCTTCCCCTCTTGTCTCCTACTCTAGTAACCTACCGTAGTGACTACGCTACCTGTACTAAAACTCGTCCTAGGTCCTCAACCACTACCTATCCCTCCGGACCGTACAACGGAAGGTACCCCAGCGTTTCTCAACCTCCACTGACTCACTGACTTGACTGACTTGACTATCAAAAAAGTATCTCTAGTGGTTATAAGAGTTATTTCTCATGAAAGTTACAATAAGGTTAATTAAAAGGAATCTTCCTATTTACTAAGATTGCACACTCCAAACTAAGAATTCGCTAATAAAAATTTTGTTAAAAAATTTCTGAGGTTAAACGAAAACTTGACACCACAACCTCTTCTGAGAACTCTCAGGGAACCTGACGCTCCTCTAGGTGGGTCAGGTAAGATTTGTGGTTATGTCATATGATTGTGTATATATGCCTTAAATCTTTCTACCATTGTTATTGGGACATACGTTCTGTCGTTTTCTCTGTGTCTACATATCTTGTCAGAAACCCTGAGACACCCTCTCCCGTTCCCACCCTACTAAACCCTCTTACTGTAACTTTGTACATATTATAGTATATACTTTACTTAGCGGTCAGGTCTAAGTTACGTACTATGACCTACGAACCCCGACCACGTGACTCTACTAGGTCTCCCTACCATGTCCCTCCCTCCTCCCTCCCCCAAGTCCTACCCATTGTGCACATATGGACACCGTCTAAGTACAACTACATACCGTTTTTGGTTATGTTATAACATTTCATTAATTGGAGGTCAATTTTATTTATATAAAAAATTTTTTAATTTTATATTTGTTTGTTTATCTATTTATTTATTTCCTCTAGTCGGGACTCACAAGAAACCTTCTTTACTACGATTTCGACTTTGAGGTCATGAAACCGGTGGAGTACACTTCTCAACTGAGTAACCTTTTCTGAGACTACGACTCTCCCTAACCCCCGTCCTCTTCTTCCCCTACTGTCTCCTACTCTACCGACCTACCGTAGTGGCTGAGCTACCTGTACTCAAACTCACTTGAGGTCCTCTACCACTACCTGTCCCTCCGGACCGCACGACGTTAAGTCAAGTCAAGTCAAGTCAGCGAGTCGGCACAGGCTACGAAACGCTGGGGTACTTAGCGTCGTACGGTCCGGAGGGACAGGTAGTGGTTGAGGGTCTCAAGTGAGTCTAAGTGTTGGAAGCTCAATCACTACGGTAGGTCGGTAGGGTAGGAGAGAACAAGGGAAGAGGAGGACGGGTGTTAGGGAGGGTCGTAGTCTGAGAAAAGGTTACTCAGTTGAGAAGCGGACTCCACCGGTTTCATGACTTCAAAGTCGAAATCGTAGTAAGGAAGGTTTCTTTAGGGTCCCGACTAGAGGAAGTCTTACTTGACCAACCTAGAGGAACGTCAGGTTCCCTGAGAGTTCTCAGAAGAGGTTGTGGTGTCAAGTTTTCGTAGTTAAGAAACCGCGAGTCGGAAGAAGTGTCAGGTTGACAGTGTAGGTATGTACTGGCGACCTTTTTGGTATCGGAACTGATCTACCTGGAATCAACCGTTTCATTACAGAGACGAAAACTTATACGATAGATCCGACCAGTATTGAAAAGCGTTTCTCAACCTGTACTGACTCGTTGACTTGACTTGACTTGGATAAATGAAAGAATCAGTTTTAAAGACCCCATCGGATTTAAGGTAAATCTGAAGGGTCACACTTTGGTTCAAAGTCGAAAGGTTGGTCTTCCGAAGAAACATATATGAAGATATTACGACGAACATTTTGCAAGACAAACAACAAGACAAAGGACCTTCTGGTGGGATTGCATGCTTATTTATAGGACACTTTTAAGTCGACTGAGGACCAAAGACCAACTGGTTAACGACAGTGAAACCACATTAGTAAGTTTCCGGTTTTCTTACGTTTAGACATTTGCCTCTTTTGCGACGTAGGGTCGGTGATGTAAGATAAGAGATAGAAAACAAAGTAGTATTGTGTGTTTCAACTCAACTAAACAGATGGTGAATATCAGACTATATAAGTAGGTTAAGTATTTGAGGTATATTAATATGTGTATGTAAAACGTGCGTATACATTCAGACCGATGGTTTGTTACCTACCTTAAAGTTACTCTTCTTTCAAGAACAAATAGAGTAAGGGACGACGTTGGGGTCCTACCTTTCGTTGCGGACCACATTAACCTCGAATTATTTACAAACAACAACTCACTCCTCGGTCCTGAAATAGACACCAACCACCTACCGGTCTCTCCCTAACGTTGAATTAAAAGATATTCTAGACAGAACAGACGGATTTGACAATACCAAGACTGACACGACACCTTCCGTAAAAGGAGAAGATGGGTCAGTATTTTCTGACCACTAATTTACTCGAAAATTACAAGGAGATCAGACTCGTCCTAGCACACATTTAAAATTAATTCTTTAATCCGTCTGTGACGAACTTATAGAAACCATTGTCCCTTGTTTGTGAGGGGATTGTCACGTAAAGTAGAAACTGTCGACCCTGACAATCTCACGAAGGAGTAGAACTCGAGTTGATATATTAGACTAATACAGTCTAATATGTAGACATGTTTTCGTTGAGTTTATAAACTCCTATTACGACGTAAAATGGATGAGGTCGGACTAGTAAACTAGTCAATAAATAAGGAGGTCTTTTATAAATAACACTCGGATGACACACGGTGCGTCATCCCGAAGGGACCACTAAGTCTCCAATTGCGCAGACGGAGGTTACACCCTTTGGACCCAAGCTAGGGACCCAGTCCTTCTAAAGGACCTCTTCCTTTACCATTGGGTGAGGTCATAAGAACGGACCTCTTAGGGTACCTGTCTCTTCGGACCATCCGATGTCAGGTGCCCCAGCGTTTCTCAGTCTGTGCTAACTCGTTGAAGTGAAAGTGAAAGTGAAGTGACACACGGTGTGAGTCAAGACCCCCAACCTCCCCACTAAGTCAAAGTCAAGTCAGCGAGTCAGTACAGGTTAAGAAACTCTGGGGTACCTGACGTCGTACGGTCCGAAGGGACAGGTAGTGGTTGGGGGGCTCGAACCACTTTAAGTATAGGTAACTCAGTCACTACGGTAGGTCGGTAGAGTAGGAGACAGTAGGGAAAGAGAAGGTCGGAAGTTAGAACGGGTCGTAGTTCCAAAAAAAACAAAAAGGTAACTCAACCAAGAAGAAAGTCCACCGGTTTCATAACCTCAAAGTCGAAGTCGTACTCAGGAAGGTTACTTACAAGTCCTGATTAAAGGAGACCCTAACTGATCAACCTAGAGGAACGTCAAGTTCTCTGAGAGTTCTCAGAAGAGGTTGTGGTGTCAAGGTTTCATAGTTAAGAAGTTGTAAGTGGAAAGAAATATCAGGTTGAGAGTGTAGGTATGTACTAATAACCTTTTTATCGAAATCCCCCACCTTGTTACTTTTTAGGGTCAGAAATACCCCAAGTTCAAGTATAAGGTGATCACTTTCGTCGTTACTGTAACTGATTCTTAACTACTTACGTCTTTATTGTAGTCTACCACTATTTACGTTAAATACCCGCATGTATATGTATGTACATATATACGTATGTAAGTGTTTACTATTCACTTATCAGTCATTATGTCCACGACAAAAAAAAAAGACCATTTTCTTCCCTAGAGACATCTTCACCGTTAAATCATTCCACTTGTATTCGGTGTATGTATGTAAACCCCTTCTTATAAATCCACCACACTTACTGTCCACGTTTCCAGGACTCCGTGCTACCACAAACTGAGTGAGTTCCCGTTGGTCTGTTCCCAGTTCACTTGACGTCCTTCTCAGTTTCCTTTTACATTCTTTTGTTCGGTCTTTTACTTAATGAACTTCAGAAAAACTTGTCTACTCCTCAAATTTAAAATAAGAAACATTACCTTTCGAAAAACTAAAGAAAGTTTGAGAGGACTTGATTGTTTTACCGAATCTTGTCCGAGTGTAGGTCGTCACTAGAGGGTACTTAAATGACTTGATAGAGATGTACAGAAAATTTAGTACCCCTGACTTTCCATTACTTTTGTTTTGATTAATGAGACTAGTTTTTAATATTATCCGGAACACACGAGTCAGAGAGTCAGTATAAAATGAACACTGGGGTACCTGACATTGGGTGGTCCAAGGAGACAGTTACCTTATAGGGTCTTCTTATGAGTTCATCTAACGTAAAGGATGAGGTCCCCTAGAAGGGGTAAGTCCTTATTTTGGGTGTAGAGTGCAGAGGACGTAACCGTCCGTCTAAAGAAAATGGTGACGTGATGGACCCTTCGCGTATCTTATCCTGATAAAGGTGGGTTCAAAACTATTAGATGAGATATTTATTTCAAATTCAACATAAGGTAATTTAGTGTAAATGTAAGATTGTTCACAAAAAAAAAATGACTCGAACCTCAGTTTCTTGTAAGACCTCAGAAAACTTTGTGTGTACCATTAACAGTTCTAGAGATCCACGACATAAAACGAAGAACAAAAGTTGGATCTCACTTCGAAAGTCAAAGAGGACTTATACAGAGGAAAAGAACCTCCTGAACCTAAGTTTAGTCTCGACTGTAAATGATCAACCGTAAAGGGTACTGAGTTGAAAAGGTTAGAGTAAAACTAATAGTCATTCTACTTCTAATTGTTAATATAAATATATTATTACTACGAGAACTCCTAAATCTACCATCTATATTTAACGAATCTTGTACGGATCACTTACTTACTATTCGTCATCTATTTTCAATTGAGAAAAGTGGATTGTACTTCGGATATGTATATATCCCTACCTAAATCCATGTAAATATCTCTATAGGGAGCAGGTTCCATTCCTCGTCGCCGCCGTGAAACGACCTCGTCGGCACTTCTCTATGGGGTGCAGGTCCCATTCTCTTTGGGTTCATTTTACCATTCACAACGTTCTCCCGTAGTCTCCCGTCTGTGTGACTTTGGTATTAGTGTCTTTTGATCAGTTAGATTAGTGTGATCCTGGTGTCGGAACAGATTGAGTTACTTTGGTTCGGTACGGCACACCCCGGTGGGTTCTGTCCTCCCAGTACCACCTCTCCAGACTGTTTTACACCAGGTGACCTCTTCCCTTACCGTTTAGTGAAGTCATAAGAACGGAACTCTTGGGGTACTTGTCATACTTTTCCGTTTTACTATCCTATGACTTTCTCCTTGAGGGGTCCAACCATACACGGGTTATACGATGACCTCTAGTCATGTCTTTATTGAGGTCTTTCTTACTTCCCTACCTCGGTTTCGTTTTTGTTATGGGTCAACACCCACACTGACCACTGTCTTCGTTCCAGGCTACGACATTTCTCGTTATAACGTATCCTTGGACCTTACAGTCCAGGTACTTAGTTCCGTTTAACCTTCACCAGTTTGTCCTCTACCGTTCTCACTTACAACGGTAAGATCCTTAGTCGTTTGATTTTACCTGACCTGACCCACTTAAATTGAGTCT
The DNA here is from genome assembly GCA_006410555.1 of Capra ibex. Lineage (NCBI taxonomy): Eukaryota > Metazoa > Chordata > Mammalia > Artiodactyla > Bovidae > Capra > Capra ibex. The sequence goes on from SJYO01000647.1 coordinate 40,141,472, forward strand.
ACTGGTAATATAGATGATGACACCCGTCCTTAGGGAATCTGCTTTACCTCATCGGTAGTACCAGTTGTCTTCTCAGGTTTTGCGTCATGAACCTACGTTAGAGTTTTTGCTGTCTTACTAAAGACAAACAAAGGTTCCGTTTAGTAAGTCATATGTCATTAGGTTCAGATACGGGGTTGGTCATTACGACTTCTTCGACTCCAACTTGCCCAGATACATGTGGATGTTCTGGAAAATCTTGATTGTGGGTATTTTCTACAGGAAAAGTAATATCCTCTGACCTTACGTTGTCATCCTTCAGTTCTTTGTGGACCTCATTGTCCGTTTAAACCGGGACCTTATACCTTACTTCGTCCCGTTTCCGATTATCTCAAAACGGTTCTTTTAACTGACCAGTATCATTTGTGGGAGAAGGTTGTTGTGTTCTCTTCTGAGATGTGTACCTGTAGTGGTCTACCAGTTATGGCTTTAGTCTAACTAAGATAAGAAACGTCGGTTTCTACCTCTTCGAGATATGTCAGTTGTTTTTGTTCTGGCCCTCGACTGACACCGAGTCTAGTACTTGAGGAATAACGGTTTAAGTCTGAATTTAACTTCTTTCATCCCTTTTGGTGATTTGGTACGTCCATCCTGGATTTAGTTTAGGGAATACTAATAATATGTACCTTCACTCTTCATCTAAATTCCCTGATCTAGACTATCTGTCTCACGGACTACTTGATACCTTACTCCAAGTACTGTAACCTGTCCTCTGTCCCTAGTTCTGGTAGGGGTACCTTTTCTTTACGTTTTTTCGTTTTACCGACAGACCCCTCCGGAATGTTTATCGACAGTTTTCTTCTCTTCACTTTACGTTTCCTCTTTTCCTTTCTATATTCGTAGACTTACGTCTCAAGGTTTCTTATCGTTCCTCTCTATTCTTTCGGAAGGAGTCACTAGTTACGTTTCTTTATCTCCTTTTGTTGTCTTACCCTTTCTGATCTCTAGAGAAGTTCTTTTAATGTCTATGGTTCCCTTGTAAAGTACGTTTCTACCCGAGTTATTTCCTGTCTTTACCATACCTGAATTATCTTCGTCTACTATAATTCTTCTCCACCGTTTTTATGTGTCTTCTTGACATGTTTTTCCTAGAAGTGTTGGTTCTATTAGTGTTACCACACTAGTAAGTGGATCTCGGTCTGTAGGACCTTACACTTTAGTTTACCCGGAATCTTTCGTAGTGAATGTTTGTTTCGATCACCTCCACTACCTTAAGGTCAACTCGACAAAGTTTAGGACTTTCTACTACCACACTTTTACAACGTGAGTTATACGGTCGTTAAAACCCTTTAAGTCGTCACCGGTGTCCTGAACTTTTCCAGTCAAAAGTAAAGTTAGGGTTTCTTTCCGTTACGGTTTCTTCTGAGGTTGATGGTGTGTTAACGGGAGTAGAGTGTGCGATCATTTCATTACGAGTTTTAAGAGGTTCGGTCTGAAGTCGTTATGCACTTGGCACTTGAAGGTCTACAAGTTCGACTAAAATCTTTTCCGTCTCCTTGACCTCTAGTTTAAGGGTTGTAGACGACCTAGTACCTTTTTCGTTCTCTCAAGGTTTTTTTGTAGATAAAGACGAAATAACTGATACGGTTTCGGAAACTGACACACCTAGTGTTCTTTGAGACCTTTTAAGACTTTCTCTACTCTTATGGTCTGGTGGACTGGACGGAGAACTCTTTGGATATACGTCCAGTCCTTCGTTGTCAATCTTGACCTGTACCTTGTTGTCTGACTAAGGTTTATTCTTTTCCTCATGTAGTTCCGACATATAACAGTGGGACGAATAAATTGAATATACGTCTCATGTAGTACTCTTTGAGACCCGACCTCCTTCGTGTTCGACCTTAGTTCTAACGGTCCTCTTTATAGTTATTGGAGTCTATACGTCTACTGTGGTGGGAATACCGTCTTTCACTTCTCCTTGATTTTTCGGAGGACTACTTTCACTTTCTCCTCTCACTTTTTCAACCGAATTTCGAGTTGTAAGTCTTTTGATTCTAGTACCGTAGGCCAGGGTAGTAAAGTACCCTTTATCTACCCCTTTGTCACTTTCGTCACAGTCTGAAATAAAACCCCCCGAGGTTTTAGTGACGTCTACCACTAACGTCGGTACTTTAATTTTCTGCGAATGAGGAACCTTCCTTTCAATACTGGTTGGATCTATCGTATAAGTTTTCGTCTCTGTAATGAAACGGTCGTTTCCAGGTAGACCAGTTCCGATACCAATAAGGTCATCAGTACATACCTACATACTCAACCTGACACTTCTTTAGACTCGTAACTTCTTAACTACGAAAACTTGAGACCACAACCCTTTCTGAGAACTCTCAGGGAACCTGACGTTCCTCTAGGTTGGTCAGGTAGGATTTCCTCTGGTCAGGACCCACAAGAAACCTTTCTTACTGCGATTTCGATTAAGGTCATGAAACCGGTGGAGTACGCTTCTCAACTGAGTGACCTTTTTGAGACTACGACCCTCCGTAACCCCCGTCATCCTCTTCCCCTGTTACCTCCTACTCTACCGACCTACCGTAATGACTGAACTGCCTACGCTCAAACTAACTTGAGACCCTCAACCACTACCTGTCCCTCCGGACCACATGACGTTAAGTACCCCAGAGTTTCTCAGCCTGTGCTGACTCACTGACTTGACTTGACTTATCTATTACACGAGTCAACGAGTTAGTACAGGTTGTAAACGTCGGAGTACCTGACATCAGGTGGTCCGAGGATACCGGTACCTTAAGAGGTCCGTTCTTGTGACCTCACCCAACGGGAAAAGATGAGGTCCCTCAGAAAGACTGGGGTCCTAGATTGGGTGCAGAGACCATAGACGTGACAGTACACCTAAGAAATGGTGATTGTGGTGAACCCTTCGGGAATGTCTGTTGTAGACGTAAAGTCTAAAAAAATATAGTTTTAGATAGTGAGGGGCACATTTAGGGATTCGTCCCCACGACCGGGGTTAGTGTGTACGTTGTGAGGAAATAAAGGTGCGGTGAGATGGGGTGTCTCGAGACGATAAGGGTAGGTGGAATTTGGACTGGAGTGCATTCGGAATAAGTCACACACAAAAGGTGGTAGAGGAGACGGATGAGTGTCGTCTACGAGAAAAGGTTGTTTTCGTGAGTGTTTATAAACTATCGTCGTGACGGCATACGATAGTCGATACACAAATAATAGTATTTAAGAAAGTAGTTTATAAATAAATCGTAGCTGAGTTACATATATAGAGCTCCGACAGACGGTACCCTTACCCATCTTATTAAAGGTTAGGGTAGAAGAATTAGGTACTCTTCATACTGAAACCCGTCAAACGGACCGGAAAAGTTCGGAGTTGAGGAAGGAGACGTTTATAGCGTATTCGTGGTCCTGAATGTATTGTCCTACCCTTGACCAAGTTTCCTATTCTACATAGACGTCGTAGTCAGTGAAACACCTAACGTTTCGGTCCCCGTACAATAGTCCATCAATAATGGCTTCAATATCAAACGTAGAAAGACAACACAAAACGAACGTATAAAAAGACAAAATTATTTCTTTTTTTATTTCGTCAAGTATTAAAAGAAGAGAATTAAAAGGAGAGGGGTAAGGTTCTTCGATACATCCCGAAATACGTTTGAAGAGAAAGTCCCTTACTGACACAAAATACTGTCTGTTTGTTTTTAGGAGAGAACCGAAAAAATCCGAATATTGAATTACCATAACTACCCTGATACGATTCATACAGTCTATACTCCTGTGTCTCCGATTTTTTTTACGAAGACTTACCTCTACCTGTTCGTGGTGTCTGTCTCGTCTTTCTAAGGGGTTCTGTCACCTTCCTCAGGTCTCGGTCCAGGAAGAATCTCGGTCATCCACCATTGTATGACTTTCCCCATACCTTTCACCCGAAAGTTAGGGTCCCTTACAAGAACCTTAGAAAGAGTTCTCTGTCTAACCGTGTCCCTGTAACGTGAAATATCCTTGGACACCCGAACCTTTTATCTCGTACAAAAACCAAAATTGTCCTGAAACGTAGTACCAAATTTTACACGTACATATTAAAACCATTTTTGGTTTTAGTTGGATCTTCCTAATTCTTAAGGTTTCCATGAACAAGTAAAATTCGGGATTAGTACAGATATCACAATACTGTGACTAGTCTACAGTATCTTTCGTAGATTTTTCTCAAGCAGATGGACAAAGGATGTCATTTAAATTTTTACTGAAATTTTAATATTTTTGGAAATTCTAACCCGAAACAGTATAAACATTCTTCATATAAAATAACGTTTCTATAGGACACTCGTATTTAAATGTTTTTTCAACTTCTAAGATAACTAAAGGGTTATTTAAGTCTTTTTTTCTGTGAATTTTAAAGTATAGAGAAATAGTTTAAAAATTTTATTTAAATTCATGATCTGTAGAAATCATGTTTTTGTATTTTTTCTTTTTCAAATACAAATATATAGACGGGAGTGATATAACTTTGACTAGGTTAAGTCATTTACATATTTTAGAACGAAACTTTATTAAACAACGAGTCATCGACAGTACAGGTTGAAAAACGCTGGGGTACTTGAGGTCGGGTGGTCCGAAGGGACAGGAAGTGACAGAGGGAATCAAACAACTTTGAGTACAGGTGACTCAGTCACAATGTGGTTGGTAGAGTAGGAGATAACAGGGGAAGAGGAGAAAGGAATTTAGAAAGGGTCGTAGTTCCAGAAAACCGAATAACGTAGTCCACCGGTCTTATAACCTCGAAGTCGAAGTCGTAGTCAGGAATAGTAGTCATAAGTCACAACTAAAGGAAATCCTAACTGACCAAATTAGAGGAACAACAGGTTCCCTAGGAGTTCTCAGAAGAGGTTGTGGTGTAAGCTTTCGTAGTTAAGAAGTCGTGAGTCGGAAGAAATACTAGGTTGAGAGTGTAGGTTTGTACTGATGACCTTTTTAGTGTCGGAACTGACATTCCTGGAACCAGTCGTTTCACTACAGAGAAGAAAAATTATAGGACAGATCCAACAAGTATTGAAGAAAAGGTTCCTCTCTCACAGAAAATTAAAGTACCAACTTAGTGGTAGACATCACTAAAACCTCGGATTCTTTTATTTCAGACAGTGACAACGGTGGCAAAGGGGTAGATAAACGGTACTCCACTACCCTGACTTACGGTACTAGAAACAAAAAACTTACAACTCAAAATTCGGTCGAAAAAGTTTGAGGGGAAAATGGAAGTAGTTCTCTGAGAAATCGAGAAGAAGTGAGAGACGGTAATTTCACTATAGTAGACGTATAGACTTCAACAACTATAAAAAGGTCCTTAGAAGTAATAACGAACACTCAGTAGGTCGGGTAGTGAAGTTACTACATGAGACGTATATTTAATTTATTTGTCTCACTATTATATGTCGGAACTACAAGAGGAACGGGTTAAACCTTAGACAGGTAACAAGGTACAAGTCAAGAGAGACAACGAAGAACAGGACGTATCTACAAAGAGTCCTCCTTCCATTCCACCAGACTACAAAAATAGAGAAGTTGTTATAAGGTGTCAGACAACACAAGGTGTGTCATTTTCTTAAATCTAAAAGAAACCTTAAGGGAACGAAAAAGATACTAGGTTACCTACAACTGTTAAAATAGAGACCAAGGAGACAGAAAAGATTTAGGTCGAACATGTGGACTTTTAAGAGTCGAGTACATGATGACTTCGGATCGAACTTCCTAATCTCTGTCTCACGGACTTCTTGATACCTGTCTCAAAATATTGTAATATGTCCTCCACTACTGGTTTTGGTAGGATGTTTTTTCTTTGCGTTCCTCCGTTTCACCAACAGACTCCTCTAGAATGTTTATTGACTCTTTTCTTCTCTATCCTTTCTGTTTCCTTTTTCCTCTTCTATATGGGTTGACTTACGTCTTAAGGTCTCTTATCGTTTCTCTCTACTCTTTCGGAATTCACTTGTTACGTTTCCTTATCTCCTTTTGTTATCTACCCCCTTCAGACCTCTAGAGAAGTTCTTTTAATCTCTATGGTTCCCTTTTAAAGTACGTTTTGACCCGTGTCAATTCGTGTCTTTGCAATACCTGGATTGTCTTCGTCTTCTATAATTCTTCTTCACCGTTCTTATGTGTCTTCTTGATGTGTTTTTTCTAGAATTACTGGGTCTATTGATGTTACCACACCAGTGAGTGAATCTCGGTCCGTAGGGACTCACACTTCAGGTCATCTGGAATCCTTCGTAATGATGTTTGTTTCGATCACTTTCGCCATCTTAAGATTGACTTGATAAAGTTTGGGATTTACTACTACGACAATTTCTCGATGTGAGTAATACGGTCGTTTGAACCTTTTGAGTCACCACCGGGGTGGTGACCGTTTCTGGTCAAAAGTAAGGTTAGGGTTTCTTTCCGTTACGGTTTCTAACAACTTTAATGATATGTCAACGTTTATTATTCACTAGTAATTTCTTCTTTTTTTATCTTCCTTTTTCTATACCTCATTTGAGACCTTAAATATATTTTATCTCTTTCATTTCTCTAAAAAGATCTTATTTCATTTTATTTTCAGGTAGATCAGTTTCGATACCAAAAAGGTCATCAGTACATACCTACACTCTCAACCTGGTATTTGTTTAACTTACGGTCTCTTTACTACTCAAACTTGACGTCACAACCTCTTCTGAGAAGTCTCAGGGAACCTGACATTCCTCTAGTTTGGTTAGTTAGGATTACCTTTAGTCACGACTTATACGTAACCTTTCTGACTCCGACTTCGACCTCGAGGTTATGAAACCGGTGGACCACGTTTCTTGACTGAGTGACCTTTTCTGAGACTACGACCCTTTCTCACTTCCGTCCTCTTCCCCTACTGTCTCCTACTCTGCCAACCTACCGTAGGGGTTGAGCTACCTGTACTCAAACTCGTTCGAGACCCTCAACCACTACTTGTCCTTTCGGACCACACGATGTCAGGAAACCCAGTGTTTCTCAACCTGTACTGACTCACTGACTTGGCCTGACTTTCTCTAAAACCACATCCATAATTTTTTTTTAATAAACATTACTATTTTTATGTTGGAGTAATATAAAACTTTTTTGTCATTGTTTCATATATTTCTTATTTTAATCTTCTAGTGACTAAATTAAAGGTCTCTAATTAGATAAATTCTCGAACCAAGTAAAAAAAATCCGTAAGACATTATATAAAAATTTTGGATAATTATTCATCAATATATAAGGTATTGTCATCAAACTAGGTATAGATATTATATAAGGGAGAAAAAAGTCAATCGCAGAACCACAAATAAAAATAAATATATTCGAGTAATATATCGATCGTACGTTTTAAATATAAAATATAACTAAGGTTAAAAAAAATTAGGTTAACCAACAACTAGGAGAAAAAGATAAAGGGAAAAGAATCCACCTCTTTAACGAGTAAACACTATATCAATTTAGAATGAAAAAAGGTTCAAAAAAAGGTGAGGGTGATTCTCGTCTTGAAGAAGGAAGTTTCATTTGTAATTACACATGTCGTACCACTCATGTCAATTATTATTTGGATACACATACATTTTCTGTTAAGAAATATAGAGAAGAGTAAGTCCTTTGTCGAACAGGGACTTAACTAAATATAGAAAAAATTATGATAAAAAATTAAATACATTTCGAAAAATAAGTGTTTCCAACGTGTACAAAGTCAACTCCCAAGGTGACTTGAAAAATGGAGTAACACAACCACACACCACAATGAAGAGGGTATTAACCCTATATTAAAAAGTAATATCTAAGATTGACCGACAACAATAAAAGTTCTTCATACGTATAAAAAGTAAAATAAAGACAAGTAAATCGGCTTGGTTAAATAGGACCATGGAAAAGTCGACTAAAGATTTCACTCGTTATTACAATTACCACATATCAATCTGAAACGAAAAGGTCTTGAGGGTCTGAAGACAAATAATAAGTACTAGTATTGGTCGTGTTACAAACAACGACAACACCAAAAGGACAAATCAAACAAGTATTCTTTTTTTCCTGATTTCATAATTTTACAACAAGAACTAAACACTATCTAAAATGGTACACTCATTTTATAGCAAGATAAGAGTCGAGAGAGAGAGAAGGAGAACGAGAGATTATCCTAACCCTTAACTTAAAATAACATGTGGTAATTAAAATACTTCTAGTAACCACATGGTTCTCGTCCGCCAATCTCGTTAGATGTCACCCAGATCCTTTCTTTCCATAATTAATTCCTATTATTATTTTGGGTGATATTCAGTAAGACGAAAAATAATAGTGGTGCGAAGTGTTAAGATTTGTCACAGTCACTGTCTTATGCGGAGTATCTTTTTTACAACATAACTAGTCACAAGTTTTTTAACGATAATGATGACAACGTAAAAGTATTATGTGTACATTCGGAGTTTAATCGTGTAAAATAATACATAGGAATTTATTTGTAGAATGAGACACCTACAATGACACTTCTTGATGACAAATATGTCACTCGGGATTACGTGAACTCATTCTTTAATTCAAGTTAATGTATAAAAAGAAATGTAAGTGACATGTGAATATGGTTTAGGTGATAAATTTACCTCTGATATATCGCGGTGTACTGAACCGCTGTATTTATTTTGGATCTAGCTCCAACTTTTTAAGACTTGGTAATACTTAAAGTCTTCTAAAATGGTTTATATTATGACTATAACCAGTCATAAAAATAAAAGGAACACCAAGTCTCCAATTTCGCGGACGGAGGTCACACCCTCTGGACCCAAGCTAGGGACCCAGCCCTTCTAGGGGACCTCTTCCTTTACCGTGGGGTGAGGTCATAAGAACGGACCCTTTTAGGGTACCTGCCTCTTCGGGCCATCCGATGTCAGGTACCCCAACGTTTCTCAGCCTGTGCTGACTCGCTGAAGTGAAGTGAATTAAAGTTGTTTGAGAAATTACGTTAAAATTTCACAATTAGGTCATGGAGAAAAGAATGATAAAAGTATAAAAAATAATAAGATCACTGTATCTACATATATATGTGTACATAGTAAGTTATTCCTTTAACAAGTGACATAAAAGAAACACCAGAATAAAACGACTTAAGTAAAGTACTAATAATAACTTATATAAAACAGTCTCCTCGATCCATAGTACATGAGACTCACAGTCGTAAAATACGCACGGTAGTTAGTTCTAATACATTAAGAAACTTAACTGTCTAAAGGACTATAATTTATAGTTAAGTAAAAATCTTAGTTTGAGTAAAGTATTTCTATATACCGATAAAATTTAATTAAAGTTAAACGTGTATAAAATTAATTTTAAAACGGTGTCCTAAGAATTAAACTAAACGTTCATTAAAATTAACTTTAAAATTCTTTTTTGGAGACAAAGTATAAAAGATAGATACAAACAATTTAATAATTTTTAATGAGCTACTGAAGAAACAAATCATAAGACCTGGTCAAATAATCGTAAACGAAGAGACAAAGAATTAAAAAAGTGAGGAGACGGGGTTACTGTCTCAAAGTTAAGGGACTTTTTTATAAAACTAATTTAAAAGTTATTAATGGTTACGAATGCCTAAGTATGAAGAGTAACAATTCCATAAAGTAAAAGTTGAATAACCGTATCTTAATTACATCATGAGGTATTTAATTTAAACTATTTATTAATATAGAGTAAATAGCTAAAATAAAGGTAAAATTAATATAAATAGTCTTCAAGTGACTATTGAAGTAGAAAGTTTAATTAGCAAAATTTAATTAGTTAAGTATGAAACAGAAGATAAGTCACTTAAAAAAAATAAAGATATACAATAGGAAAATCCTGAATTACTCCGTACAAGTTATTTTACGAATTAAGTAATTAGATGGAAGTAAAGATAAGAAAAGGAAAATCACAATTTCGATATTTCCGTACTTAAATAGGATCTCATATCGATACCGTTGGTGACAATACAAAACTATTTAAAAGTATTTACCACAAAAATAATTTTGAATACTGGTTATGGTCTGGTGGACTGGACGGAGAACTCTTTGGATATACGTCCAGTCCTTCGTTATCAATATTGACCTGTACCTTGTTGTCTGACCAAGGTTTGTCCTTTTCCTCAAGTATTTCCGACATATAACAGTGGGACGAATAAATTAAATATACGTCTCATGTAGTACTCTTTGTGACCCGACCTACTTCGTGTTCGACTTTAGTTCTAACGGCCTTCTTTATAGTTATTGGAGTCTATACGTCTACTGTGGTGGGAATACCGTCTTTCACTTCTCCTCGATTTCTCGGAGAACTACTTTCACTTTCTCCTCTCACTTTTTCAACCGAATTTCGAGTCGTAAGTCTTTTGATTCCAGTACCGTAGACCTGGGTAGTAAAGTACCCTTTATCTACCCCTTTGTCACCTTTGTCACAGTCTGAAATGAAACCCCCTGGGGGTTTAGTGACGTCTACCACTAACGTCGATACTTTAATTTTCTGCGAATGAGGAACCTTCCTTTCAATACTGACTGGATCTATCGTATAAGTTTTCGTCTCTGTAATGAAACGGTTGTTTCCAGGCAGATAAGTTCCGATACCAAAAAGGTCACTAGTACATACCTACACTCTCAACCTGACACTTCTTTCGACTCACGGTTTCTTAATTACGAAAACTTGACATCACAACCTCTTCTGAGAACTCTCAGGGAACCTGACGTTCCTCTAGGTTGGTCAAGTAGGATTTCTTCTAGTCAAGACCCACAAGTAACCTTCCTGACTACGATTTCGACTTTGAGGTTATGAAACCGGTGGAGTACGTTTCTCAACTGAGTAACCTTTTCTGGGACTACGACCCCTAACCCCCGTCCTCCTCTNCCTCTTCTGAGAACTCTCAGGGAACCTGACGTTCCTCTAGGTTGGTCAAGTAGGATTTCTTCTAGTCAGGACCCACAAGTAACCTTCCTGACTACGATTTCGACTTTGAGGTTATGAAACCGGTGGAGTACGTTTCTCAACTGAGTAACCTTTTCTGGAACTACGACCCCTAACCCCCGTCCTCCTCTTCCCCTACTGCCTCCTACTCTACCGACCTACCGTAGTAGCTGAGTTACGTGGACTCAAACCCATTTGGGACCCTCAACCACTGCCTGTCCCTCCGGACCTCACGACGTTAAGTACCCCAGCGTTTCTCAGCCTGTACTAACTCGCTGACTTTACTTGACTTGACTTGACTACTGGTTGGATCTATCGTATAATTTTTCGTCTCTATAATGAAACAGTTGTTTCCAGGCAGATCAGTTCCGATACCAAAAAGGTCACCAGTACATACCTACACTTTCAACCTGACACTTCTTTCGACTCGCGGCTTCTTAACTACGAAAACTTGACACCACAACCTCTTCTGAGAACTCTCAGGGAACCTGACGTTCCTCTAAGTTGGTCAGGTAGGATTTCCTCTGGTCAGGACCCACAAGTGACCTTCCTGATTACGACTCCGAATTTGAGGTTATGAAACCGGGGGAGTACAGTTCTCAACTGAGTAACCTTTTCTGGGACTACGACCCTCCCTAACCCCCGTCCTTCTCTTCCCTTTCTGTCTCCTACTCTACCGACCTACTCTAGTGGCTGAGCTTCGTATACTTAAACCCACTTGAGGCCCTTAACCACTATCCCTCCGGACTGCACGACGCTAAGTACCCCAGTGTTCCTCAGCCTGTGGTGACTCGCTGACTTGACTTGGCTTGACTAAGGAATTCGTAGATTAAAGAAAAATTAAATCAGTACTTTAAATATACCAATAATATACCGGATACTTATAAGTCAATATTTATACTGTATAGTTGATAGACGGACGAACGTTAAATAAAAGTGTTTATTCGACGATGATCGAGACACCGAAAACTGTTTACGTCTCCAAACATTGGTGGGGGTGTTAGATCTAAGTGTCTTCACGAAAGTCATAACATCGAAGAGACATTAGTTTGTGAAGGATAGAAATTAAGGACCGTTTTTGAGTAGATAAGGGGTAGAGGTATCAAAACGAAAAGGACCACTTCAGTAAGTTAGTACAGACTGAAAAACACTGAGGTACCTGACATCGGATGGTCCGAGGAGGTAGGTACCATAAAAGGTCCGTTTTCATGGTCTCACCCAACGGTAAAGGAAGAGGTACGAAAAGGATCTTAATGTATATTTATGTTAGTATGTCATACATCGGAAACCCAGACCACCAAAACGTGAATTTTTTACATTAAATTCAAATGGACATAGAATCATGCATTTCAGTGAAGTCAGTACAGCATAAAAAGGTACCCTAAGAGGTCCGTTCTTATGACCTTACCCAACGGTGCGGGAGGAGGTCCCCTAGAGGCGTTGAGCCCAGTTTTAGCCCAGAGAACACAGAGAACTTGACTGTCCACCGAAGAAATTGTAATCGCGGTGGAACCTTCGGGGAGATAGAATCGTACATATTTTATCAAGATAGTGACTCTTAAGGTGACTTATCTACAAATTGGTAATTAATTAGAACCATACATATTTATCAAGATGACAACTCTTAAAGTAACTTGTCTACCAATTCGGTAACTTCTTGTAAATTTAAGAAACATGAAACCCCGTTAATACTTCTCTCAGAGACATTTGTAAGTACATGTCTAAAAATACATACACTTAAGTCCATGTCTAAAGTAAAGAGGATATTATTTATGGATCTTCACTATATAGACCCAGTGTCCCGATGACATACACATTATAATACTCTTTGATGGTTATAAAAAAAGTTTCTCCGACACAGTAAAACGTAAGGATATTCGTTAAATACTCTCAAGGTATAGAAATGGTCACGTCCGTGTCCCTCCAAAACGACAACAAAAAAAAGGGGAAAAAGGTAAAATCGAAAAAAAATTCTACACATCACGATAGAATGACACGAAAATTAATCGTAAAGGGATTACTGACTACTACCACTTGTGCCAAACACGGATAGTAGATGGTTATTCATAATATTATAAAACTTACATGCACGATAGGTTAATGACTAAATACATGCGTCAGGTGATTCAAAATCTTTTTCATATATGTGTTGCACTATGTTGATTTATATAAAGTTTCATGTCAGGAACTCCATCAAGTTAATTAAATTGAAATAACCGACACAATAAGTTCATGTAGTAACAAAATATAAACATATACATACATAAAATAATACGTCAAAATTGACGTATCATTCAAAAGTATGATATTGAAACGAAGTCAAAAATGAATGTGCAGATTGTTAAACATAAGGTACGTAAAACTAAATAATGAAGGGTATGTTTCTAAACCGTTTGGACCTCGAGACAGTTCAAAATATGTCAGACACAATATGACTGAACGAGACAAAATACAGTAAGTAAAAGGGAACGTAGAATTTGAACGACTGTATTTTAATACTGGGGACTAAAGAAAACGAACATACAAAGACTATATGGAATAAAGAACTAAGTCTTAGATAGATTAATAAACTGTAACAGTGAAGTCGACTCAATAAAAACGTCTTGTGGTGACATGATTATGAATCTAACGATTGACAACGTATTTACAGAAAAAATTTTTGCTGTGATACTATATCGTACCTTGAAAAGTCCCGATTCTCTACAACCATTCTACTACTTGTACACATTACTTTTTAGTACTAAATCTCTGGTCTAAATTGGTTTTGGTTTGACATCCGTATAGGATATGAAGGAATTGGAGTCTAGTCGGATCTTCGACGATTTTTCCGGTTCAACTACTTTCACCCAACACTTACAAGGAGTAGTTATACTAGTAAATTTGTTGTCGACTACCGTTCTTCACTAAGGTTTTGTGGAACGCTAAGACACTTTTTCTAAATCTGGTTATTAGTTTGAACTATGATTTGATCTTCCTTACATTAAACACCCATTTACGTCCGTTACCTATTAGTTAATTTTTATTAAACACATCTCTGGTGGAACCACCAGGTGTGCTCAAACTATGAACCAGGCCCATCTATAGTGTACAGTGTCCCGTCGATCCGGACACACGGGGTTGTTCTCTTTGGTGACGTAACTCTTCGGACGCGTGGAGTTCCTTCTGATCGGGGACGAGAGACGTCGAGCTCTTTCGGGCGCACGTCGGTTTTTATTCTGTTATAAAAAAAAGTAAACACACAAATGAATCACGAGGAGGCAGGTCAAGGGTTTACGGTGTAAATTTATCACATTAGTTACTCTATGAATGTGGGGAGACGGTGGGGACAAGAATCCAATCGATGTTTACGTACCAAATATTAATTTAATGTCCTCTAATAATCCCACAATCAAATAAAGCCGGTTTTAAATAAAGAAGACGACTTAAAATAAGATTTTGTATCAAGGAACTTCTGATACATGAAAGGTAAGAATCACTAAAGGTAAGGTCATTAGTCGATGTACCGTGGAAGTTCGTCAATAAAGACCTCTCCCTACACCTACTTTATAAAGGGTTTGACAATTTATTACCTTCACAAAAGGTCAAAAAGACTTGAAAAAAATTAAGTCTTCTTTATGTTTAAGTCTTTTTTTTTTCCAAATTCTATCAATTCTTACATTTATATAATCTAAATTAAATCTAAAGTCATATTATTTTATCAGATATCTTCCCTTATCGTTGGGTGAGGTCATAAGAACGGACCCCTTAAGGTATCTGTCTCCTCGGACCACCAGCCAGTTATCAGGTACCCCAGCGTTTCTCAACCTGTGTTGACTCGCTGATTGTGGTGTGTGTGTGTGTGTGTGTGTGTGTGTGTGTGTGCTATTTTATCATGATCGTAAATACCAAACACGTTTATCATTAACTTTGTTCAACTGACTTTTTGTTAAATCATTATAAATCATTATAAAAAGTCTTCTAAATTTTCTATTAAAATAAGATTGAGTTAAAATTTCTTGTCTAAGATTCTTTCGCTAGTCTTTAACAGTTTTTACAAATACTTGTGTATATATTTCTACAAGTAAAGTTGTCTAATATATTATCACTTTTGACCTTTTCCCGAAGGGACCATCAAGCCACCATTTCTTAAGTGGACGTTACTTCCTCTGTGTCCAAAATAGGGACCCAACCCTTTTAGTTGACCTCTTCCTTTACGGTTGGGTGAGGTCATGAGAACGAACCCTTTAGAGTACCTGTCTCTTCCGACCGTCATAAGTCAGGTACCCCACCGTTTTCTCAACCTGTGTCGATTTGTCGTCGTTATTTGTTGTTGTCGTTTTTCCTTTTTAATGTACGGGTTGACATTAATAAGTCGACTTTATAATAACAGTAATTTTTATACGAGTATTTCCTGTGTACTTTTTTACTCTTATCAGTATATGAATTTTTTAGTTCTTATTTGATTCCCATGTTGTAACGTATTTGTAACGAATTAAGATTTTTTCGCTTACGAACTTTTCATACCCTTCTTTATAATTTTATAGTTGTTATCGTCAAGATCTATTATCTAAATTTGAAAAAACGGCGAAGAAAAATTAAAACCTTTATTTCGCCAGTATCACAGTTGTTTGATTGAATAGTATTATGAAACGAACGGTAACAAAGGTTTTTACTAAAGTATATTATCTTAAAAGAGTACCTCCTCACAAAGAGTCTCACTCAAACGACATTGTGACCCATAGGTACCGAGACAGTCCTCTCGAGGTCTCAAGTACACGGAACCTTTGGAGTATTGGGTACAAGAGGAACGTCTCTACGTGTTACGAGTAATTGTATTATTTCTCTGACTTTTCAGAAGAGAATCTTTATAGTTTGGATATTACTGACAAAGAGTCGTGTCAAGTTTAAATAAACTGACATTTTAAAGTCTAGATGGGGAATCCCTTCTTGAATTTTGTGCAAGTTCCTTTAGTGGAATGTTTACGATTCTTAAGACTAAATTTTGTCAGTCACTAACTTCCGTGGGTTGTCGAAATTTGTTAGTACAAAGTCGTCCCCGAACTCAACAATCTCTATGGTTCCCTTGTAAAGAACGTTGCTACCCGAGTTATTTCCNCTCTCGAGGTCTCAAGTACACGGAACCTTTGGAGTATTGGGTACAAGAGGAACGTCTCTACGTGTTACGAGTAATTGTATTATTTCTCTGACTTTTCAGAAGAGAATCTTTATAGTTTGGATATTACTGACAAAGAGTCGTGTCAAGTTTAAATAAACTGACATTTTAAAGTCTAGATGGGGAATCCCTTCTTGAATTTTGTGCAAGTTCCTTTAGTGGAATGTTTACGATTCTTAAGACTAAATTTTGTCAGTCACTAACTTCCGCGGGTTGTCGAAATTTGTTAGTACAAAGTCGTCCCCGAACTCAACAATCTCTATGGTTCCCTTGTAAAGTACGTTGATACCCGAGTTATTTCCTGTCTTTACCATACGTGGATTGTCTTCGTCTTCTATAATTCTTCTCCACCGTTCTTATGTGTCTTCTTGACATGTTTTTTCTAGAAGCACTGGTTCTATAAGTGCTACCACACTAGTGAGTGGATCTCGGTCTGTAGGACCTTACACTTCAGTTCACCCGGAATCTTTCGTAGTGATACTTGTTTCGATCACCTCCCCTACTTTAAGGTCAACTCGATAAAGTTTAGGACTTTCTACTACGACACTTTCACAATGTGAGTTATACGGTCGTTTAAACCTTTTGAGTCGTCACCGGTGTCCTGACCTTTTCCAGTCAAAAGTAAGGTTAGGGATTCTTTCCGTTACGGTTTCTTACGAGTTTGATGGAGTGTTAACGTGAGTAGAGTGTATGATCATTTCATTACGAGTTTTAAGAGGTTCGGTCCGAAGTCGTTGTACACTTGGCACTTGAAGGACTACAAGTTCGACCAAAATCTTTTCCGTCTCCTTGGTCTCTAGTTTAAGGGTTGTAGACGACCTAACAGTTTTTCCGTTCTCTCAAGGTTTTTTGTAGATAAAGACGAAAGAACTGATACGGTTTCGGAAACTGACACACCTAGTGTTATTTGACACCTTTGAGACGTTCTCTGTCCTTATGGTCTGGTGGACTGGACGGCGAACTCTTTGGATATACGTCCAGTCCTTTGTTGTCAACCTTGACCTGTACCTTGTTGTCTGACCAAGGTTTATCCTTTTACTTATGCAGTTCCGACATATAACAGTGGGACGAATAAATTGAATACACGTCTCTTGTAGTACTCTTTGTGATCCGACCTACTTCGTGTTCGACATTAGTTCTAACGGCACTCTTTATAGTTATTGGAGTCTATACGTCTACAGTGGTGGGAACACCGTCTTTCACTTCTCCTTGAGAACTACTTTCACTTTCTCCTCTCACTTTTAAAACAGAATTTTGAGTCGTAAGTCTTTTGATTCTAATACCGTAGGCGAGGGTACTGAAGTACCATTTATCTGTCCCTTTGTCGTCTTTGTCACCGACTGAAATAAACCCCCCCGAGGTTTCAGTGACGTCTACCACTAACGTCGGTACTTTAATTTTCTGTGAACGAGGAACCTTCCTTTCAATACTGGTTGGGTCTGTCGTATAATTTTTCGTCTCTGTAATGAAACAGTTGTCTCCAGGTAGATCAGTTCCGATACCAAAAGGGTCATCAGTACATACCTACACTCTCAACCCGATATTTCTTTCGACTCGCGTCTACTTAACTACGAAAACTTGACACCACAACCTCTTCTGAGAACTCTCAGGGAACCTGACGTTCCTCTAGGTCGGTCAGGTAGGATTTCTTCTATTCAGGACCCACAAGTAAACTTCCTGATTACAACTTCGACTTTGAGGTTATAAAACAGGTGGACTACGTTTCTCGACTGAGTAAACTTTTCTGGGACTACGACCCTTGCTACCTTCCGTCCTCCTCTTCCCCTACTGTCTGACTCTACCAATCTACCGTAGTGGCTGAGTTACCTGTACTCAAACCCATTTGGGGTCCAAATACCCCAGCGTTTCTCATCCTGTACTGACTCGCTGACTTGACTTGACTCAATAACATATAGTTACTTCAATCACCTTAATTTTAATTTATACTAAATACTGGGTCAGTATTTGTTATTAAAATAGAAGACTAGAAGATTCATATAGAGTCAGATTTATTAAGCTTTAGTCTATGACTCTAACAAGTATGAAGGGGAATCCAATGTTTGTCCGACACCCAACTAACCCACCCTTACCAGTCCATTTCCCTTCTTCTCTCTCTCTTTCTTTTATCTTAAAAATTTTTATTCATCCAAGGTAGGATTTACAAGTGGAGATACGACGTCGATGAAGAACTAAACGGAAAGTTTCGTCTCTAATCAGAAGTCCAAATAACGACTTTAAATTATGTATTTATTTGTAGGAACGAAAAATGTTCAGGAAAAAACTAAAGAACCGAACCATAATTCTGGGTCCCTAGCTTGGGTCCTGAGGACGTAAAGTTCGTCTAAGAAATGGTAGACTCAGTGGTCCCTTCGGGTGACTCCCAACCCCCGTCGACTCTCAGGGGTCCGTGGAACAGGGGTTTTATAAACGAGAACCTTTTGTTCTCTTTTATTTATTTATAAATAAATAAATTATAAGTAAATTATAAATAAATTTATTTGTTTATAAATAAATAAATTTACAGGGTAACGCTGATGTACCTGACATCGGGTGGTCCGAAGAGACAGACGCCTTAAGAGGTCCGTTCTTATGACCTCACCCATCGGTAAGGGAAAAGGTCCCCTAGAAAGGCTGTGTCCCTAGAGTGGGCCCAGAGGGTATGACATTCGTCTAAGAAATGGTAGACTCGGTGGTCTACCTTCGGGATTTATAGGGTTCCGGAATCGAAATTTAAGTATTCGAAACACTTTTCGTCTTTGTTATCTAAATCGAAACCACACTACATCCCCGGTACTTACTTAACGCACTTTACGTGAGTGAAATGTGCACGTTCTCTAATCCCGACATCGACGATGTTTGGTCCTCTGCACGAAAGATACACCTCACAAGTCACAATATATCTTGTGTCTCCTCTGGAGTCGGTATTGGTCGTCCTACCTCGTCTCCGATCGACGGTCCCGAGGGTAGACGTTATCGTCCCTAAAGGATTGAACATCCAAGTGCACCAGGACGTCGGCTTTGAAGATCAAATTATCCACGGTAAACGTACTGTAAACGATCGGTCCGGTTCTAACCCAGTGTTTTCGACACTGTTCCGGAAGTAGGATCGACGTCCCGTCTGGACAATGCACGGGAAGCTGTAACTGGTCGTTAGACCATCAAAAGGTCCTAGGTTTACTTACTTAAAATAGGGTGGGAGGTTGGAGACGAAAACTCCGGATAATCACAAATGTCGAAACGTTCAGATGGAGAGAAGAAAGACCGGTTTGTAATGAGGACAAGGAGAGTTCAGA
Organism: Capra ibex; assembly: GCA_006410555.1. Taxonomy (NCBI): domain Eukaryota; kingdom Metazoa; phylum Chordata; class Mammalia; order Artiodactyla; family Bovidae; genus Capra; species Capra ibex. Next base: position 40,160,864 of record SJYO01000647.1, read on the forward strand.
CTGAAAACTTCCATCCTGAGTTGTGCCTAGGGGAAAGGGAGTAAGTAATAACCGGTCGACCAGTTTACGGTGTTTCCAGTCGTAGGGACCCCGGACGCCTCGTGAACGAAGGGAGACGGAACGCTCACAGTACTCCCAGACGGAAGAAGTTTTCCGGTGCGGAGGGGTAAGTCCTCTTCCGAATCTCCTCGGGTCGAGGTCCCTCTTCTGAAAATCATTCGAGTAAGGATCCCTGAAAAGGGGAGATTTTAGATTTCGTAACGATTACTTCACTTTGATAGGGTTCAGGTTATACCCTTTACAACCTTTTTAAATGTCTTCAACTATCTCAAGTTTGGTACAGGGTTGGTTGTCGGAAGGACTGTCGTAAATGTTTCCTCTGTGTCGCCTCGTCCCCCGTCGAACGTGAGACTTAGGTGAAGGAGGAGAATGTCCTACGTCCCGAAACCTGGTCATTGTAGAAACCTAGAGTCAAGGGAGTAAACATTTTATTCCAGTAACACACCGTTAATTTACAATCGTGAACTTTATGATAACCGTGTGACCGACCGTGGAATCGTCGTGGCTCATTCTCAATCGGCTCCTTCTGTCACGGAAGGCGATCTCGTCTTTAGTCCCGTTCAGAATTCAGGAAGGAGATGCTAAAGTGAAACTACTAGACCATAACACAACTATACTTAAGAACCCATTCGTGGTTAGTGTCCCTACCACAGGGTCCTCTGAATCTAAGTGAAAAACGTCACATACAAGTAAAGTACTAGTGTCTTCTAATGATCCTTTCTCAGTTCGTCACCATTTTATGACTCGTTACAAAGAGTTATTAGTTCAACTTTATTATTACCAGATGACTGGTCCTAGGACTCTTCTAAGTTTCGCCGTATAGGTTTTCAACACATATGGTCAAAAAACTTAAAGGCAATAAGACGTGCACTGTTTCACACAGAAGTCACTGACTAATATAGAACTTAGGTATGATACACGTTATACATATTATTGTCTCCTCTCTCGTTTGTGTTCGAACAATCGTGTGTACACTTCTTCATTGCATCCCAGACCCCACTTTTAAGTCTGTCTAGGTTATTAGATTACAACTTTTTGACACACTAGAAATGGGGACAAAAGATTAGTGTCGTGTTAAGGAAGAGGTTCGTGTCGTGTTATTTATTATTTACAAATTCGGTGTGAAGAGACCTTGTATGTCATTCGTACACAACGTTTTATATAGCGGGGATTTTAGTGACCTGAAAGTGTATCATTCCAGGATACACTATGTCTCGTCTAAAGTCTCTCTCGGAGATTCGACACGACTTCGGAGTCAGATGGGGACGTAATACGAAAAACCTGATTGCCCGAAGGAATCCAAGACAAACGACTATTCTAATATCGAAAAAAGAGAGAAGAAAAATTTTTAAAAGAAATTTCCCTACCCCGAAACCTTTGAAAAGACATGTGTTCTCCAATTAAGATGGACCAATCAAGTTATTGTTTCCTTGTGTAGCAAAATCTCTTACAAACAATTACGAAAAAAAAATTGAACCACGACCTTAAAAACACTAAAAAACTTTCCACTGTAATTCGTTTTTTCTTTTTTCTTTTTAGGACCGTATTCTTAGTTCCCGGACCTGGAGCTAAGGGGACGGGACACTAGAGCCGTCACCCTGTCCGTCTCGGAGAGGTGTCACGGACTGGGTTGTCGGTCATCAGTCGACGTAACCGGGTCAGTGACTTACTCATTGTTTGTAGAGTCGAGAGGTCTCGGGTGTCTACACATAACACCAGGATAGACGAAGGGACTCACGACCTACGTTCCTACTACATGTTTTCACGTTTGGTACTAATAACAACAACAATCTTCAACGTGACGACAGATATATAAAGTTTTCATCCAATGGATGGATTTCTCATCACCGTTTCTTGTTTTTTTACGTATCGGTCTGTCTAACACGAGGGGTATGACTAAGACGGAAATAGTCGACTCACTTGAAACATTCAATAAATTGAAGATTGTTCAGAGTTAGAAGTGTGGTTTTTTTTTTTTTTTTTACCCTTGTCTTTCTATAAATGGGTATTGTCACCCAAAGTCTGTATCTAATTGGGTTTTTTTCGTACACTTAGTGAATCGGGTCAGGTCCGTCTCCTTAATATAAATTAACAACAATAACAACTAAATTTCTGATGACGATGTTAATATGATAGTAAATTTTAATACACTGTCCCTGAAGGGACGACCAGGTCACCGATTCTGAGTCACGAGGATTACGTCCCCTGGGTCTAAGCTAGAGACCAAAACCCCTTCGTCTAGGGTTCACGATGTTGTTGATTCTCAAGTGTACGATGAAATTGACTTCTAGGATGTACAGTGTTGATTCTGGACCACATCGTTTTATGTATTTACTAAAAAAAATTCATTTTATTTTAATACACTTTTACATATGAAATATATATAGTGCATGTGTTTTTTGTTGCTATTGTTCGAACGCATTAAGACTATTTAAGAAGGAGGTTCACTTGTTGACATTTTACGACTGGTAAAAACTATACTGTCGCATCTTCTTTTTTTAGAATTAACAACTAAACGTGTACAGTCTTGTACAGCCTTAGGTATAATATTCTTGAATTGAGTAGTGTTACTTTTGAAATCGTTTCTCGTAGTACTACTGAATAGAAAGTCGTACAATAGTTTATTACTTTTTTGTTATTTAGGTATAAAAAGGTGAGTTGTATAGTCCTTTATTGTTTTCAGGTACACTACTGAAATGTTATACCTATCACATTTGTCTTCTCCAGGTGTCAAGTACGTTCCGGAAAACACACTGAAAAAACCTATTTTAGGTACGTAAGGGTAGAACGAAATTTTATAATTTTGTTCTTTGTTAAGTTCTTTTTAATTATTTTTCTAGGTTGACAGTAGTCCTTTCTTTCTTTTGTTTTGTTTTAAGTTTGAGTATCAGATCTTTTCAGTTTTACGAAGTCCGACCTAACACATTTTATCTTTGTTTTAAAGTTGTTACTATGTTTGTCATTACCCTTGTCGATCTTTAATCTTTTAGTATTTAGGTTTGTACTAGACTCTTTGTCTATTGTGAGTTTTGTGGTCCTAACGTACTAATAAACTTGTCTCACCAAAAGGAAAAATCTCAAGTCTTCAAATAAGTGATTCTAAAAGTAGTACTCAGTTGAAAAAAAGTTTTAATTTTGTTTTGTTTTTACGATCGAAGACTTTTGTTTGAAAGTTTGAGTTCTCAAAAAAGGTAGGAAAGTTTCCCAGAAAATCTCTCACTGGTGTAGAAGTAATGTTGTGACCGGATGGTCGTTAAAGGGGAAGAGGTGTTGTTCGTTCCTTTACCTTGTCCCTGATAGACCTTACTTTCATTTTACAACCCAAGGAAGATCCTTACCCAGGTTTTCATTAATTTTTCGTAGAAAGTCATCGGGGAGGGTGTTTCACAGCGGAAGTCTACTAGTGTCCCTCTGAAAGGACAATGGGTTTTCAAGTCGACACTTGACTGTGAAGGGACCTGTGGGGTTCCTGGCTCGTCTCAGGTAGTTGACAGGTTGAACTTTTGTCTCAGGGACTTTTAAGTTCAAGAAAAAAAAAACCTATCTCGTTTTAAGTACACGCATTACAGGGTGTCAAAGTCAATCTTTTGCTAGACTACTCTAGACCACCTGACCCGAATTTTGTGGTTGAGGTCGTAATCTTGGGGCACCTGGAATGAGGTCGTCTTCTACAATGTTATCGACAATTGATTTGAGTACAACCGAGTTTCTCGATATTGGGGTGGGACAATTCAAGATTGATAATTATGTTAAGACATAGTACTAGAGGTGAAATGTCTGTTCCGTTGTCAGGGTTGTTACACTTTATTAAACAAGTTTCTACACACACACACAATCACGAGTCAGCATAGACTGAGAAACGCTGGGGCACCTGACATCGGCTGGTCCGAGGAGACAGACCCCCTAAAAGGTCTGTTCTTATGACCTCACCCAACGGTTAGGGAAGAGGTCCCCTAGAAGGGTTGGTCCTTAGTTCGGGTCCAGAGGACGTGACGTCTATGAAATCGTAGACTCGGTGGTCCCTTCGTTGTATGTGTGCATAATTACGTTTCAACTATAAGTTCGGTAAGACTGAGGTTTTACAAAATGACTCTACCAATCCTCTGGTTCATTGGACAGGAGTGAGAGTCGTTTCTTTTGTAGACGTTTTATAATTGGTATTCCGGGTATATTTACTACTGGACATGAAGAAGGAGTACTTTAATCAACAGTTACAGATGTAGTCCTAATAGGAGACTCTTCGGATGTTGCAAAGGTTTACATTGAGAGAGAAGGAGACGAAAACTATTGATGTCTTCATTTGAGTCCAATTTTCGTTGGTAAGAAACCGCTAAATTTCCCCTCGTCCCAGATATTAATTACGAAAACTTAACACCACAACCTCTTCTGAGAACTCTCAGGGAACCTGACGTTCCTGTAGGTTGGTCAGGTAAGACTTCCTCTAGTCGGGACCCTAAAGAAACCTTCCTTACTGCGATTTCGACTTTGAGGTCATGAAACCGGTGGAGTGTGTTTCTCAACTGAGTGACCTTTTCTGAGACTACGACCTTCCCTAACCCCCGTCCTCCTCTTCCCCTGCTGTCTCCTACTCTACGGACCTACCGTAGTGACTGAGCTACCTGTACTCAGACTCACTTGAGGCCCTCAACCACTACCTGTCCCTCCGGACCGCACGACGCTAAGTGCCCCAGCGTTTCTCAGCCTGTGCTGACTCGTTGACTTGACTTGACTTGACTCCCAGATATGACCCTTCTTCGTGAAGATGAACTACGAATAGACCCTAATTTCCTATCCCCTACGAGACCGGAGGTCCGAATCTTCAACCAATAAATACTCTTGATTTGTCGTCTGTGTGGACAAGGGGGTACTTTAATGTGTAAACCCTCAGTGTCCTTGAGACGGTCTCCCCTTCTCTCCATCGTTTCTTTTTCTGTTAATAAGGTTAAATGGAGGTGGACTTTACTAAAGACGGACGTTGTCCTTGACATCTACCGTAGTGCACTAAGGTGAGTCTTAAGTTTTTGGACAGTGTGTGAGTACCCGGTACACTCCTTCTTACTGTATCCTAACTCTTAATTGTTCGGACTCTAACGTTTGTATATGACGAGAAATATAAAAGGGACGTAAATACGATCGTAAAAGATATGTCAAAACACTAACCGTTACCATCAGATGACAAATATGACACCCAAACAAAAGACCAAAAAAAAAAAAAAAAAATTAATTTTTTCTTTAAACCGATGCAGTGGACAGTGAACCCTAGAATCAATGGGTCGTACCTATCCCGGGTGTGGGGGTCACGACCTTTTAACCTCAGAATTGGTGAGTTGATGGTCCCTTCAAGGACACCCAGAAACTAAAATTAAAATCAAACGATATGTTATGAAAATTATATATTATATTTTAATGTCTAGGTCTATGTTAAATTCTTGAAAAAAGTCGTAGGGTACGGACAAAAGTGGTAAGTTACTTAAACACTACATTAGTCGAGAGTGTTATTTAGTAATAGAGAATTTAAAACATTAATTGGACATGTTCCTAATTGCTTGTACAGTCATTCAACGTGACTTCAACTGCACTAAGATCTTGAGAACAACTGATTTGTGAGTTATGTGTAAATAGGTAAACAGGGTCTCTAGAAGTCAATTACGGAGTTCTAGGTGAGAGGTGTAAAGAGACGAGTCGACAGACGTGGTTCTCCGACTAAAAAGCCCTCGGCTGGGTTACCCGGGGTACTGGGACCCGAAAGTCACTACTAGTCGGTTGTCCTCTATGTCGCCTCCTCACTTCGCACGACAAATGAGGGTCCGGAGCGAGGGACGACTCGTGGATCTCAACCGACGGACAGTGGGGAGAGTGTTTCTGGTGCTCAGGGTGATCCCACTGAAGGGGATGTCGAGAAGACGACCATCGACAAAGACGAGGGTAGGGTAGCGTCGTCAACCCCTCCTCCCGAGGCGAAGTTCAGGTCCACGGCGTAATAGAGGTCAAAAAGGTCTTTCGGGGTGGGTGATGTAATCTTTGTAATATTGGAATCAATTTAAGGGGTGTTTACGGAGTCAAACACGTTCAACAGAGAAAGGTGACCCCTATTTTTACCTACTTATCCCGAACTAAGGACGATCACAATGTACAGTAGTTTATACGTGAATCCTCCCGGGATACGACCCAGATTATGGGACGTCGGTGGTAGAACCTTCAGAACTATTGAAAATTTGTTCACCGGGGTGTAAAAGTAAAATGTAACTCAAGGTGTTTAATGAATCGACGAGGACGTTTACGTTCTGTCTACAACCGATGTTTATATTAAGGTTGTTGTTAGTGACGGTAAAGTTCTCCAGATGTCTTTACTGTTGGGTGAGGTCATAAGAACGGACCTCTTAGGGTCCCTACCCCTTCGGACCACCCGTCGACAGATACCCCAGTGTGTCTCAACCTGTGCTGACTTCACTGAATCGACGTCGTACGAGGTTTATGAGAGGAATTTTAACATACATTAATTGAGTAAATTAAGAGAGTTGTGAGTTCCTCTTCCACAATAATAATAGAAGTCTTGAAGAATCAGTTTCTTGGTCTCCGTGGAGTTCTTACATTCATAACTATTGAAGGGCCTCCAGTGGGACTTTCTTTCACATCGGATACCCTAAGATTATGTCCGTAAGACCGAAGAAAAGACGATAAGACGTCAATCTAAAGTAAATATTAATTTGGATTATCGACAAACTCGTCATTATATGGTACCTGAAATCCTAAGACGTTTATCTAAGGTAGAGGGACGTATCCTTGCGATTAACGTTTCAATGTGATTCCTGTCCTTTAGACACGTGTTGTTTATTATGACTTAAAGAGTATAGTTCTGTCGTATCGACTTCCCCAAACATTTACAATTATTTAGAAAATTACAACTGTACAGAAGATCCGGACGTATTTTAGATTTACTCTAAACGTAGACTGGAGAAATTTGATAAAAGAAATAACGTTTGTTGAAGTTCTTTCGTTAATTTGGTGTTCGTGTTATTTTCAATAAGAAATGAAGGTCTTTCTTCAATTTATTTGTGTTATACATTCTATATTACATTAATCTACCTAAATAAAGATTTTGCGTCGTAAGAAAAACATTACGTCAAAGGTTCTGACGGAACAAATCCCTTTTATTCCACTTTCCTGTGTAGGAACACTTCGGTTCCTGGAAGTAGTAGAATCTTTAATATTTTATTAATTTGGAACCAAATTAAAGATATGGTTGGTTTGTTAAGTTGAAATATGTTCTAGACCCAAAGATGTAAAAGATGTTATCCACCCATCAAGTGACGAAAGGTTCATATTATATACACAAGAGAAACCAATACTTCCAAACAATAAAGGAAAAGAGGAGTTTGGTGATTCGTCTGAAAAATGATTGAATGTTTACTAAAATAAAAAAGTAAAACTTGTAACATGAAAAGTTGTCTAAAACACAGATATTATGGAATAATATAATAGTTAAAATAGTGTCGGTAATTTTGTTCTGAGAGTGTTTGGACCCAACGATAAACCAAGGTATCTAAGAACATTTGTAGAGACTTTTACCGTCCACTTATGAGGGTGATGCTAAAAATAGACTCAGTATTAAAAATTCTAGGTGCTGACATTGGATTTGTAGGGGTAGTCCGTACCTGTCTAGTCGTCGAGGGAAAGGGAGAGGGGCTTATTTGCTCGGTCAACAGTCCTGATTGACCACATAAAATTTCCGATAGAATCGGTTCCCATAATAAAATTCCCTACTCGTTTACCCCTTTGGGGTGTCGGACCGGTTATTTTATACTTGACTTCCACGTTTCTTCGTGAGTATTTATAAGGGATCTTGTTCCCTGCGTAACAGAGGGAGGGTGGGAAAGTCACCGAGGAGACTAGAGTCGGGGAGAGACGCAGTCCCTTCGGAGAAGGAACTTGGACACCAAAAAAGTTCGACTCAATGATGTAATAAATACTGACGTTTACACTCACCGGGCAGACACACGCGGATGTGTGTGTGACTCACGGGGGAGGGAGGCGGGGCGAAGCCATAAAGTCATAAAAAGTCAGACGTTCCTACTTTCCCGAAGGGGGCCTCGACTACGCCAACCCCTACACCGCACTCGACGGTAGAGTCCTACTCCGCCTGTCTCCCAAAGGGGTGTCGGAGGTGGACGCTCCGGGTCTCTGCCGGGGAGTGTGAGTAAGGTAAGTAAAAGGAGGAAATGTCTCGAAATCTTTTTATGAAAAAGACAGAGGCAGAGTAGGAGGGATAAGGGACGGACGTGGTCAAATAAGGACTAGAGAAATATAAAAGAGTTGTAGAGAGGAGTTGAATTTTTTCCTTTGGTAGTGAGAAGTGTCCGTACGCTGCTCATAAGGTGTTTTTAAGATAGTCAGCTTCCCAAAAGATTGAGTTTTTGCTCAACGTAAAAACCACTCGTACTCAAAACAAGTCCCTACGCCAAAAAGGGAAAACATTGTGAACAGGAACTTAAAGGGGGAAAATTTAAAATTAGCACAATATTTAATCCTCTCCGTGTTTGTTAATTTATATCAGGTCCTCTAGAAGTCCCTCTCCACTCCTCCGTTCCTTCTTACCCCTACCATCTCTCGTTAATTTCACCGGAGTTGTCGGACGACCTCTCCAAGGCTGCGGGACCCCTCGAAACGAGGACTACGTGCCTCCGACGGTACCCGGGAATCATAGGAAAAGGAAGAGCTCCTCTCTCTTTTGTCCTCTGACATGGAGTTAATACCTCGACACTGTTTAACTAAAAGTCGAGTAGATTCGGAGGTCGGTACTTCTTTCCTCCTGGTTTCCGTCTGGGGTCCTCTCCACCCCGTCACTCCTCTCCCTTCGGTTCTGTCGGACCTCGACCTCTCCGGGATCTTGAGGTCCCCTTTCCGGTTTTCTGCCCCCACCCCCTCCTCCTCCGTTTCTTCTCCCGCCACCGTGACGTCTTTACCTTCCTACGTTTCCTTCCTCGACCTCCGCCGTCCACTCGGCGGGGTTCGGGAAGGTCTCACACAGCAGTACAGTTATGGAAGAGAGGTCGTCCCTGAGGACTAGTTTGAAGATTTTGATCGTTAAACACTCCCTGGTAAGTTTGGACGTTTTGTGAAGATTAATTTGATACCAATATTAATAGAGACGTCGGTACAGCAGGTAGTTGTTCCTGTATCGTAATCTCTTCTTGTCCCAAGGGGGGACCCCGTACCAGTTCTTACGGTTCTCAAGTGCCTCTTCTTTCTATCTCCAGAGGTGGGAGTCGTTGAATAAAAGTTTTCACTTTTCACCCCTTTGTTACTGATAAAGTGGACGATAAACGCAAACAATAAGGTCCGTATTTGGAACTTATACATGATATTACCAAAATCTATAAAAAAGGAGGTAGGGGGGAAGGAGTTTTTTTTTTTTTTTGAACACACACAAATATCCACACAAATACAATGTGTTCACAATTATTGGGACAACCTCCCTGATGTACCTATCCGAAGAAATCCATCTAGACACATATTCAAGGAGAGGCGACCCGTGAACTCGGTCGGTTTTGGTTGTTATTTATAGTTACTACAGAAAGTTTAGACAGTTGACTCTCATATTCGTGTAAAAAAAAGAAGGTCCTGGTCCTCTCAAATTACTAACCCCTCTCATTCCCTCTTCCGAAAGTAAAGTTTAACACTTTGATAAAAAGATAAAGTATGGAATTGTACGATTTGTACAACAATATTTTTATGTTTGTTTTTTTTACATTCATGGTGTAAAAGTATGAAAATACGTACTCTTATTCAAATGTAAGAACTTAACATGGATTCATAAACTGAGGTTCGGTTGACTAGTTTCGGGTAATTATTTGGATTTCAAGAAATAGTCCCTTGATGTACATCTGTTTCTCATTATAATTTCACTTAAAGGACACAAACGACAAAAGACATGAATTGAGACTTTACAGATGTTTACAATGTAGTAAAATTAATATGTCATTGGTTCATTAGTTCACTTCAATCAAAGATTGATTTTCCAGAATCTTTATGTGACGAACAAACAGAAATACACTTGATCTCTACATAAGTTTATAACGTTTGTTCGATGGATTATAAGGAAAGTAAACGTTTCTATAAACTATATATTTGATTGGGAATTGTAAAAACTTTTTCACTATCGAATTTCTTTTAATGGTCTTACTACAAAAACAATGATTGTTTTATTACACCTTAACTTATTCGTTTTAAGGTGACTATAATTTATCGAAATTCCTGTTTGGTTTCTTTAGTTAGACATTTTCGACAACTGATCCTCTGACTGTTTTCAACCGGATTCTTATTACTTATTTTAATCCACCTTTCAAAGAGAAGTGTATTAGTTATTAATTATAACAAAGAAGTTTCACTTGTTTAGTGTTTTTTATTAAATTTCCAGTCTTATCTTATTACACAAATTAAAGTATAAATCAATAATGTAACGGAAACTCCGTTGAATAAGTGTAAAATACAAAAGGAAGATCATTAAAGGTTAGACCAAAGACGAATACTTGTATTTTAATTAGTGTCAAACTTAATTTAAATTAACAAGAACCCCTCGTTTTGAATACGACCTTTTTTTTTTTCACAAAGATTTACTGTTCTATTAACATCTTTTAGGTAATACATTGAACTTTTACTGGGTCCGTCCGTACTTATTGTTCCTACGATGATCTGGGAAAAATATATTAAGTTGAATAATATCCTTTACAGTTGTCTAAGAAAAGTGTATAAATTTATAGTCCACCGAAGGAGTTATGTTTAGGGAACGGAGAACGATTAAACTAGTAAACGGGAGTCAGAGGTGAGATATGTATAGAAATTTCTGTGATTTTTTTATTTTATTTTAGGAGAACTCAGAAATAATTAATTACAATGGCATTCTTTGTGACTTATTCATACGAAACTGGACAAAATAATACCTTCTTTATGTCCTCAGTTTCGAAAAATGATTCATCACTAACTCACGTTCGAAACCGACACAATCTTCGGTACCAGATTTCTCTTATTTTATTTTAACACCAAATTAAAAGGAGTCTCTGAGGATCCTTTTTGAGTGAATCATAGTGTTAATTGATCAGTTATTAAAGTACACTCTGTAAATCAAACCTTAAAAATTTCTTTTTCGTTATGTCAAATAATAAATTCTATTTAGTGATGAGTCGTTCAATTCGTACTATACTTATTTATTTATTTGTAAAAGACTTTGAGTATGGGTCATAACAAAGAAATCACATTTTAATTATGAATATAAAGTATTATATTAATTAAATGATGAGACATTAATATTAGGTTCATTACTTTTAAAATAACTAGATTTTTATATTTATACGAAATCACTATTTTTACCAGGGTCTTCAGGGACTTATTTTGACAAATAATAATAACAACCGAAAGAATAAGATACATTTAAATATTTTTCGTTACCTTGTTCCCAAGTTTTTATCATGAAGTAGGGAAAGATTTTTTCGTTTATGTGAAGAGAACACTTACTAGTTCCATAAGTTAACATTATATTATATAATGATCCTGTCTAAGTTCTGAATCGATAACAAAATATTTAGTTATTTCATTAGTGACGAAAAAGTCACTAAATACTTATACATTTAGTACGATCTAACATGAAAAAGATATTTTTACAATTTTTCTTTCAATTCAATAACTTATTAGAACTCTTTAACGATGTTTCAGTTTATATGGTACTCAGTATAAACGTACAGTGAGAATGCTCCTTTTTCGTTAGTTTGATTAAATCTTAATTCTGTATAAAACTACCGAACTTTCAAGGTTTGCCTTGGACAATTAATGTATCTCTTCTTTTCCGGGGGTCCTGTGAACTAATTCCGTTGGTGGTTACTGAATGATGTCGAATATTACTCTCGAAACAGAGAATATTGTACTTTGTATACTAAATAGTCCGTGGAATAGAAAGGATGATCCTAACGAGTCTCGTTTACTTGCCCCGTATAATTCGTTGCGTATAATATTTTCGAAGTACACAGTAATTCTAAACAACGATAGACTGAAAAGTTTCTTATAAAAAAATTATATACTCCTTCAAAAATTAATTCACAGATTATCTTGTACAGTTAAAATTGAGGTTTCTCTAACGTGAAATTTTGTTTCAAAATTTGTGAGATTGTAATTCTTAACTAATGTAAACAACTAAGATAAATCAAGGAAAAAAATCTCAGATTTCTATTGTTTGAAAATGGAAGTCACCGATGGTTTTTTAAATTCCTTTTAGTGTCGGGAACATTTTAGTAAAATTTCACTTCTGAGAAATTATTATAACGTTCTACTTTTGTTCCGTAATTAAATAGTAAACTATAGCGGTTCTAGTTAAAAAACCATAACAGTCATAGTCGTGAGTCATTTTATATTAAATTTTTAATAAGAAATTCTTAAGAAAATTAATTTATTAAAAAACTAACTGTATAAAAATAGAATTTACTGTTCCTTTCAAAATGTATCCATTTCTGGTAGTATCGTACGAAATGTAAAGAGAACGGAGACTTTTTTTAGTTCATTCATACTACATAAAATTAGTAAGATCATTTTTTTAGAATCTAACTTTTAAGAAAAGGTTTTATAAAAAGTGTCTTAAAGTCTTAGACAGGGACTTTCAGAGACTATCATTAGAAAATGTTATAATAAACTAGAATTAATCAGAGTGTAGTTATAAAAGTGTCATCAAAGACGGGACTTTACTCTCAAGAATTCACCGTAAATTCAATGTAAATATACGAAAAATTTAATGATTGGTTTTTTTTTTTTTTTTTCCAAGTCTTACAGTGAAAATGGAAAGGTAGACATTTATGGACGTAATAATAATAAACCGGGTATCTAATCGACAGAAGTATTTAAGAAATCTGATAACGGATAAATAAGTATGTAAATTTGTTTTAACTTTAAAATTGTTCTACACTTTTCTGGGTTTAGATGGGTTTGGTGTACAAATTAAAATTGATAAATATAATTTTATTATATATAGACATGTATACTGAGACAACGGATTTCGTTTTCGACTATAATGTAGTTGCTTTTTTTCCTTTGTCTTCGACCTCTCCTCTCAATATCTTTTACTGAAATGTATTTGTACTGGTGGATGGTTCGTCGATGAATCGGTAATCCTTTTGCAGGTGCAACGTTATTGTATCTAATTGTTTATTTACTTGTTGTATGGATTTAACTGTTTCGAGTACTGGTACAGTCGTAGTAAGTCTTTCAACCGTAGCACATCCGACCGATCGCCTCCTGAGACCCACCAGTCCCCTCTGCGAGCTCTGTCGACCTACGCCGCTCCCATGGGTAACCCTCTCCGACCCCTCGGGAAGGACCTAGGGGCCCTCAGACGTCGGTCCCCGCGGCAGTGCCTCATGAGGTCGAGGAGCCCCAAGAGGAGTGACCGGTACCGCAACATGTCCAGGTCGTATTTCTCTCCACGTCTCCTTCGAACAAAAGGTCCACTTTTACCAGACCCAGACACTCCGTTTGGGTTCTATCTCTCTTAAAGGGAGACATAAAGGGCAGCAAGCACCAAGGCATCAGAAGATATTTATTTTGACCTCACTTGTACTAACAGAGGGTTTGAAGGAAAGCGTCTTGGGTGATCTTGGGTCGTCGAGGTCTCCTTTGGGTGTTATGGGGATTCATTTTTATGTCAGTCTACGTAAAAACAGGTTTTCGTTTTCAACTATAAAAATCAGGAAGAACAGGAGAATGGTCTTTCTTTTTTTTTTTTTTAAGATTCAAGAATCCTCCATATAAAAAGGTCATCGACTTTTTGTTTAAATGGATAAGAAGTAAAGACTTCACTCTCACTGTAAAGACTTGTGTGTAGGAGTGACTAAAAGGACGAGATAAAAGTCATAAAACTTTATACAGTTCTCATCAATAAAGATTCTTTCGACTTTGAGCTTAAAGGTTAATAGGTGTCAACAATTCTCGAAAACGACGTACCTACCTCGTCTTCCGCCGATTATAATAAACTAGTCTACTGGATACGTAAGGATATAGTCATATACTATTAGTCCGGAAACCATAACCTTACTTGCTTTCAACTAGAAGATTATTTGACATCAAGGGTGTCACTAGAAGTGAACGAGAACTCAAGAAGAGTTGGGAACTCGAGAAAGGTTCTATTTAGGACTAAAGACTTAGTGTCTAGATACGACTAGACGTGGAACCACAACCTTATATATAAACAGGCCGTCGAACCACTATTGAAATTGTAGAAAACACAGCAGAATCACATTTTGTTCTGAGTTCCAACATGATAAGTTCAGTTACACAAAAGGACTTAAATGAACGTTTGGAAGGACATTCAGGGAAGTGAGAGAAAGAGGAAGAATCACAATTAAGGTGGAGGTCGTCTGTGTTTATATGGTCGGGAGAAGTTCCCTCTAGATTTCTCATTACATTCGTGTTGGGACGACCCTTTCTTCTCCGAAGAGTAACATTAAACTTTGACCATTTCGTTTTTCTTGAATTGGGGAAACGATGGTCTTTTCGGAGGTAAAAGTGTTAAAGTATCTGTGCGTAGAGTGTGTCGTGTCCCTGCGTACCTCGTACATTCAAGATCACCCCCTTTCGGTCAAAAGTTCGTCGTCCGACTTTTAAACCAGTGGTCAAAATATCTCCTGGGAAAGTCCAGAAAAAAAGATTATCATGTGTAAATCATGCAAAGGATATAATTCAGAGTCCAACACCGACTTAATTGTACTCTACAGAGATAGGATATAAACTCTAACAAAGATCAAAAATGTTCAACAATTTTCAAATGAAGAATGGTTTCTTTTCCTTCAAAGTATTTACTTCCAATTAAACAACAAACGATTACTGTCGGTCTAGAAAAGTCTTATTTTATGTCATCTCTTAAGTAGTAGTCATTTATATAAGATCAAGGGTTTCGGCATCAATATTATTAAGTTATTACCACTACTCTCTCGGGCCGAAATCACTAGAAACTTATAGTACTAAAATTCGTCGTTTCATATAAGTATGAAGAGATCAATTACGTCGCGTAAACTTTATGTTTATCGGATTCTATACCACAGTACTAAGAATTGAAAGTTCAGTGAAGTCAACTTTATATTCGTCTAAATGTTTAATCTATAAAGGGCATACAACATGAGTCATAAAACTAAACGGAATTGGGTATGTTTATTTGTCTTCAGTTTATACGAAAGACTGATATACGTCTAAACGTAAAAGTTTTAGACCACCCATATTACCCCTTTCGCGTGTGGAAAGATTGTATGGTGTGAATTAGGTCCCTTTACTCGCTTCACGCACAAATAGGAATTACAAATTACGGAACTTTTTAAACCTTTAGATGTTACAAAGACACGTCGATATTAAAAGGAATCTTCGAGAGGGAATTGGAATCCCGAGTGTCACGAAAGTAACAGACCCTCTTATAAGACTATGGTCACACCTAAATAGTTTGTTTAAGAGTTTGATAATACTATAAAATTACAAAAAGGAAATGGCTCTCCGCGGACCAAAGAATAAATTAAGAAAAATTTATAAAGGAGACTCCCAAATTTCGTTTCAGTATAAAGAGTATTGAGATGTTAAATAACCACTTCCGTTCTATGGTTTTCCCGAACACCTTAGAATAACAGACGTAGTAAAAAGATTGTGTTTGAATAACGTAAGTTTGAACTACTGCGACAACTTATAAACGGGATGACTGTTATGAAATAATTGTCGGTTCATCGTACGGTGTCATCGTCTGGGTTTATGACTGTGTGAAGATATTGTATCGATAGGGTACTTGTCGTCATCACGTCGAACTTTCACTTAATTTCTTATGGTAAAGTCATACTTTACTAACTTTGGTGATTTGAGGAACTAAAGTGTAGGTTTTGTTTGATTCTAAAAAAACCGGTTACCACTCCTAAGTTTAGTTAATGAACCTCTATTTTTGAAAGAGGGGACTTAAATAAATTGTACGGGGGTCTATTTTCTATGACGTCAAAAAGAGAAATGTAAAATCTTCTCTACCAGTTCCAATACTTAAACGAAGGACAGAGATCTCGTGTCGAATCTCAATGTTCACTTTTGACCGATGGGATCTCCTTCTTTGTTGAGAATAGAAGGTGTCCACGACTAAAAAGAGGGATTCTACGTTCACTTTTTATTTTTACTCAGATCTACAGTGGTCAGGGGTTTGAGTAAAAGGGTTTCAGACTAAATATTATAGTTAGTCATATTAACATTAAATTAACGAATTGGTCCGTGTCTCGGGTGGAGATCTGACCTTTAGTCAACGATCGCAAGAATCAGTCTTGAAAACCATAGTTGAGAAGGGGTGGAGGGAAGGTTGAGTCTGATCTAAACCGTTTGTAAGTAAAAGTTTTCCTAGTTGTACACATTTCTCCCTTTCTTTTATTTCTTCTTTTTTTTGGATGGTCTTTCTCTCCCCTTTACGATTGGTAGTTCGCTTTTCGATCTAAATAAAGTTGAATTTTCATTTCCACAATAGGGTGTAAAAACCTAAAGGCCCACCCACACATAGATTCATACACTTCCGTTAAATCTTCTAATTCGTAAAACGTTACCGTTGCATAATTACAAAGTTTAAAGTCTCGACGTATATAAATTTTC
This sequence comes from Capra ibex, assembly GCA_006410555.1. Lineage (NCBI taxonomy): Eukaryota > Metazoa > Chordata > Mammalia > Artiodactyla > Bovidae > Capra > Capra ibex. Next base: position 40,177,556 of record SJYO01000647.1, read on the forward strand.
GACGTATTCAGTAACTTGTCTGGTTTCTTTACGTGAGTCATACCTTCTTCAACCCTGTCCTCTTTTTAGGTGCCGTAGTGTTCTTAGCAAGGATTTCTATTCGTGTAAGGTTCTTCTCTCCGGAACCATTTTTGGGTGGAGAGTGTCTCATCAGAAACGGACCCCATATACGATTACATTCACCGGAAGACCAACCTTTGTCTCTACTGACTTATGTACCTTCTTCAGGAAGGGTCCTCCCTTGTCAGGGAGGACAAGTAAAAAGAGATAGGGAGTGTTTTTAACCTGTGTAAATCAGGTGTCTATACGTTTGGTTGTCGTAAGTCATCTGTCTAGGTAAAAGGGGTCGGAAAGTTTTCTTCCAACGTCATAGATATTTAGACACACCAAGACCTTTCCAGAAAGACAAAGTAAGGTAGACTGAACCTGTGCGGACGTTATTGGGTTTTCGCTACAATTGACACCTATATCGGAGGTAGAAGACGACCCAATTATCAACAATTTCTTTATAACTTACACTTATTACTTTCTATCGATGGGTTTTCTACACTTTGAAAACCAACCATAATAAAAATTACTTACCACTGCAATAACTTATAAAAATTCACTTGTCTTTATGTAGTTATGCGAAACCATAATCAGGTACAAGGATTCTAAAAAAATTTAAAATAAAGTACTCACATCCATCAGATCATCAATGAATTCCTTCTTACTTGGTTGTAAATTAGTAATCTTTAATTTTTGACAATTACTTTATCAATAGATTCCTAAGTAGACTGTTTGTCCGAGATTAATTGACTGGGATTCTCTAACCATTTTGTTTAATGATTCCGTCTCCTAAATAGACAGTAGGTTCAACTGTCTAATAAATTTATCCATCTAACTCGTAATTCGACAATAAATCAATTGGTAATTTCTTATTAAAGTAAATATCTCATACGAAGTATTAAAATTTTTAAGTAAGTGTTACTGACTTGTAAACCTTATTAAATAATTAAGTTGTTGGTAAATAATTTACGGACATATACTGATAATACACAATAGACAAAACGAATATGTCATTTTTGTTTAGTTTGTTATATGAACAGAAGTCTTTCGAATGTTAGTACAAAATATCTAAGTCAACTAAATTCCCGTATTTCAATAATAAATTTACAATAACAATGAGTTTTCCATTAAAGTGAAAAAAGAACTCTCAAATCGATCTTATGTTCGTGGTATTTTCGTCCCCGACTCAATTAAAACAAGTAGTGACAATTTGTCATGTATAATCGTCGAGTCAATTATAAACAACTTGTTGACTGAAAAATTGTTTCTACTTGTTATAAAGTCCCTTAAAAAAGTTTCTCGTCACAAGAGACCTTCGTAATATTTAACATTCCCAAGTATCTGTATGAGTAGCTGTTCAAGGAGGTAGACAATTATCCTTCCGAGTGGATGTCATGGTTTCAGAGGAAAACATTTCTTTGATCGGATAATATCCGGAGTAGGGTGTCGGTTCTTAGTCTCACGTTTATAGATTTTCGTAGTATATTACTCAGTGTAATCCCGAAGGGACCACAAAGTCACCATTTCTTAGACAGACGGTTGTGTCCTCTGTGTTCAAACTAGGGACCTAGTCCTTCTAGTGGACCTCTTCCCTTACCGTTGAGTGAGGTCACAAGAACGGGCCTCTTAGGGTACCTGTCTCCTTGGACTACCCGATGTCAGACACCCCAGCGTTTTCTCAGTCTGTACTGAATCCCTGATTTGTTGTCACTTAACACAGTCGTGAATGTTTTATAGATAGTAGTGTCCCTCGAGACTACTCCACTCACGGGTGACTCAATTTGACCGGGAAGTGGGTTTTCTCGTTGAAGACAAGGACAGTTAATTATGGTGGAAACCGAACATTACCGAATAAACAAAACTCAAACCCACGACAAAATACTGTGTTTAATGTTCTTCGGGACTTCCGCTGGTGAAAAAGAAATTGTCTGTAATCGTCACCTGTGGTGTGGACGGTTCTAAGTTCATCCACATCTTACAACTCTGTGTGTGACCCTACTCCACTTCAGACTTGTGTGCACCTCCCACCTTCTCCGTAAACTATTTCGTCCAAACCCACAGGTTTTCAGTTTCAGAAAGTTGGGTACAAAAGGTAGGAAGTGTGAAATCGTCCACCTTCTGAGATCTTCATAGAGTGGTCGTATGATTGGTTAAGTTTTAAACATCCACAGAGTGTCTACTTACTTAACCTCTTCCTTTACCGTTGGGTGAGGTCACAAGAACGGACCTCTTAGGGTCCCTACCCCCTCGGACCACCCTCCGGCAGATACCCCAACGTGTCTCAGCCTGTGCTGACTTCGCTGAATCGTCGTCGTCGTCGTCGTGTCTACTTACTTTCCGTGCTAACAGTTGTATAGGGACATTAAGGGTGTTTACCATGAAGACAGGAATCACCTTCTATATTGGATATTTACAAGAAGGGTGACTATGTAAGTTTTACTCTGTCAAGTTTCCTTTAAAAATTTCATGAAATGGATTACGTTTGTACGGAACTATCGTCATCACGAAATTAATTTATCGGGACACACGTACGATTCAGTGAAGTCAGGTAAACCCAATGGGATACCTGACATCGGACGGTCCGAGGAGACCGGTACCCTAAGAGATCCGTACTTATGACCTCACCCAACGACACGAGAGAAGGTCCCCTAAAGGACTGGGTCCCTAGCTAGGGTGCAAAGGATATAGAAGATTGGTGATCGCCGTGGACCCTTCGGATTTATCGGGATGAAAAGGTATAACAGAAAAAATTCCATTGTCTGTGAGAAAGTGTCGTAGGGGTAGTTATCGAAATCCCATTTCGATATCCTATTTAAATCTCGGAGTGTTTAATCGGGGTCAATATGGTGTTTTTCACAGGTTGTCGTTGTTGTTGTTTTTTTGGACACATATATAGTGGGTTCTGGGTAAGGATAAGACACAGTTATCTCCAATGTTTGAGACAAGGGATTCTACATTATACTGTTCGTTTATATCGATTATTACTCCTCCTACCTGTTTTTACTAATTATAGGTTCAACATTCACAGATTGTGATCGGCACATTGTGTTTCCAAGAGTTTGGTCCAATGTATTGGTGTTTACCCCTCGTCTCTCTTGAAAACTCTTTATGATGACTACGACAATTCCCTCATCTAGAATGATGTGATCTGAAATTACTAGTAAAACGTTATATATGTTTATAACTTAGTACGACATATAGACTTCGATTACATTACATATAGTTAATGCGGAGTTAAATCTTTTCTTTTTTACTGACCCAGTGATCAGTAATCATACTGATCCGGTCTTCTGGTTGATGTAGCATAGAGAATTCCTCCGTGATCATAAAAAAAATTATGACTACTTATTTGTCGGTTTGAATTCTTGGGGATTGTTTATCAGAACCGTCGAAGGTTGGGTAATGTGTGTACCCCTACAAAGCCATAGTATTGTCGCAAAGTTTTAATCTTGTTCCGAAAACTAAACAGGAACTAACGACGATTCTCAGGGTCCATTCGCTATTTAACAAATTTCTTTATGTGTTACGAACGTAGGTCTTTTTGTAAACGTGAATAAATATATGATTTATGTTAAATAAGTCGTAGACGATACCGTTACTTATTTTGTGTGTCCGAGGTTAGAAAGGTTTAACCCTCCAATCAACAAAGATCTTACTAAAGGAACTCATAAACATGGACTTACGACTCGCATTTTACGTTAAAGAATCTCTGCCTTTCTTATATAGGAAGTTTTACCATAGACAAATAATGTGGAAGGAGAATCGAGTGTAAAGGTCAAGGAAGGACATGCTATTACACTCCACTTATCGTTCCGGACGAGGTGATACATTGAAATTTTAAGTTGACTTTTTTTTTTTTTTTCCGTAGAATTTAGTGTCTCACTATGGGGAGTACGGATAGGCGTCATCCAAGTCAAGACTTGTGAGGCACGACAACAATCTCTCAACACATACGGACACAGACACACACCTCCGTGACCGCGAGGAGTCCCCTCGTGTACGTGAAGACTTCGAGGGAGACCGTGACCCCGAAGACAGCAGAAGAAAGGGTCTATGAAAGATACAAATTTTCGATAACTAAAAAAGAAGCAGTGGGAACGTAAGAGAACTATAGAAAACAAGAAGGTAAAATGTTATTTGAGAAATAGAGTCACAGAGGTAAAAATTTTTGGAATAGGACGGACCAAAGGAATAGATCTTGAGAGAAAGTTCACACATCGACGAAGGAAATAGAGAGTGGAAAGTGGTGGAGAGAGAAGGACGTCCCATTAGGACGAGGGGGCGGAGGGATTGGAGGTGAAGAAAGAAGGAAGATCTTCTCAACGTAAAAGGTAGCTACGTACAAGTAATCGTTCCGTCACTATTGTAGTTTACCACCGTGTTATTATAAGAAGGGTAATCTGTTCGAGTGAAATGAAAATCCAACGAAATCCTCTTGGTCTTCATTTAAAATATCGGACAGTTAGGTAGTGTAGTCACAAAAGTCTACGTCTGTGTTTGTGAAATGTAAGTGTTTAAAGATAATAAAGACCGATTTTACAATTTTTGTTATTATTATTAATACTAAAACTTACACACAAGTCATAATGTCACTTTTATGTTCTTTTAATAGATTTATCGATGTCTTTAATATGGAGTGACGGTCAGGTATAGAGTGTATTACCTATTAATGGAAACTTAGGTTTTGTAATTAAAGAATCAGAGTTACAGATATATATAAGACTGTACTCTATGCGAAAAAAATTATCCTCCGAAACATACATTATATTAAATTATAATAGAAAATTTTACGGAAAATTATGAAAAGATATTTTAATAGATCTATATTATGAATAGTTACTATACAAGGTTAATAAAACTCCTTTATTTCGGTCTCGTATATATTAAAGAGTGTATTAGGTTCTTAGGGAATATACATCTATATTTCGAGTAAATGTATTTAAAAGTTTGTTCGAAGGACTTAGTCACTTTCTGAGTAATCCATGTCTAGTTAGACTATTCTAGGGAAGAAATTTGTCTCGACGAATTTACGTCGCAAGTCCTGAGGAATTCGAAAAGCTCACAAAAGATCTACCGTTTTCAATAAAGGAACCTTCAGACCTCTTCGAGTCAGTGGGACTGAAAAGAGAAGGTTTAGATATCTACAATTACCTACAAACTAAGATACCCTTAAACAACCGTATTAGGGAGATGGTTTTCTTTCATTAATAAACCTTGGTGAATATTCCTATTTTAGTTATTGATGTCCCGTACTCGAATTTTGAGTGACGGGTATTGGACATACGACAAAAGAACCGTTCAAAGGTTTACAGTAGAACTTACCTACAAACTTACAAAAGGACCCCTAGGTGATATAAAATAATGAATTGAGTAGGAGTCTCTTACAGTCGGTCCTTGGATCTAAATCTAGAACTAAAACGGTGAAATTGACAGACTTACTAGAACCCTTCCAGTTTAACTTTAGTAGGTTAGTCTCTTATTTGTCCTTCCTCAGTGAAAAATCTTAGATTTAAAGAAGTAGACACTTTACCCCTTTTTTCTTTTTTGTTGTTTTGGTGGAGTGGCACCCATTCTGACTCGGGTAATTTCTTCTCTGATGTACTTATTTACCAAGTATTTCCAACTATATAAAGAATTGAGTAGTACAGGTGTATCGGGTTTTCTTAAGGTAGACATTCGAAAAGGTGACCAGCTACGTGTAACTATTTACCTCTGTTACAAACATAAGGATAAACTTAGTGACCTACCCCTCCTTTTAGTGAATTCTTAATAATATCTTTCTAGTAAGGGAGTTACTTCCAACACTACAGATGTTTATCTGTTTCGATCCGTTCCGGTCCTTAAAGTAGGTGTTAGAGGATGGTGGTGTTTCGGTACTTCGCAGAGAGAGGAACCACTGTAGGAGAAGAGTGAGGAGGAAACTAGGCAGGTAAGGGTAGCACCAACAATCATAGGGTCACGCCACCGTTTTCTTTTTTTCTCGAAACGAACCGATTGACGAGGAGGTGACGCGTTCTTTCTCTCACATTTTACGTGGAGATGGAACTCCAAAAGACGAATACAATTACCTTTAAACCACTCACTTCTCTATCCAGCTCAATCGGACAAGTGGAAACTGAGTCTATTCGTTGTGTATTGGCTCCTGAACCTGTCTCCCGTCAGGTCTCGTGTGACCGTGTCTACTTTCCGACCCCTCTCCAAACGAAATGTGTTGGATCTCGTCGCACGAAACTGAGTCCCCTTGATTAGGTTCGTCTCCAGAGACACGACGGGTGAAACAAGGTCCATTCTTTCGAGTGAATTGTGGGGACGAAGTCAATGGAGTAGAAAAAAAAATTGAATTTTTTTAAAAAAACCGACACGGGGAACCGTACACCTGGAATCAAGGAGTTGGACCCTAGCTCGGACACTGGGATTTGTAATCTTCGAGTCTTAGAATTAGTGACCTAGTGGTTCTTTCAGGGAGTCAATAAAGTGGAATTTTTTTTATTTTTCTGTGGTATAAACGATGAGTCTTACGACAGTAACTCTTACTTGACTGTTAAGAGTGTGGAAATGTCTCTCTACTGGGTTTCATAAATCGTTATCTTATTCGCTTCTATAAAATTATCACGACCACTACTTCTCCTCAATATCATATGTCATAAAAGGTTCGTTTACAATGGTAAAAAGATTCCTCGACTAATGATAAAACGTTTTGTGTAGGATTCTGACCAGACGTTTGTCGTGTAAAACCCTTTCTTAATTAGACACGGAACAATAGTGACCTTTCCGTTCTATTTTGTCACTAGTTCTCAGGTCGGAGTCTTTAGTTTGACTTAAACTAAGGACCGAGGTGATAAAGGATCGACACATTTGTCTGAAACAGAGTCATAGTTCTAGACATTTTACCCCAAGTAGTTTAAAGGAGGATGTTCCTAAAATATTCCTAATTTGTTCATATATTCATATTTTTCTGAACCGTATCCCGGACCGTGTATTACTTACTATTTACGGTTAACGGTAATCTAAAGTAACGAATCACTGGTCAAAGACCTCCTGTCCCGAAAAAAAAAAAAATTAGTGAATTAATTAAATAAAAAATTATCTAAATAAATAAAATTAACCTCCAATTAATGAAATGTTATAACATAACCAAAACGGTATGTAGTTGTACTTAGGTGTGTCCATATGTGCACAAGAGGTAGGACTTTGGGGGAGGGAGGAGGAAGGGGCATAGTAGGGAGACCCAGCAGTAGTAGTCCATAGTACGTAGTTTGGGCCTGTAGTTTGGGCCTGTGTCCGTTTTGTGAAAGACTGTATGTAGTGTCGTCCTAGGAGGTACTGGGTGGAGGGTCTTATAACCTTTATTTTCATTTTTATTTGTTTACCCTGGATTAATTTGAATTTTCGAAGACGTGGTGTTTCCTCTGATATTCGTTCCACTTTTCTGTCGGAAGTCCCGAAAGAAGAGCACAGAGTGTTCTGGGGGTCGGGTGTGGTGGAGGACGTACGGACATGTGTCGTAAACCGTGTATTTATGGGTTATCTTACTTACAAGTAAGGAGACGAAGTTTTTACAAATGATTCGTATATAGACATCCATTTACTGTCACAATTTAGTCGTCCATAAATACGTAGATTAATGGACTGGGTGTATCGACGTTAGATTGATATCCGGTACTAACACTGACCAGGTGTTTTCACAAAGTGTAACTTTGTTGTTTCGTGTTGCTTCAAATAGGGTGTCGACTTATGTGTTTTCCGGGTTTCGAATAGAGGAGTTCCTGTAAAAGAACACGGCCACACTTGACATGGTAGTGATCAGTTGCCGCTGCTTACTCGATATTGTTTTCTTAGAGCTTTGTGTACGAAAATTGTCATCACAAGGACACAACCTTTCTGTCAAAATGAAAAAAATTAACATATTTATGGGTCTCTTTGTGAGGCACCCCTTTTTTTGTCAGTATTATGCTCTTATTCCATTTTTTGTAGTCACGCACTGAAAGTGAGGAGAAGAAGAGTGACTGTTTGACCTCAGTTAAAATGATAGTAACGTAAGAAAGTTAACCCTTTATTCCTGAGTCTTCTTTTACCTTACTTTTAGTCAGTTTGGACAAGACAGGATGTTCAAAAAAGAATCCAATCTACCATTTCCTCGAAGTTTCCTTATTCAGTTCAGTAAATTTTCCTGAAATGGTGATTGTGTCTATTGACCTTTTATTTACAAATGAGTAGAACTATTTTAGTCCATATTTTTGATTAAACCAAATGGTTGATTTTTATCGACAATAAATTGATGGACTTCCGACAGGAATTTTCAGTAAAATTTCACTTTTCATGATACTTACAAAGTAATTAAATATAAGTCATAATAAACGGTTTATATTGGTTAATATATATAAAAATATATATCATCCACTTGTCTCTATTTTAGAGGTTCAGGTTTTTACATTGGTATTATTTATCTTCTCATAAAAAGGGGGTGTAAATACTCTTATTTTTGCTGTCAGAAGACCACAAGTCTGGTTTGAGTTTTGTTTTAAGGATTTGAAGACAAAATCTTAAAACTACGGTTTGAAATCGATTCCTTCATTGTTAGGCGTCGTGACAACGTCTCAAGATTTTGTCTCCCAAAATATGTTTATGACTGTCCTAGACTGGTGGTCACCGTTATCTTCCGCGGTGGTATTAACGTCAAAGGAATTCTGTCTTGAATAAAGTCCGATTCTTGCTGTCGGTTATAAAACATAAAATTAATTCTTTCGACCTGAAACAAATATTATTAACTGACAATCCAGTTAAGAAACGGTCCTATGTGAGTATTTTCTTAAAAACGGAGCACATTCGAAAGTAAATTCTAAAACCTCGTCTAAATCCTAAACCCCTACTTTCGAAAAAGTTAACGAATAACATCAACGAAAGTAACATTATAATTATCGAATCTTATACAAACGTATATAAAAGTTGGATAAACAGTTACCGGTATTTATAAATAACAAACGAAGAACTTCTTTTAAAAATTAGTACCACTACTTTTGTATAACAGAAGACATTTGTGTTTTCGGTTTAGCAAAGGGAGCAATTAAACACTCTGGACCTTTATTTAGCTAGAAGGTGTCACAATATTTTAGTTAGTTAGTTAGTTATAAATTCTCTCTCATCTGGTTTCTCCATTAGTTTATTGTTTACTTTATAAACTCTATACCGAGTGGTTATCCGACTAGAAATTTTACAGATAGGAAAAAAAATTAAAACCGGCAGGTCTAATTTCATAAGATATGTTATTTAGGAAATTTCAAGGACAACAGTTTTTTTTTAAAAAAAGATGAGTTAGTATTAATAGAAGACCGCGTACACTATTATCATTATAACGAATTACAAACAAAATTTTCATTTAATCTCTGTCTTATATAGATTTTTAAAATGGAGATCTTTTTACTCCGAGTCCTCCTTTGGTTTACCTTGTGACGGTGGAAAACCAATATATTTAACATTTCAACGTCCTCAAGTCACGATCAAAAAAAGTAAGATTTATACATCTGTATGAAGGTAGAAAATCTTTATCATTACGAGAGAGACAATCGTACTTTTGTGGGTAGAAATCTGAAAATAAGAAAAGCAGAAAATGAAAAATCCGTAAAGTCAGAGGTAAAAAGTTCGAACAGGGGTTTAAGAAGTTGAAATTTGGACCTTTGTTAAGAAGGACAAATAAAACAAATTTTTTTTTACCGTTCATTACTGGGTCATTACTTTTTGTGTTACTCTGAAAATATAGGGTCCCGAGACAACACTTATAAGGAAAATAAAGAGAAACATGGTTTGGTGTGTCGATGAGATACCTTCTCCTAAAACTTTACCGTGTGAGTTTAAGGGGTTTAGTGATTAACGTAAAGAAAGTCGATCTTCCTAAATACAGAAGAGTGGGTATTCACAAAATACATATGTCAAAATTTAATATCCCATTTTCTTTACTTTGTCACCCACGGATCCACGCATATCCCTTATTAACCACCCACTCTTCTTTACTTCCCGATGTACCTCTGCATCTCAAGTACATCCCGTTCTAGACTTTAATACTACAAAAAGATTCGTACTCTTGTTTTGTTCCTTTTGTTTCTTACCTTCTCATCTGTCTGTTGTTTATGCCATTTCTTTTCTTCATCAACTTGTCATACTTTCACTACTTTCACTTTCAGTGAGTCAACACAGACTGAGACCCTGGGGTATCTGATATCTTAGGTACCTTTAGAGGTCGGGTGACCTCACTCACTGGAAGGGAAAGAGGTCCCCTAGAAGGGTTGGGTTCCTAACTTGGGTCCAGAGAGTGTAACGTCCGCCTAAGACATGGTCGACTCGGTGTTCACTTCGGGTCAACTTGTCATATAATATGATATAAAAAAGTCAGGTCAATAATGAGTCAGGAGATCGATATTTTCATCTTTTTGTCATACATTGTATATTAGTTTTATTATTAATTTTATGTGTATACTCAAGGGACCACCGAGTCTACCATTTCTTAGACGGACGTTACGTTCTTTGAGCCCAAGTTCGGAACCCAACCCTTCGATGGAACCTCTTCCCTTCCCGACGACGACGACGACGACGACGACGACGATTCAGCGAAGTTGGTACAGGCTGAGATACGCTGGGGTATCTGTCGTCGGGTGATCCGAGGGGGCAGGGACCCTAAGAGGTCCGTTCTTATGACCTCACCCAACGGTAAAGGAAGAGGTTATGTACTTTCACTTTTCGCTTTCACTTCAGCGAGTCAGCACGGACTGAGAATCGCTGCGGTACCTGACGTCGGATGGTCCGCGGAGGCAGGCACCCTATAAGGTCTGTTCCCTTCCGGATGGGTGAGGTTATAAGAACGGACCTCTTAAGGTACCTGTCTCCTCGGTCCAAACGATGTAAGGTACCCCAGTCCTTCTCAATCTTTGTTTACTCGTTAATTGTTACATAAATGACTCAAATTTCTTTTCTTTCTCTTTAGGGACTCTCGGTCGTTGTTTCTTTATATTTTGTTTTCGAAACATTTCACTGAGTCATCTACAACTTCCCCAATCATCTAGGTTTACTTTGGAGTAAGAATCTACGTTACCTAATTTACAGATAAACCCTATTCTTGTACTGGAACCTGTATACACTCGAATCCACTTCCTGGACTCTAGGAACATTTTTCGATCCTCTTACCTTTTTACTGAGGACTCACCATCTTTTCACATTCAACGAGCCAGCACAGACTGAGAAACGTTGGGGTATCTGATATGTCAGGTACCTTAAGAGGTCCAGTCTTATAACCTAACCCATCAGGAAGGGAGGAGGTCCCCTAGAAGGGTTGGGTCCCTAGCTTGGCTCCAGAGGGAGAAACGTCCGTCTAAGAAATGGTCGACTCGGTGGTCCCTTCGGGACTCACCATCTCCTCTCCCTATTTTTGTGACCCTTTCATTGTTCCTATAAATTAAAACGAACTCCTAGATTTATCCTTTTGTTATAAGGGAAAATTTTTAATTTTGTTTGTTGAAGTGTTATGATTAGAGGTTCAAGTCAAGTCAGTGAGTCAGCACAGGTTTAGGGGTTCCTACTATCACTTCAGGAGTTCAGATCCTTTTTTTTTTTTTTTTTTTTGGATCACACTTTGGTTGACTCGTTTGTACTCATATATTATAGTATAGGATTCCATGTGTTATGACGTTGTTTCCTTGAGGAATGACTTCTCTTGAAGTTTTAGTATTTAACGTTTGACGTGTTCGTTTGTGAGATTGTTAATCGTCGGCAGGAATTTATTTTGTCGATCTCCGTTGTGGGTACGGTCGGACCTCCTTCACTTCGGTAGACTTTATGTCACAAAATTTTATACGAATTTTACCACTTTCTCCATTGTCTTCTTTATCTTTAGTATTAAAAATTTTCGTCCTGTATTTTTTTTTTCTTATACTACTAAATCCCCCCTTTAAAAAAAAAGTGAAAAAAAAATTTAAAAATAAAAATGAAACAAAACGAAATGTTATGACATAACTAAAACGGTATGTAACAATGATAAATTTTTTTTTTAGTCACTTACTAAAGTTGTTGGTTGGTCTGTGTTGACTTTCTTGTCACTACTTGATCTTCTAGATCGACCCTTCGGACGGGTTTCCGGATGATTTGTGTTTCGCTCTTTGTGTCCGTCTTTCCCTCACGACCTTTAGAGACGTTTGATAATACCGTTCAAAGAGAAGTTGTTTGAAACCCACAAAAAAAGAGTTACTTTTTAAATATTCGTCTAAAGTCCTTATTGGGGAGACAAATAGTGGTGACGAGATGAGAGTTTATAATGAACTTTATTATTTTTTTCTTAAATACATGTTCAAAGGTTTATTACTCACAAAAAATTTAATGACTTCAATTCTTAAAAATGTACGAGATGTTACATCTTTAAACTTAAGAAGTTCTATTAAGATCGAGACGGTAATTCAGGCGATTTATACTGTCCGTCAGAGATTTTATCGAAGAAGACATAAACACGAGGTCACGTTGTCGAAGGGACTTTTACACCTAACTTGTATAACTCAACGAAAATATTCTTTTTCTCTACTATAAATTTTATCAGTAAAGTTTTAATTCCGTTGAGATAAATTCGGACAGTAAAATGTCTGACCCATAAGGAAAATTTCTTATTACAGTAGTTTGACGACTGTAAAATACATAAAGTACTGAAACATTGAATTGTTTACGATTACGTTAACTATAGTTGAATACCTGTAATGTGTTTTATTTTTCTTATACTATAAAAACATGTTTCTGAGTCGAGTGATAGAACTTTGTGTAAGCTTAGATTTCTCATTAAATATAATCACCATTTCCAATATATATAAACATATCAAAATTAATTGTAGAGTTTAGATTTTGCAATAAACATAACGACCCTTTAAAATTTAAGACTTATCTATTATTTTAATTATACCAAATTTTTTTTTCCTCATTACCCTAGAACGAAGATTATAATCCAATATTTTTTGATAGGAAACGTCCACGAGAGAGAGGGAGAGACCGAGAGAGGGAACTTGGTGGTCGACGGGACGACATCCCTGTAGACCAGTCAGATACCCCTCCAGGTACTTCATTCCTCGACTCTCGAAGATCGTCGGTGTGCTCACTCGCATCTCCGTAGAGAGAGGGGAGTAGGTAGTGGTAGTTTGGCAGTCTCCTAGGGTGTCGTTGCTGGTGGTCCACTTGACGTAGTAGTACTCTCTAGAGTTCGGTGTCTGTAGCTAAATCCGATCCCAGTCTAAAGACTGGACGTTTATGATACTTTATCATTTACAAAAACAAAATTCGAAGATTGAACCCCTCGATAAACAATACATCGTCACCCATCAATGAATGTACCCGTTCTACAGTAAATTAAATCTTTTCCATGACCATGGTCATAGAGTTGCAGTTTTTACCTTACACTTTACAATAGTGGACGCTCAGATCAAGACTTCCAAACCTAGTCGGTAGTTAGTCGAAATGTCTATAGTTAAGAAGTTTATTTAATTATAGTTTTAGACTAAAGAACAGAAATTTTTATCAATTCCTTAGTTCGATTAAATCTTTTTTTTAGTAGATTACCTGTACAGTAGGTAAGTGAGGAACTCTTTTAAACTAAATTCGTACTCCACATTTTATTTGATAAAATCTTATTTTGAAGAGACTATGACTACAACTCTTGTAACAGGTACAGAGATATATAAGGAGAATTTTGTAGTACACTTTATAATCGAAATTTTAAATCGTCAATTCCTTTTATAAAGAAGACATTGATGTGACTAAGTAAATAAGTTATTTATAACATAAATAATGGAATACCATGGTAAACAATCCGTAAATACAGGTATGACCCTTATGTAAACGATCCTTTTTTTTATACAAATTCCTTCTTCGTTTGTAATTTGTCACCTAGTGTTCAATTTTCTGTTATCCACCTTCAAAATTAGTTATGGAATTTACTGTTTATAGTCTGTAGTTTACATTTTATAAAGTTCCCTCCAGATGTTTGTAGTTAATTAGTAGGGATTTCAGGAAGTTGGGTTCTCATCAGTCACCAGTTTTTACCTCTTTTGACACCACACAACTCCCAGGAAGGAAAAGTCTCCCTCCTCAGTCTGTACCCAGACGAAGATACAGTTTGACTTAATCTCTAAAGTCACTTAGATAGTCTCTTGAACTATACACAAGGAATTTCGACCCCCAACATCATGTACCACACAATGAGGGTAGAACAACAACAAGTCAGTGAGTCAACACAGACTGAGAAACGCTGGAGTACCTGTCATCGTGAGGTCCGAAGGGACTGGAGTTGGTAGAGGGTCTCGGACGAGTTTGACTACAGGTAATTCAGTCACTACGGTAGGTTGGTAGAGTAGGAGACAGCAGGGGAAGAGGACGAAAGTTAGAAAGAATCGTAGTCCCAGAAAAGATTTCTCAGTCAAGAAAGATAGTCCATCGGTTTCATAACCTCAAAGTCGAAGTCGTAGTCAGGAAGGTTACTTATAAGTCCTGACTAGAGGAAATCCTACCTGACCAAACCAAATGAACGTCAAGTTCTCTGAGAGTTCTCAGAAGAGGTTGTGACGTCAAGTTTTCGTAGTTAAGAAGTCACGAGTCGAAAGAAATACCAGGTTGAGAGTGTAGGTGTGTACTGATCACCTTTTTGGTATCGAAACTGATCTACCTGGAAACGACCGTTTCATTACAGAGACGAAAAATTATACGACAGATCCAACCAGTATCGAAAAGTAGGTTCCTTGGTCTCAGAAAGTTAAAGTACCGACGTCAGTAATAGACGTCACTAATAACCTCGGGTTCTTTTATTTCAGACAGTGACAAAAGAGTTGATAAACGATACTTCCCCACCCTGGTCTACGGTACTAGAAGTAAAAAACTTACATCTCAAAATTCGGTCGAAAAAGTGAGAGAAGAAAGTGAAAGTAGTTCTCCGAGAAATTAAGGAGAAACGAAAGACGTATTCCCACCACAGTAGACGGATAGACTGTAATAACTATGAAGAGAACCGTTACAACTAAGGTCTAACACGAAGTAGGTCGGGTCGTAAAGTGTACTATATGAGACGTACATTCAATTTATTCGTCCCACTGTCATATGTCGGAATTGCATGAGGAAAGGGTCAAACCTTAGTCAAGTAACCAGGTACAGTCCAAGATTGAAAACGAAGAATTGGACGTATGTTTAAAGAGTCCTCCGTCCATTCCACCAGACCATAAGGGTAGAGAACTTCTTGAAAGGTGTCAAATAACACTAGGTGTCTCAGTTTCCGAAACCGTATCAGTTACTTTCTCTTCATACAAGAAGACCTTAAGAGAACGAGAAAGACACTAGGTGGCCTACAATCGTTTAACTAGAGACCAAGGAGACGGAAAAGATTTAGGTCGAACTTGTAGACTTTCAAGAACCAAGTGTATCAAAACTTCGGATCGAACCTCTTAAAACTCGTAATGAAACGATCGCACACTTTACTCACGTTAACAAGTCATCGAACTTGTAAGAAACCGTAACGGAAAGAAACCCTAACCTTACTTTTCACTGAAAAAGGTCAGGACACCGGTGACAACTCAAAAGGTAGAGGGTAGATCCTTTACAATTTCCGTTCTTTGGTAACCAATTAAATAGGTTACTACCCTTTTCCTTCCTCTCACAGACTGAACTCTACCCGATAATAAGGTTCTTAAATTATTTCATTTTCGATAAATTCCTAAAAGATATCCTGTCTAAACCCGGTGTTTACCACATCTTTATCACACAACTTAATACAATACCTAGTCGGGTGTTTCCAATAGATTTGTCACTAGACCGACACATCTGTCTAGAATCTTCGGTATTAGGACATACTGAAGTAGAATTAATTAAAATAGATGGTCCCTTAAATGTAAAGGTTTCTTTCTCCATAAGACTCCAAGACCCACCTATACACTCGAAAACACTGTTTAATTTGTCTTTTATTAAATGTCTTTACAACTATGTTGTTATTCCTGTCTTCTATCTATCCATCTACGTAAACTTACACGTATATATAAATTCGAGTCCCTAATTATATTAAAGTTTTACATGAAACAATCCCTTTGAAGTAAAAGAGTAAGATTCCAAAACGGAAAAGACTAAAAAATATAATTTTACGTGAAAGTACAATCGTGCAATATCACTTTCGTATACCGTCCCAAAAAAAAAAAATTAAAACAATTTTAAAAAATTTAATTATGTAAATAAATTTAACCTCCGATAAAGAATTTTTATTCAATTTTTTAAATTTTAGACCGTTGAAGTACAGTCAGTTTAAACTTTGAAAGAACCAGACACTTTAGATTTTTAGACCCTCAGTGTGTCTTAGACTCCCATTGTAAAAGTATACCCGGTGACCTCCTCGATTTTGTGTCTTTTTATGAGTAGTTTGTTGTTTCGATGAGAGTAAGGTGATTATGATAACGGACAATAGGACACAAAAAGGATAAAAAACGGCGACTAAAGATACGGCATAAAGAGTTGGGTAAGTGAGAACAGAATAAGTATCAATTTTTCTAGTGAATGAAGTCCCGGTGATAGACGTAGAGGAATGGTAAAAAAATTAACTTACTTTCCAATAAAGTTAAGATATCACAAAATGTTAAAAGTTTTCAAAGTGTGTGTACTAAAGTACAGTAAGGGATTATTGGGAAAGGGGGGTGGGGATGATACAACGGGCAGGAAAAGTGGGCGAGAGGTGACCTCTGGGGATCAAACCAGAGATGTAGACACTCGGACTCAGAAAAGACGAAATGAGTTTCAGACGACACAAAACATCTAAGGTACATATTCACTACAGTGTGTCGTAAAGAGAAGGAGACAGACTGAATAGAGTGATTCGTACTACGGGTGGTATCAGACAGGTACTACCACGTTTACCTTTCTATAGTAGAAAGATATGCCGACTCCTTGTCAAAATATATATGAGTAGAAGACATAGGCAAGTAGATGACTGCTTATCAATCCAACGAAGGTATGGAACCGTTCACGTTGATGTTTGTGACCCAACGTACATAGAAAAGTTTAATCTCAAAAGGAAAATAAATCTATATACGGGTCCTTACCTTGACGATCCAGTGTACCATCAAAAATAAAAATTAAAGAACTCTTTGGAGGAATGACAAAAGTTGGTACCGACTTCCTGAGTACGAGGGACTGAAGTCTGATATAATGTTTCGATGTTATGGGGTTTGTTATTCCATGACCGTGTTTCTGTCTTTCTAGTTACCACGTAGAATTTAATTGCAAGGGTAGTTCGTCTAGATAAAGGAGTCCAGTGCAGGTGACGGACAAGAGTCTAAGAGAAGTCTGGTGGTACGAGATAGTTGACCCGGGAGTAGTGACGTGGTGGTCGGTAAATAACGGTCTAACGACTGAGACACAACCTACACAAGGGTCACCAAGGAGGTGACCAGAGCAGAGGAGTCGGAGGGTGAGGTGCAGACGTGAGTAGAACGGGTAGAAGTCGACTATAGTATTGAATACCTCTTGAAAATTGTTTAGACTTTACTCAGGAGTCAAATGGGGTTCTACCAACGTGCGGAGGCAGATGAAAGAAAGAGAAAAAGAGCAGGACACTTTTCCACGGAACTCGGGGAGGGTAAAGGAGGCGAACGTGAACGTAGGATGAAACGGGTGAGTAATGAAAAACTACCAAAAGATGGTAGTCGTAACAGTCAGTAACTTGTTTATATGTGGGGAAGGTTTATATATAACCAGAATTATACTAGGTTTGAGAAACGACAGTGGACGGTTAGGGAATGGTAAGTTAGAAAGACGATCAGACTGAGGGTGGTAATATAGTGGTACGTAAACAGTTGATACTGTAATTCTAAACAGAGGTGATGAATCGACTTTGATAAAGGAATGAACAGTTGAGATTGTAGAATTAATATGCTTTGTACCTAACAGAGGTAAGAATTGTAGAATCTATCTAACGTTGTCGTAAACTGTGATATTAATATCATAAATTGTCACAAACGGGTAATAATGTTGTACTTTTAAAAAGAAGACGACTTAATATACCCTGACTAAGAGAAGAAACATAAAATCCTTTCAAAGACCGGAAAACATGATGGAGAAACAGAAGGTGACAAAGACATTTGTGTATGTTATATATATACGTTAATATATCTTAAAATATCATATAATTATCAACCTGTACTGACTCGCTGACTTGACTTGACTTATATTATATGTTACATACGTTAAAATGAATGTAAGTCAATATATATATATAAAATGTCATTATTATATCATACAATATATATTACGGATATTAAATTATTATACGAAATATATATATATATGTGTGTGTATGTATATACATAAATAGAGTTTGAAGACAATAAACCGGAGAAAGTCGAAGTGAAACGGGTTTCTTTATTTCAGATGAAAAGTACGCAGTCGATTGTGGTAGGACTTCCAATACTGGTTTGGTTATAAAAATCAGGACTTAATAAAGAGTTGAAGTTCAAGATGTAGAGGTCAACAGGTGACTCATGAATTTTGACCTTCTTTGGTTACTGTGGAACCAAAGTGACACATTTTTTACTTTCAATAAGTAAGAGAAAATTTTGTTCTTAGGGGACATAAGGTATTTCAGTGAGTATCTGTTATCCGTGACGGACCATTTACGAGAGGTGAGACCACGTTTCAGAACCTTTATAGTTTTACACTATGTTAAAGATAGAATTGTTGACCGTATCAAAGATGGATGGTATCCAAACCACTTCTATTTTTATATGGTAGATCACATTAAGCATCTCGATTCGGGTCTACCGACACTCATGTATAGAGCCTGAAGTCTATTAGATCTTAAAGACTTTCCTACCAGAGATTCGATACAGGACTTGTTTTACATCTAGTAATTTCTTTCTAGAACAAGGAAAAAAGAAACTCTAATGAATTGTTATCATGAGTCGGAACACACATGTAGTGTCGTTAGAAATCTTAACAAAAAGTTTTAACTTTACGGATCTGACTTTGACTGTTAACACTAGTCGCCCCATTCTCAACACGATTTTGGTAAAATAAAAAGATTTAAGACGGTGAAATTTAGAAACATGGTAAATCTTATAACGAGGGAGTAACTTTTCTTGGTATTTACCCTTCAAAGGAGACTTATACCTTTTCGTCAACTAATGTTTTCGACCTTCTTACGGGACTTTTCAAGTGGGAATCCGTTTCGTAAGGTCTCGGTAAAGGAGTTAATATTTCCTATGGTGGACGCTATATCGAGATAGTAATAGTCATTCTCCATAGAATTGAGAATACGAACGGAGAAGGTTATCTGTTGTTCAAGGAACTCTCGTCCCTCAAAACGAAAATGGACTTTACAAATAATTAATTAATTGCGTTTAATTGGTTTACTTGTGACGGATACTTCATAAGATCCTTTTACATTCCCGTTTATTTCTCAGAACCTCTGGTCTTTTTAGCGTGTAAGTTCCCATCCTATATTCCTACAAACACCGGTCTGTATTCCGACCCCTCCACTCGTACTGAGTCCAACATTTCCCAGAACCTAGTATACAACATTTCCCAGAACCTAGTAGAAGAAGGTCGAAAACCCCGGAATAGGGTTTCCAATATTCCTCGGAGACTTTTTACAAGTATTGATACAACATTAATTTGTTTAAATTTAAGTATTAAGTTCCGGTATATGAGTCCCTCAGTTTTAAACTGTAGTAAACAGATATTAAAGTTAGAGGTAAAAATCAGATGTAATAGTATGACATCAGTTAAGATACCTTTGTACTAATAAGGATTAAATTTACGGAAGATGAGTTTTTAAAGGAAGGTGAGATGAAAGAGAAGTCTCAATAAATTAAAAACAATACGTGGCTCGGGTATCGAGGTTTGGCTGGCTCTTTTTCGTTCAGGAGGTGTCGTTACGTTTTTCCGTCCTTCCCTCAAATAAAGATCACGCGATCCCAGGCTCAGAGTAGGCTGTGTCGCCTTAGGTTGGCCTGGGGCTTGTTTCCCTATACCGCCAAATATATGTCAGTCAAGAAACAGAGTCAATGTCCTCATCGACCGCAATGTACTAACCGATCTGTCCTACTCGCGTACAGGACAGAGAAAGACCAACCATCAGAAGGATTAAACCAGTTCCTTACGACAAAAAAGAAGGGTCGATTGTCCTTTGTACTGAGTCCAGGGACCACGATACGTGGAGTGACTCGGCAGACCGGACGGACTGTTAAAATACGGTACTTTTCTTCCGTAGACCAGACACCGGTGACCATAGACAGGTACGACAGTAGGTGACTTTACGTCGGTTCGTACCGAGGACCCCAGGAGTGACCTAGTTGATCTAATTACTATAATGGTACGTGGTATGGTAAGTGGTTCTTTCTCCTGTCTTCTTATTCTTGTCCGGACTCCTCCTTAATCTTATCTCTTACGACAGATACGTCTCGACTCTCTGTTCTCTAATTAATTGAACGCGTCCGTCGAGACCTCGGACCTCGAGTCCTCTTTCTCGGTGCCACCACCTCACAGTAGTCACGTACGAACCCTTCCCACCGAAGAGTTGTTTGTGAACAGACGTGACGTACTCTTCACTGTCGACTCTGGTACTCTTACGTTTATCTGTGCTATTATTCCACATTACTGACCCTTGTCCTCCAATCCTTTGTGGTTATATGTGACAAGAAATTTCTCGGTCAATACAACCTCTTCTTTGTTCCGCTGTCACTACAGTGTCTTGGGCTCCGTCGTGTCTTACGTTTTCCCACCTGATCTGCGTTAAGAGTTTGTCAAATCCCTCTAGTCAATTCTATTCATTATCTTCAGTCGACAGGAAAATTCGGTGTTTGACTAGTAGTTTTTGGAAATGGATTTTTAAAAGTCACCCCACCGAAACTACCTTTAGTCTAAAGTTTCAGGTGTGTTTCCCTTTATTAATTTTATTATTTAGTCTTGTTGATAAAACACTTTCTAGACTTTTCCTCTTTTCTATCTCTATTCAAAAGATGGCTCCCTTTCAAATCTCATTTTCCTTCAACCTATAAACCAGAGGAAATCTTAATTTCTTGTATTAAAAAAGTGATGGGTCAAATCAATCAAAGTCTATAGACCACTATTAGAAAAGAAGTAAGAGATAGATGTAGTAGATATAGTTTTAGTAAACGATTTACGATACTCACTAATAAAGTAAGATGATAGTCGTGAAAAAATTTCGCACTTCCGAAGAGATAGAAGGAATCAGTGGAATGTGTCGAAGTGTAATAGAATGATCAGGACGAAACCAATTTGGTAAACGGAAGTGTTAAAAAAAACACACACACGGAAGGATAACGGATAGTTTATTTCATTTGTGATGAAAATCTCTCTCTTTTTTTTTTTGATTTTTAACAACAAATGAGTGGGTCAATTTGTAAAGATGTTCTATGGTCAAAAGTACGGTAAAGGGGACGGAGAGAAAAAAGAGGTGAATAGGTTTTGAGGTGAGTGATAGATTCCGAGTCCGGTCTACAGTTGAGTTGTTCCTATGGTCGAAACTAGAGGAGTTCACCTTCTCACTAGGAAGAAAGGGTCCGTTAGACCATCAGGACCTAAAACTGTCGAAGGTAGTGTGAAAAGTATGTGGTATACACGATTTCAATAACGACACAAATTGAGAGGATAGTCTACCTTTCTCGAACGTTTATCTCTTACGTCGAACATATAAAGAATAGGGAACGTCTCGGAATCTGTTATCTACAAGTTATTATGGTCCTTTATACACCTAGGCAGACATGTATCACAGTGACGTTGTTCTTACTCCCTTTTCTAGTCCATGTCTTCTCACCTTATTTTATTAAAACAACAACGACAACAAGACTGAGTAACGTCGGGGTACCTGACGTCGTGTGGTGCGAGGGGAAAGGAAGTGACAGAGGACCTCAAACGAGCTTGAGTACAGGTAACTCAGTCACTACGGTAGGTTTGTAGAGTAGGAGACAGTACGGGAAGAGGAGGACGGAAGATAGAAGGGGTCGTTTTCCCCGAAAAGGTTACTCAACTGAGAAGTGTAGTCCACCGGTCTGATAACCTCGAAGTCGATGTCGTAGTCGAGAAGGTCACTTATGAGTCCCAATGAGAAATCACTGATGTCGTAAGTTGATGGAGATAATCTAAAAGATAATAAAACCTGAAAGTTCCTAGCAGTATACTTGTTTCTGAAGAGTTGATTCCGACACTTTTTATTCGAATTTTTCCTTAGGGTATATGTATTTATTATTGTAATTATCATTCCAGAGGTTGTATGTAATTTTTGTGGTACTTCCTGAAGGAACCACCAAGTCGTCGATTCTGAGGTTCGAGGGTTGTGTCCCCGGTCCCCAAACTAGGAGCCAGTCCCTCGATTTGGGGTGTATGACGTTGATTCTCAAGTTTACGACTTTGATTTCTGGGGTACATGTCTTTGTTCCATGTCAAAGACTTGGAACCATGTCCATGTCTCGTTTGTTTGGACCATGTCAATTTATTTATTTATTTTGATTTTATATAAAATCTTTTCGCTTGTTATGATACTTTGACACTCGATACTTCCTTAGTATACGGAAGACCCTTCAGGACGTAAAAAATGGGACTTCCTTAAATTACCAATATTTCTCCACTAATCCTTATTATCAGGGTGCCTTTCAACGATTTGATTCTGTATTAAGAGTGAACTAAGTTTTTTACCAACACCATATAAAATACAGGTTTTGTAAAACATAATCGGATCTCATATTATTTTTCTACTATTCTATATCCTGGGGGGATTCTTAGAATATCAGATTATTCTGTCTGTCTTTCAACAATTGTCACCCTTAAATAACGAGATCTGAGTTTCTGGGTCGTAGTTTGAATTCGACAGGTACCACCAGTTGTCCCTAAGGTCATGGGTTTCTTAGGGGGTCCTAGGATGTAGGGTGACACTAGAGGTTGACCAACGGTAGATTCGTTCAACCGGTTGTGTCGGTCTTTTCCTTCAGGGGCTACCTGTTGGGGACGTCAAGCCGATACCGAGAAGTGGGACACATCACGTCCGGAGGGTCCTTACTACCGACGTAGGGTCCCCACTACCGATGTCGAACCGTGTCTTGAGCTGAGAAGAAGGTGGGAGGAAGGAGGTGGACAGTCTCAAATACAACAGAGGAGGGGAGACTAGGACTTGATTACGGGAAACTGATTCTAAATAACATCTAATCTCGACCGGTCGTCTCTGTCTTACGTTGAACACACACGTACGTACGTGTGATTGAACGAAGTCGACACAGGCTAAGATACGCTGGGATACCTGACATCGGACGGTTTGAGGAGACAGGTACCCCTAAGACGTCCGTTCTTATGACCTGACCCAACGGTAAGGGAGGGAGGGTCCCTAGAAACGTTGGTTCCGTAACTTGGGTACAGAGATTCAGAGGACATGACTGTTAAAGAAATGACGATCGTGGTGGACCCTTCGGACTTACGTTGAGTCACTGGGTGTATTCAATAAAATTTAAAAGATGATCGATGTTGAAATTTTCCATGTTACTTTGATCACTTTAATTAAAACCATTACATAAGTAAATAGGGTTATACAGGTTGTATAATTCTAAAGTAGAACAATTTTTAAATAATTTTTCCATACAACGAGAAAAATAAGACAGAAACTTTATGTCCTAATATAAAATGTGACCGCCATGTAAAGTTACGTCTGATTACTGTGAAGTCGGTGTATATGTATCATCGGTGGTATAACGTCTCAAGTCTAGATCTGTAAACTATAGGTACCCTTCTAACTCCATCCTTTTATGAGTCCTGTGACCCACAGACGGTAGGGGAGGGATCTGATCAGGTCAATGACCTAAGACCGTCTCCGTACACCAAGAGACTCGGGACTGTCACCCTTAATAGTGTGTGTGAATAGAACTCCTGGACGTGTAGGATTCTGTTATAACTCATGTTTTTTATTTTGTCTTGTAGGGAATAAGGACTAGGTTTTTCCTCACATATATATTATTGTGAAGGTAATTTATATTAACAAGATCTACTAACGATACACGACAGAAGAGAAGGATTGGACGATTCCAGAAAAAATTTTTAGTAGTCAATTGAGATTTAAAATAATTTATTAACTATATAAAGATAATTCTTTTCGTAGATCTAAAAAAGGGAGAGAATTGGATAATTCCACCGTTTAAGTAATTGTCTGAAATATTATAGCTCGGTTTTAACTTAAAGACTTTATAATCTTAAAGTCGCCAAAAAACCAAACCTAAAAGAAAGAAGGTAAAAAAAAAAAAACAAACAAAACCATGTAGTAGATTTAAGTCAAATGGTTATAAACCGAACCTTAAAAACTGTATATACAAATCCTCATCTAAGTCAAGTCAAGTCGACGAGTCAACACAGGTTAAGAAACGTTGGGGTACCTGACGTCGTACGGTCCGAAGGGTAGTGACTGAGAGTCTCATCTAACCGGACACGAACTGGAAAGAAAATAACAGAAATAGATGATAACTGTAGTTCCAATAAAATCGAAATATTTTACGCCTTGTCTTATAAAGGACCAAAGATAATAGACCTTTAAAAATATACTGACTTTACTAGATAAGTGAATTTTCAAATATCTTGAGTGAAATATTTTAACGGATCTAGAATTTAAAAGAAAAGACGTTTCAAATTACTAAAGTTAAGGAAATTTGTGACATTTTATGAGTTCAAAAGATAAAAATGTCCCCACTCTACCCCTCCCTCTACCCTCCCTCAAAGTTTTCCCTCCCCTATATACATATGGATACCGACTAAGTACGTCTCCAAACTGTCTTTTGTCTTTTTAAGACATTTCGTTAATATCAAGTTATTTTTTATTTATTTAAAAATTTTCAGGTATCTTTTCTGACTGACTTTAATGGTGAGATGACTTCTACGTGTGGATTGACAACACCTCGGTAGTACTACTTCTAACGATTCCCCTTTACCTTTTCTCCAACGTTGGGACTGGGTGCCAATCTTTCTCCTCACCCCACACTGTCTCTTGATAGAGATCCCGAGGGCGTCCTCCCCGTCTTCTTCCCCGTCTCTCGAGTGTGTCGCACAGAGGACTCGTTTCAAAGGTTGACTCCAATAAGTAAGCACCTGCTCGTTCACCAGGGTGAGACCCACGAGACGTACCGTTTTATGTCTTGTTATACTTTTTGTCGGACCTGTAAACTAAAGTCTCGAACACAAGCCTAGACTAGAACTATTAATACACATCCTACAGTTTTATCTCGACGAGGGAATGGTAACTAGAAGCCGTCTAATGTCAACGGATTACAGTAATACTTAATCTGAAGGGACCACCGAGTCGGTCATTTCGCAGACGGATGTTACACCCTCTGGACCTAAGCTAGGGACCCAGCCCTTCTAGGAGACCTCTTCCTTTACCGTTGGGTGAGGTCATGAGAACGGACCTTTTAAGGTACCTACCTTCTCGGACCATCCGATGTCAGGTACCCCAGTGTTTCTCAGCCTTTACTGACTCACTGAAGTGGAGTGGACGGTCTAGATTACAGTAATACTTAATCGTACATGGTGTGAAAAGATCCGATGAAAAGACTTTTAAACAGATTCGAAGGATAACATAGGACTCTTTCCTTGAGAGGTTCCCTAATCGGTTATCAGTATAGTGTAGAACTCTCAGAAACGGAAGATTTAAAGTAGACTTTCCTCTCTTAGTCTGGGTACTAATGGGTGAATAAAGAATCCTATTTCATTAATTAAGTAGGTCTTTTATCATTAAACTAGACCCGTTATTTTACAATTACGTTTTCACATTTTTATATGTTCTACGAAGATTTTGACTACTTTATATGGAGATTTGATAATAAAAAAAGTGAAACAGTACTAAAATCGGAAAATCGTTACAAATTGTAATCTTTAACGATACTTTGTAACGCTATACATTCCTTACTTTAAGATCGTCTAAGGACGGGGCTCCTTAAATCGTCGAACTATTGACGACTCCCTCTCCTTCTCGTGTCAAATAACTGGTGACCATACACGGTTCGTGATTGTATTCACGAAACGCATATGTTGGAATAAGTGAGGGATACCATTGAGAGACCCAATCTGTAGTAGTAAAGGAATGTAATTTCTACGTCAAAGTCGAGACTTGACATGTGTAAGTTATTCAATAAAATTTAGATTTTACTTGAGTTTTCATTTAT
Organism: Capra ibex; assembly: GCA_006410555.1. Taxonomy (NCBI): domain Eukaryota; kingdom Metazoa; phylum Chordata; class Mammalia; order Artiodactyla; family Bovidae; genus Capra; species Capra ibex. The sequence continues at coordinate 40,203,799 of SJYO01000647.1, forward strand.
TTACCGTCCATACAAAAGTTTTTATAAACAACATATTTTGCTAAATTATTACGTACGTTCCGGTATACGTATGACGAATTGTCTGTATGTTAGCTTGGGTCCAGAAATTAAGTTCCTAGTGTCAGGATTTGTAACGTCGTACCGAGTACTTTGAGTCATGACGGACTACATTTCTCGGCGAATAATAAACTATTTTGATCTAAAGAATATACAGGTATTTGATGAATTGTGTCGTCATCCGTGTATTTTTTGTTAGTTAACTAACGTCAATAAAAATGTTATTTTAATCATAATAACTAATTCTGTTCGGATCGGTTTTATAATTCGTCACTTCAAAGATAAATTTTTCAATTTAATGACACGACTTTAAGTGGTCTACTATCATTTAAGAAGTGACATGAAACCTTATTTTCTCGAGACCCCTCTTCCTAGAGACACTGTATCTATACCTCCGAAACACACACGACGTCTCTGTATCTTTCCAATCCTCGGTCCGTAAGAGTTTTTTTCAAGACTCATAAACAAAAAGAAAGGGGGTCCGAGTCTAAAGGTCTCCGGGGTTTGTATTCGTTTTCTTCTTCTTCTTCTTCTTTTTTTTTTCTCAACTTTCCATCCCAAGTCTATTTGCACTGAGCAAACAAGTCTCTTTCTCCAATTTAAGGTTTCTCTATTTCACTTCCTTCGTCGAGACTCCTGGTCCCGTAAGACTCTTCCCCGAACCCGTCTCAGACCCAAAACTTTCGGCACCTTCGTTTACAGACAATTCGTCTTTTCGGTCGATCTCTAAGAATACCATCCCTCACGAATATTTGGTTCTTTATTAAGTCTTACCCGTCCTTCGGGGACTGTTGTCTCTTACTGTGTCAGAGGAAAGGGTTGGTCTACCGTCGGTCTGAACTCACAAGTCATGAACCGTTATCTGTAGTTTACCTCCAAATTTTTCATGTGTCCGGCTTTATTTGTCATAAATTCTATTTTTTATGAACAAACGGATACTCTACTACAAACAGTTTTTCCCCTTTTGTATCTTGTTTTCGTTTTCACATAGAACCGTGATGAGAGAATTCACAGGTAGTAGTTTTCTCTTCGTTTACTCTCTCTCTTTTATTTATATCAATTACCTTTCCCTAATACGGTTCGGGTGACTGAGATCCTTTTTAATGAAGTTACGGATTAAGTTTTTCTTACTACTATTTATGTTCGTTACTTTCGTGACATGGGCCTTCTTAACATGGACCTTCTTTTAATATGGACAATTTTAGTACCCTTTATCTACCCCTTTGTTACCTTTGTCACAGTCCGAAATAAAAAACCCCGAGGTTTTAGTGACGTCAACCACTAACGTCGGTACTTTAATTTTCTGCGAATGAGGAACCTTCTTTTCAATACTGGTTAGATCTATCGTATAAGTTTTCGTCTCTGTAATGAAACGGTTGTTTCAGTTCCGATACCAAAAAGGTCACCAGTACATACCTACACTCTCAACCTGACACTTCTTCCGACTCACGGCTTCTTAACTACGAAAACTTGACACTACAACCTCTTCTGAGAACTCTCAGGGAACCTGACGTTCCTGTAGGTTGGTCAGGTAAAATTTCTAGTCGGGACCCTAAAGAAATCTTCCTTACTACGACTTCGACTTTGAGGTCATGAAACCGGTGGAGTGTACTTCTCAACTGAGTAACCTTTTCTGAGACTACGACCCTCCCTAACCCCCGTCCTCCTCTTCCCCTGTTGTCTCTTACTCTATCGACCTACCGTAGTGACTGAGCTACCTGCACTCAGACTCACTTAAGGCCTCAACCACTACCTCTCCCTCAGGACCGTCCGACGTTAAGTACCCCAACGTCTCAGTCTGTTCTGACCCGCTGACTTGACTTGACTTGACTTGACTTTTAGTAAATCATCGTAATTCATTGATAATTCATTGTTTCACAGATTTCTCTTAATGAAATCTTTTTATAAAAATTTCGTTGGATAATTCCCAGGGTTCTTTCTATAGAGGATTAAATTAGAACGAGGTTGACTTTAAACTTTATCTAGTAAAGGGTGTGTGAATCTTTGTTAGATAATTTTTTTTTAGTTCACAGAACGTTTACATTATGTGGATAAGTAAAAAGGGGGGTGAATCTTTTACGGGTGTGTGACACCAGTCAGAGGTCCCTGATTACTTCCTGTTTCCGGGACTGGTGTCGGGTCCGGAGGTTCCAGGACGGGTTATTCTTATTTACCCATACAAATTTGAACAGAGATGTGTGAGATAAAGACAAGAGAGAGAGAGAGAGAAAAAAAAAAAAAAAACCTCGTCTCCCTCCCCTAACTTAAACTTGTAATGAAACACTCACTCCAAAACACGTACATGATTGTATTACTTTGGTTATGGTATGATTAGTGACAACCTTGAGTATGTACATATAGTAGTTATTGAAATGGATTAAACTAGACTCAGGAGTTCCTTCCAAAAAGAGAAATAATGTCATACCAGAAAGAAATGGACTTTTCCAGTGAGAAGTTGGAGTACGACCTCGATCTTAACCCTGTCCCTCCTCTTAATCCTTTAGAAGAATCGAAGATCTATTTAGTTAACAGTGCTGTCCAAAACATCTGAAAAACAGGACGTACCGTATTCGGGAGAATCTCCTCCAAAGGTAATTGAGGTGGTATCTCGAAGGTCTTGAATGTGTCTAGACCCTTTATCTGAGAACGTCCCGTGTTTGTCTTTGAACACAAGTGGTCCTGGGTCCTCCTTCCTCGTCACTGGTGTGTCCTATGACTGGGTCTGAACGGCACTCACAGGTCGTCAGAGACCACCTGAGTACCCACCCACCTCCGGACGACGTCCCGACCCCCGTGACTCACATCGTCACGGACGTACCCTGGAAAACTTACTCAAACAGTAAAAGAAGTAATGGAGGTGGTATCAACCGGGTTCATTTATTGCCCCCAACCCCCACCCCCCTTTGTCGGGGTGAGTAGTGATCTTTTAACCTAATTTCTAAATGACTCGTACCGGGGTGGGTTTTTTGTTCTGTCTCAAAGGGGGAGTCAGTCAGAGAGGGTAGTCCTTCGAAGGTGTTCGGAGGATAGGACAGTCTCCCGTCTGTCTGACTTTTGGTGTTTGTGTCTTTTGATTGGTTAGACTGGTATACCTGGTGTCGGAATATATTGAGTTACTTTGATACTCGACACGGCTCATCCCGGTGGGTTTTGTCTACCCAGTACTATCTCTCAAGACTGTTTCCCATCAGGTGACCTCTTCCCTTACCGTTTGGCGAAGTCATAAGAACGGAACTCTTGGGGTGCTTCTCCGTTTTTCTATCCTGTGACTTTTTACTTAAGGGGTCCAGTCATCCACGGTTTTTGTGGGTCAACACATACATTGACCACTATCTTCGTGTCAGTCTACGACATTTCTTGTCATAACGTATCCTTGGACCTTACAATCCAGGTATTTAGTTCCGTTTAACCTTCACCAGTTTGTCCTGTACCGTTTCCACTTACAGTTGTAAGATCCTTAGTCACTTTATTTTACCTAACCTTACCCACTTAAATTGAGTCTACTGGCAATATAGACGATGACACCCGTTCATAGGGAATCTTCTTTACCTCGTCGGGAGTATCAGTTGTTCTCAGGCTCTACGTCATGAACCTACGTTAGAGTTTTTACTGTCTTACTAAAGACAAGCAAAGGTTCCGTTTGGTGAGTCATAGTGCCATTAGGTTCAGATACGGGACTGGTTAGTGAGACTTCTTCGACTTCAACTTGCCAAGATTCTACTGAATGTTCTGGAAGATCTTGATTATGGGTTTTTTCTACAGGAAAAGTAATGTTCCCTGACCTTACGTTTTCATCCTTAATTCTTTGTGAACCTCATTGCCCGTCAAAACCGGAACCTCATGTCTTACTTCGTCCCGTTTCCGATTATCTCAAAAAACTTCTCTTACGTGACCAGTATCGTTTGTGGGAGAAGGTTGTTGTGTTGTCATCTGAGATGTGCACCTGTAGTGGGCTACCAGTTGTGGTTTTGGTCTAACTAATATAAGAAACGTGAGTTACTACCTCTTCGAGATATGTCAGTCGTTTTTGTTTTGGTTCTCGAATGACACCTAGTCTAGTATTTGAAGAATAACGGTTTAAGTCTGAATTTAACTTCTTTCATCCCTTTTGGTGATCTGGTAAGTCCATACTGGATATAGTTTAGGGAACGTTAAAATGTCACCTTCACTCTTTGTCTAAGTTCCCTAATCTAGACTATCTGTCTCACGGACTACTTGATGCCTTACTCCAAACACTGTAACATGTTCTCTGCACTTAGTTCTGGTAAGGGTACCTTTTCTTTACGTTTTTTTATTTTACCGACAGACTCCTCCGGAATGTTTATCGACACTTTTCTTCTCTTCATTTTTCGTTTCCTCTTTTCCTTTCTATGTTCGTAGACTTACGTCTCAAGGTTTCTTCTCGTTCCTCTCTATTCTTTCGGAAGGAGGCGCTAGTCACGTTTCTTTATCTCCTTTTGTTGTCTTACCCTTTCTGATCTCTAGAGAAGTTTTTTAATCTCTATGGTTCCCTTATAAAGTGCGTTTTTACCCGAGTTATTTCCTGTCTTTACCATGACTGGTTTGTCTTCGTCTTCTATAATTCTTCTCCACCGTTTTTATATGTCTTCTTGATATGTTTTTTCTAGAAGTACCGGGTCTATTATTACTACCATACTAGTGAGTGGATCTCGGATTGTAGGACCTTACCCTTTAGACCCGGAATCCTTTGTAGTGATGCTTGTTTCAATCACCTCCACTTCCTTAAGGTCAACTCGATGAATTGTGGTATGTGTTTTTATTTGAGTTTTACCTAATTTCTAGATTTATATTCCGGTCTTTGATATGTTGAGGATCTCCTCTTGTATCCGTTTTGTGAGAGGCTGTACTTAGTTCGTCCTAGGAGATACTTGGTGTAGGGTCTTATAACCTTTATTTTCGTTTTTATTTGTTTACCCTGGATTAATTTTAATTTTCGAAGACGTGTTGTTTCCTTTGATATTCGTACCACTTCTCTGTCGGAAGTCTTACCCTCTTTTATTATCGTTTACTTCGTTACCTGTTTCCTAGTTAGAGTTTTTATATATTCGTTAAGGACGTCGAGTTAAGGTCTTTATTTACTGGGTTAGTTTTTTACCCGGTTTCTTGATATGTCTGTAAAGAGGTTTCTTCTGTATGTATACCGATTGTTTGTGTACTTTTATACGAGTTGTAGTGAGTAATAGTCTCTTTACGTTTAGTTTTGATGTTGCTCCATAGTAAAGTACGGTTAGTCTTACCGACACTAGGTTTTCAGATGTTCGTTATTTACGACCTTTCCCACACCTCTTTTCCCTTGGGAGAATGTGACAACCACCCTTACGTTTGATCATGTCGGTAATACCTCTTGTCATACCTCTAAGGAAATTTTTGACCTTTATCTTGCCGGTATACGGGGTCGTTAGGGTGACAACCCGTATGTGTGACTCTTCTGGTCTTAACTTTCTCTGTGCACATGGGGTCACAAGTAGCGTCGTGACAAATATTATCGGTCCTGTACCTTCGTTGGATCTACAGGTAGTCGTCTACTTACCTATTTTTCGACACCACGTATATGTGTTACCTTATAATGAGTCGGCAATTCTTATGTAAACTTAGTCAAGATTACTCCACCTACTTTGACCCCGGATAATATGTCTCACTTCATTCGGTCTTTCTTTTTGTGGTTATGTCATATGATTACGTATATATACCTTAAATCTTTCTACCTTTACTATTTGGACATACGTTCTGTCATTTTCTCTGTGTCTATATATCTTGTCAGAAAACCTGAGACACCTTCTCCCGTTCCCACCCTATCAAACCCTCTTACCGTAACTTTGTACATGTAATAGTATGCACTTTACTTAATGATCAGGTCCAAGCTAAGTACTATGTCCTACAAACCCCGACCACGTGACCCTACTGGGTCTCCCTACCCTACCCCTACCTCGACCCTCCCCCCAAGTCCTACCCCTTGTGTACATGTGGGTACCACCTAAGTACAATTATATACCGTTTTGGTTATGTTATAACATTTCATTAATCGGAGGTTAATTTTATTTATTTAAATATAATTTCTTTTATTTAGGATTTTCTACTCCGACACTTTCACGACGTAAGTTATACGGTCGTTTAAACCTTTTCAGTCGTCACCGGTGTCCTGACCTTTTCTAGTCAAAAGTAAGGTTAGGGTTTCTTTCCGTTACGGTTTCTTACAAATTTGATGGCGTGTTAACGTGAGTAGACTGTGCGATCATTTCATAACAATTTTTAAGAGGTGGGTCTGAAGTTGTTACGTTCTTGACACTTAAAGGTCTACAAGTTTGACCTAAACCTTTTCGGTCTCCTCGGTGTCCAGTTTAAAGGTTGTAGACGACCTAGTAGCTCTTTCGTTCTTTCAAGGTCTTTTTGTGGATAAAGACGAAATAACTGATACGGTTTCGGAAACTGGCACACCTAGTGTTATTTGAAACCTTTAAGAATTTCTCTAACCTTATGGTCTGGTGAACTGGACGGAGAACTCTTTAGATATACGTCTAGTCCTTTGTTGTCAATCTTGACCTACACCTTGTTGTCTGACCAAAGTTCATTTCTTTCATCATGTAGTTCCGACATATAACAGTGGGACGAATAAATTGAATATACGTCTCATGTAGTACTCTTTACGACCCGACCTTCTTCGTGTTCGACCTTAGTTCTAACGGTCTTTTTATAGTAGTCGGAGTCTATACGTCTACTGTGGTGGGAATGCCGTCTTTCGTTTCTTTTTGATTTTTCGGAGAACTACTTTCACTTTCTTCTCTCACTTTTTAAACCGAATTTCGAGTTGTAAGTCTTTTGCTTATAGTTGGGAATACCGTCTTTCGTTTCTTTTTGATTTTTCGGAGAACTACTTTCACTTTCTCCTCTCACTTTTTAAACCGAATTTCGAGTTGTAAGTCTTTTACTTCTAGTACCGTAAACCAGGGTAGTGAAGTACAGTTTATCTACCCCTTTGTTACCTTTGTCACTGTCTGAAATAAAAAAATCCGGGGGTTTAGTGACGTCTAGCACAGACGTCGGTACTTTAACTTTCTCCTAACAAGGAACTTTCTTTTCAATACTGGTTGGATCTATCGTATAATTTTTCACAGTAATTTTGTGCATATAATAGTCCATTCTTTACTTAGTGGTTAGATACAAGCTATGTCCTATGTCCTACGAACCCCGACCACGTGCCCCTACTAGGTCTCTCTACTATATCCCACCCTCTCCCCTCCCCCCAAGTCCTAACGCTTGAGTACATGTGGGCACCGACTAAGTACAGTTACATACCGTTTTGGTTATGTCATAACATTTCGTTTTATTTCATTTTTATTTTTAATTTTTTATTTTTATTTTATTTTATTATTTTTATATATTTCATATTATAGTTTCTGATTTTTAAAGTGGTCAAACAGTTTATATAAATTAATCATGAATGAACATAGACCGTATCTGTATGTGTCCAGAACTTTATTTACTTATATGTGAATTTTTTTTTTCACCTCGGTAATGACACAATTGTTTCCAGAAAGATTAGTTTCGATAACAAAAAGGTCATCAGTACATACCTACACTCTCAACCTGATACTTCTTTCAACTGACACCTTCTTAACTACGAAAACTTGACACCACAACCTCTTTGTACTCTCAAGGAGTCTGACGTTCCTCTAGGTAGGTCAGGCAGGATTTCCTTCAGTCAGGATTTATAAGTAACCTTCTTGACTAACTACGACTTCGACTTTGATTATGAAACGGGTGGACTACGCTTTTTGACTGAGTAAACTTTCCTGGGACTAGGACCCCTTCTAACTTCCGTCCTCCTTATCTCCTACTGTCTCCTCCTCTACCAACCTACCGTAGTGGTTGAGCTACCTGTACTCAAACTTATTCCAGGTCCTCAACCACTGCCTGTCCTTCCAGACCGCACAACGTCAGGTACCCCAACGTTTCTCAGACTGTGTTGACTCACTGACCTGACTTGACTAGTTTTGACTAGGTATTCTTAAACTATTCCCTTCTTTTCATACTCCTTCTTCAATCGACGTGAGTATGTTTTCAAATTCTTATAAGTGATGCACGGGGGTTCTGACAATTCATCGATTTCACATCCCGTACAAAACTTCGTGTCTTTCTTTACTTCAGTTCTTTCACACAACCACGACGTTACAATTCACTAGAACGAAACAGACTTGACCCTTCAAAACAAAACAAAACCAAACCAAAAAATCATCTCTTAAATATTTCTCTCTTGGAATGATGTGACAAGCACCCTTACGTTTAACCACGTCAGGGATATCTCTTGTCAAACCTTTAAGAAAATTTTGTGATTTTTATCTCGATGGTATACTAGGTCGCCAGGGTTACAACCTGTACATAGGTCTCTTTTGGCACCCAGGTTGACTATATACGTAGAGTCACAAGAAACGTCGTGATAAACGTTATTGGTCCTGTTCCTTCGTTGGACCTACAGGTAGGCGTCTCCCTACCTATTTCTTCCATACCAAATATATGTCACCTTACTATGAGTCAGTATTTTTCTTACTCTATTACGGTACACGTCGTCGTACCTACCTGGACCTCTGAAGGTAGGACTCACTTCAGACAGTCTGTCTCTTCCTCTTTATAGCATACTATAGGAAATATACATCTTAGATTTTTCTCCGCTATGTTGACTTAAATAGTGTTTTGTCTTACTTAAATAAATGTTTTGTCTTTGTCTAAGTGTCTACATATCTTGTTTGAATACTAACACCCCACCCCCTCACCCCCTTTCGACTCCCCTTCGATATCCACCCTTAGATCTTTGTTCGACATGTGAGACGACATAAATTTTTCCTAATGATTGTCCTAAGGTGACATCTCGTGTCCCCTGAGACGAGACAGTGCACCGTCGGACCCACCCTCCCCTCAACCCCCTCTTCCCTGTGCACACCCAGACCGACTCAGGGAAACACCAGGTGGACTCCGACAGCGATAGTCGATACGAGGTTGTGTTTTATCAATTTTTTTTTTTTTTGTTCATTTTCCGAAAATTAGACATTTCTTTGTTGGTTTGCAACCCTCAATTTTTTGTTTTTTTACAATTTTAAAGTTTTATGGTTTGATTACTAATTTCTTAGTCAATAATTCAACCGGAATATTTTACTATAAGTTTCTTATCATTACCTTAAAAATAGGTTGACTCCTTAAATTAATTTCATAGAGAAATTTATGACTGGACTTCTTAGTATTAATAAGTTATATAAAGAAATTTTACATATCGAGTGGATTAGATATTCCCTGAAGTTTATAGACTAATTACGTTAATAAATATGTACTGTCCTACCACCCTTAAATTTAGGGTCTTTTAATTTGAAGTATATCCTTTCTTCGACTATTTATGATGGTTTTATATCCGAATATAGTAAGAAAGTTGATACGTAAATTTTAAATCATGGTTTAACGGACGTTCGTAATAAAAGAATTATAACCCTTTTTAAGATGTAGTTGGTAAATTAGAATTTAAGAACTTTTAAGACAGTAGAGGGTAAAGTAAAATTTTAAAGATATTAGTCTGAGAAAGTTCGACCATAAGTCTATATAGGTTAATCTAAAAGTAAGTCTGAGAGTCCGTGCATTCAGTAGTATAAGGAGTCATTTGGTCATCAGATATGACCGATAAAACTTCACGGATAATTACTGTAGTAGTCAAAAATTCGGTATCATTAAATATTTGTAAGTCAAGTCAAGTCAACAGTGAGTCAGCACAGGCTGAGAAACTCTGGGGTACTTAGGGTCGTGCTGTCCGGAGGGACAGGTAGGGGTTACGGACCTCAAGTGAGTCTGAGTGCAGGTAACTCAGTCACTGAGGTAGGTCGGTAGAGTAGGAGACAGAGGGGAAGAGGAGGACGGGGGTTAGGGAGGGTCGTAGTCTCAGAAGGTTACTCAGTTGAGAAGCGTACTCCACCGGTTTCATGACTTTAAAGTCGCAATCGTAGTAAGAAAGGTTTCTTTAGGGTCCCGACTAGAGGAAGTCTTACCTGACCAACCTAGAGGAACGTTAGGTTCCCTGGGAGTCCTCAGAAAAGGTTGTGGTGTCAAGTTTTCGTAGTTAAGAAGCCACGAGTCGGAAGAAGTGTCAGGTTGAGAGTGTAGGTATGTACTGATGACCTTTTTGGTATCGGAACTGATCTGTCTGGAATCGGCCTTTTCATTACAGAGATAAAAACTTATATGATAGATCCAACTAGTATTGAAAAGAAGGTTCCTCATTCGCAGAAAATTAAAGTACCGACGTTAGTGGTAGACGTCACTAAAACCTCGGGGGTTTTTATTTCAGACTGTGACAAAGGTGACAAAAGGGTAGATAAAGGGTACTTCACTACCCCGGTCTACGGTACTAGAAGCAAAAGACTTACAACTCGAAATTCGGTTGAAAAAGTGAGAGGAGAAAGTGAAAGTAGTTCTCCGAAAACTCAAGGAGAAGTGAAAGACGGTACTCCCACCACAGTAGACGTATAGACTCCAATAAATATAAAGAGGGCCGTTAGAACTAAGGTCGAACATGAAGAAGGTCAGGTCGCAAAGAGTACTACATGAGACGTATATTCAATTTATTCGTCCCACTGTTATATGTCGGAACTGCATGAGGAAAAGGATAAACCTTGGTCAGACAACAAGGTGTAGGTCAAGATTGACAACGAAAGAGTGGACGTGTGATATTCAGTTATCTCTTTTTATGTAAACTGTACTCGTAACAATTTAATGTATGTGTAAAAGTCTATACAAGATAAGTACATATGTTTAAAAAATTACCATATTATAAAATGTATGACAAGACACTGGATGAAACAATGAATCTGACACTTAAAAAGGTGCAAGTTCATATACTTAGAGACAGAAGTAAAAACGACTGAGATAAGACGACTTAATATTTAAACAGAATTAAAAGATGGAGTCTTTGTTTGGTCATTTTGCAGACGAGTATGTGACATTGTACGAACAGACTTATCAGGCAAATTTCATTTTCAACGAGTTAACACAGGTGGAGAAACACTGGGGTACCTGATGTGTCAGGTACCTTAAGAAGTCCGGTCTTATGATCTCACCCATCGGAAAGGGAAGAGTTCCCCTAGAAGGGTTGGGTCCCTATCTTGGATCCAGAGGGAGTAACGTCCACCTAAGGAATGGTCGATTTGGTGGTCCCTTCGGGTTCTTATGACCTCACCCATCGGATAGGGAAGAGGACTCCTAGAAGGGGGGTGGGGTCCTTAGTTTGGTCCCAGAAGACGTAACGTCCGCCTAAGAAATGGTTGACTCGATAGTCCCTTCGGGCTTATCAGGGAATTAATAATGATTTCCACCTTAACGACCCTTTTCCATAGTATGAAAACTAAAATATCAAAGATCACACACGTACGATTCAACGAAGTCAGTACAGACTGAGACGGTAGGACACTTCACGTCACTGGTACGAGGAGACAGGTACCCTAAGAGGTCCGCTCTCATGATCTCATCCAAAGACACGGGTGGAGGTCCCCCCAGAAGGGTTGGGTCCATAACTTGGACTCAGAGGAAACAGAGGACGTAACCGTCCGTCCAAGAAATGGCGATCGTGGTGGACCCTTCAGACGTCAAAGATCATACTTAATAGTGTAAAGAGGGAATCTCTAGACCGATTAAACATAAAGGTAGTTGTTACTTACTTTTAAGGAGAAGCGATTTTACACCCAGAAACTGGTTACCACAAAATAAGAAAAACAAAGATGAATACAATTACAATGAATGTTTATGTATAACAGAGTTACTCAGTAACGTTGGAAAGAAGGCCGGTCGTAATAACATGCACAGACGGAATGGATGGTGGTACCACTGATGCATTGTATGATTAACTAGGGTTTGAAGGTTGATAAATGAGTTTAGTAAAATGTTCGAGAAAGAAAAGAGAGGGAGAAAGAGAAAATTATAATCTTTAGATTGGTGCAATAAGAGTGTAAATTTGAAAAGTCATAGAATGAAACAAACCGTTTAATTCATGTTTGAGGAGACATAGTGTAGTAAGTATTCTTTACTTAAATTCTCCTGGATTCTAACAACTGTGTGTATCGGTATACCGTCCTTTCTTTAGTTGAGAGTCCTCGTTTCCTATTGGAGTTGGTTCCAGAGTGAGGGGAGAACGGGAAAGGAACCGGGGAGATTTGGGTGTGTACTTCTTTGATGCCCTTTCTTAGTCGTGATTCCCCTTTTTTTTCCGTCTAGAATTGAGTGTTGTGAACTCTATAACTTTAGAACTTATGTTTTGTAATTGTAAAACTTATAAATTTCTTTAAAGTTTTTTATTTAATTTTTCCACTTCGTTAATTCAGATGGTTTTTACCTGGTTCCTATAAACCTTTCTTGATTTATCAAAAAGATCTTTATACTTTTGTGTATTAGTAATTTTAATGTATCCATAAATTATTGTATAATCAATTTTAATAAATGAAAGTTATACACTTTCATTTACAAACGTTGAATATAAGAAATGTTTCTGTATATGAGTTCTATACACTGATAAAGAAGTTTAGTTATTCTGTTTCCGTTTGTTGAGACTGAAGTTGTCTGTAAAACGTTTTCTCCTGTTGACTTACCAATTATTCGTATACTGTTGTTAGTTCCCTTACTTTTAATATTGAACTTACTCTAAGGTGAAGGATGAAAGCTCTTAATGATCACGACTGATATTCTTGAGAGTGTCTAACTAACATTTTCACATCGACTATATTATAAAACCCTTTCTCCAAGTGTAGTGGATTTCAACTTCTCCTAACACTAGATATTCCAGGTGATGATCCATGTCTGGGTTTTGCTTGTGCATGTCTGTGTGTGTGACTCTCTGTTCTACTTTTGCATCTATCATTGTAATAGACGTTATCGAAATTTGATTATTACTGAGTAAAGGTAGCTACTTTCTTACACCAAATAAGTGTACTATAGTACGAGATGATTGTTAATTGGTCAACATCGATACACGTTGTGACGTCCACTTAGAACGGTCTTGTTACAGGTCACTCTCCTATGTTTTGTTTTCTTGTATATGACACATTAGAGTAAATGTATTTCAGGTTTTTTATTTATTTCGAATTGGATACTTCCGTCTTAAGTCTTTTATCAGTGGAAACTCCTCCTCCCGTCTCTGACTTGTTTTCCTCTAAACACGACTTTATTTGAAGTCCGGGGAGTAAATGTACCTGGGGAAAGTTACAGGATTCCTCTGGTTCAGTTAGTCAGTGTATTAGTATTACAAAAACATTTTACAAATTTTCTTTGTGTAAATTAACGTTAACCAATTCTGTATCCCAAGTAATGACAGGTTTAAGTGGAGACAGTGTAAAGGGTAAAGTGACCTACGGAAATCTGTCCCTTACCAGAAAGGTCCCTAGGTAGATCTTACTACTCGACTGACAAGTAACTCCAACTGGCATGACAGTTTGAGTTCACAGATCATAGATCATATAAATAAAATAAGTGTTAATGAAGATACTTACCAATTCAATAACGAAAGTAAGGTCACGTCCTGACCGAAGATCCTTATGAAGATGATGAGTAGGACAACTGAGGAATTCGAGACACTGGATTGTCTCCTCTCGGTCTCCAGTATATCGTTATATTCACATAAGATGTCGAGATCCGTGACCTTTATTAACCCATTACCTCTCCTTTGGTCTCCATTTCGTAGACGGACATTACGTCTTCTGGACCCAAGTTAAGGACCCAACCCTTCTAGGGGACCTCTTCCTTTACCGTTGGGTAAGGTCAAGAGAACGAACATTTTAGGGTACCTGTCTCCTCGGTACCCACCATCCAATGTCAGGTGCCCTAACGTTTCTCAGTCTGTACTGACTCACTGAAGTGTACCAGTATCTCTCCTTTATTCCATTTTATTTGTCTCGTTTTTTGGATCAGGTACATTTAAAAAGGTCAGTGTTACATATTTTGATCCGTCTCTTCAATAAAGAGTGTCTACAGAGTGCTTCAACAGAGAGTTGTTCTTATATGGTCTATTATGTTGTATTTGTAAATACTACCACGGTATCACACAAAAAAAAAAAAAGGAAAACACGCCCCTTAATTCTCTTTATCTTACATAATTTTAAGAGTCTAAACCCTTTAACTTACTTAGGATCATCTTAAAAATTTTTTTCCTTAGGATGACAGTGACTTTTCGTTCAGACACACGGGTTACGTGTCTCTCTGGTCAAGTCAAGTCGAGTCAACACCGGTTGAGAAACACTTTGGTACCTGACGTCGTGTGACCCGAAGGGACAGGTAGTGGTTAAGGGTCTCAAACGAGTTTGAGTACAGGTAGTTCAGCCACTACGGTAGGTTGGTAGAATAGGAAACAGTAGGGGAAGAGGACGGAAGTTAGAAAGTGTCGTAGCCCTAGAAAAGTTTACTGAGTTAAGAAGTGTGGTCCACCGGTTTCATAACCTCAAAGTCGAAGTCGTAGTCAGGAAGGTTACTTGTGGGTCCTGACTAGAGGAAATCCTACCTGACCAACCTAGAGGAACGTCAGGTTCCCTGAGTTCTCAGAAGAGGTTGTGGTTTCAAGTTTTCGTAGTCAAGAAGTCACGAGTCAAAAGAAATATCAGGTTGACAGTGAAGGTATGTACTGATGACCCTTTTGGTATCGAAACTGATTTACCTGGAAACAACCGTTTCATTACAGAAACGATAAATTGTACGACACCCGACCAGTATCGAAAAGAAGGTTCCTTGTTCGTAGAAAATTAAAGTACCGACGTCAGGGTTAGACGTCACTAAAACCTCGGGTTCTTTGATTTCAGACGGTGACAAAAGAAACAAAGGAGTTGATAATCGGTACTTCACTACCCTGGTCTACGGTACTAGAATCAAAAGACTTACAATTCAAAATTCGGTTGAAAAAGTGAGAGAAGAAACTAAAGTAGTTCTCCTAGAAATCAAAAAGAAGTGAAAGACGGTATGCCCACCACAGGAGACGTATAGTCTCCAATAACTATAAAGAGGACCTTTAGAACTAAGGTCGAACACGAAGTAGGTCAGACCGTAAATCGTACTACATGAGACGTATATTCAATTTATCCGTCCTACTGTTATATGTCGGAACTACATGAGAGAAGGGTTAAACCTTGGTCGGACAACGAGGTACAGGTCAAGATTGACAACGAAGAAATGGACGTAAATCTAAAGAGTCCTCCGTCCATTACACCAGACCATAAGGGTAGAAAATTCTTAAAAGGTATCAAACAATACTAGGCGTGTCAGTTTGCCAAAACTATGAAACTTATAGTTTCGTAATCTCAAACCTTGTCTTTTTTCAAATAACGTTCCAGTACGCCTCCACTCACCGAGTACGATATTTGGGGGTTTGAGAACTTTTCGGGAGTCGTTTCGGAAAAAATTCTTTCCACTCCTCCCACACCAATCGGCAACGTCTACAGAACCTCAGGCTAGAAAACAAGGACTCCAGCCCAGTACCAGTCCATGTTGCAAGGACGTGTAGAGATAGTCTGTTTACAATAAGAGACTGTTCTTTCCCGTTCCAGGGTTCCGTGTTAAAGTGGGAGGTCTCAGGACGAGGACCGATTCTCCTCCGTCTAGAGTCGGCCACCGAGGGCATCCCTGTCCAGGGGTCTGAGACGGGTCGACAGGAGTGACTCCCCCGGTCCGGAGGTTGGGTCGACCGGGAGCCCGGAGTCCGGTGGGTCTCGCCCCACCCCGTCCGTCCGGAGCGTCTGGCACTGGGTCCGTTTGACGGCAACGAGAATGAAGTGTCTCTGTCCGTCCACGTCTCCAAGTGACGACGACGCCCCCACCGGAACCAGCCCCGAGACCTCGGGATGTCCTTTGTCTAAGCCCGGACAGGGGACCCGGAGTCGAGTGAGTGACTCGGTCCCGGTCCTTTGTTCGACCTCCCGAGGCCCCTTTTCCGGTCCTAACGGAGAAGGACGACTGGGGTGGACGACTAGTCGTGAGGCGGTCAGAGGTCGGCTTGGGAGAGTACTTTCCAGGGAGTCACTGCCAACCAACGAACACCCGTCCCGGAGACGTCGTGGTAGGTCGACGACTCGTCCCGGTGATCCCCGGCGAATGACTGCCAACGACCACGCACCCTTAACGGCACCGCGACTGGTCGCCGACTCGCCCTGGAAGGCGGACCACTGCCCACGTCTCGTGACTCCTCTCCCGACGCGAGTGCCACGGGCCAATGTGTGATGATCCTTGTATCACCGCTTTATTTGTCTTGGGCTCACGACACTCTTCCTTCCCTTTCTAAGGATGTCTCCTCGTTTTTGATTTGGAAGTCGACTTTACAAGTTGTCGTTGTGTCCTTTATTATGTTATCACCTTAGGGAAGTTTACACCCCTCTTCACAGAGAGTTATCGAGTCACGTGTTAACACAAAAGTTGTTTTGATAAAAAGTTTTTGTGAACCTCACCCCCCTTTCGAAAAGTATGTGTTTGACTGAAAATACATTTTTTTTTTTAAGAATCTTTACTGAATTTTCTTTGCCTTTCCTAAGGTCTTCCTTTCGAACACTACGTCCCTCCTTACTCGTCTCTTTAACCATCTTCACACTTATATATGTTTATTCGGAACGGACACTCCTACTTTCTCTTCTTCCTTTCTTTCTTTCTATCGATTATGATCTATTGTTTTTGGATACTCTCATTTCCACGACTAAGCGAAATTTTAAGTGATAAAATCCGACGTACAATATTAAACATCCTATGACTAATTTTCCGATCAATCTGTCGTTTATTTAATGGAGAGTTGGTCTTTCTCTCTTTCCACTTTGTCCCCCGGTTTTTATTGTAAATTAGACCTTCTGTCGTTCTTTCTCCTTTTTATTCTAATTTTTTTCCTCTATCGTTGTCTTCTTTTCCTTCTCTATTTTTTCCTTTCTTCTTTTACTTCCTTCTTCCCTCTCTTCCTTCCAACTGAACGAGTTCCTCTCCGTCTGTGTTCAATGTTCCCTCTACCCGACTTACGTCTTTTGGTGAGGTCTAACTTTCAATCTCTGTTTTTCGCAAAGTCGACCGTTTATGGTTCACGACCGAAGTGTTACTCCGTTCTCGATGGAAACCACTTCTACAATGTTATCTTTGTCCAGTCCTTTTCCTTACGACAAGAAGTTTTGAAGAAACTCAACGGAGACGAAAGTTAAGTGTAAGATCGGGGGATTAATAACTGACAGGAGCTGGACTCAGTTGGACCCCAGTACCAAAAGTCGTGTAGGAACCTTCTAAGAACACCGGGGTAGTACTAGTAGGTAACTATCTACTATGAACGAAAGGTTGTTTTAGAGTCCAGTATTTCACTTCGATAGTTGGTATGCATTATTGAGATATGTGGAGTAAAAGGGATCAAGGTTAGTAGCGTAATGTACCTTAAAATACGATTTTAGTATAATAAAACCTTTTACCTTCCGTTAAAGAATTTTATCAAATTTCCTTTTATATAAAAATATTTCTATGTTTAATCTCTTCGTTTACTATGACCTTTTCTTAGTAAGAGAAGAGAAACGAAAGCATAATTTCTCTCTGTCTGTTACTAATTGTAAAAGTCAATATTAAACCCCATTATCAGATTCGGAAACATTAACATACTTTTTTTCTTATATAATCGTTTTATGTAGTTCTATGTATTAGTTTATATTTTATGATTCCTAAAATATATTTAGTTACTTCTATGTTTATACGGGGTATCCTTTTACATATGTATTATACTCATACTTTGTACTATTTTAGGATAAAAGTTATTATTCACTTCTTTACTTTTGATTTTACCTATTGAAAGAGTTCATAGTATAAACTAATTATCTTTATACAATAGGTCTGAAAAAAGTATTAATATCAAATAGTATATATTCCCATAAAAATACACCAGATTTATTATATCGACTTAATACTAAATAAATTGCAAAAATCGAATACTCTAGAGAAACTTTGATCCGAGTAAAGGTCAACGAATGAGTTGTGGACTTTGAGTCGTAATTATAAGAATTATCTTGATTTAAGTAGAAAGGTGGTTCAGAAAAGATGGGTGGTAAAAGGGGTAGAGTCATTTATCTATGGGTTAGGAGGGTCCGGAGACCAGTTTTTGGAACGGTAGTAAGAAATAAAGTGAGGATATAAGTTATACTTTTCTTCAAGACAACCGCGAGGAAAGTTTTAGATGCAACCTGACTAGTAAAGAGTAGTAGAGGGGACGACCACCCTACAGGTTCGGTGGTGGTAAGAGTGATCACATTAGCGTGATCGACGAATGGGTCAGAGAGGTAAAGATAAGAACGCGCAGACACCAGACCATGGTTGTCTTGTCGGTCTCACTTTGAGAACTTTATGTTCAATCTAGTTTAGCGAGGAGACGAGTTTTGGGAAGAGACCGACGGGTAAAGTGAGTGGAAGTTTCCGTTTTAGGAATGTTAACGAAGACGTAATCAGTCTCATTCATTACTATCAAACGACAAATTTTTTCTTTAGAACTGTCGTATTTACAGTGTTACACTACCTCCAACTCACCGAGAGGATCTACAGGAGGGTCCCTTGGATTAACAGAAGGTAGTTCCCTGAGATGACAAGAGATTCCGGTAGAACCTCATGAGACGAACTAGAGGATGTCGATTGACCGGTTATTTTACACGTCTGTCTCTCTGTCAGTCAAGATAACCGTTCTTAATTAAAACGCAGGGGTGGGTCTGATGTCCCTTCTATTAGATCGATACACAGGTACCCATACCCCGTGGTCGAGAAAGAAAGAGGACCTAGTGACGAGGAGTTTCATAATTCTCCTACTTTAAAAAGTAGAAGAAGTTTACAAACGGGTTTTCAGTGAAAGAATGACTCTCGAAAGTCTGGTAGGTTAAATATCAACGTTGGATATTAACGTTAGTAGAAAAGGGATTAAACGAAAAGGTAAAAAGGTTTCATATGTACATATAGTAAAGGATTATGTTAACTGGATAAAGAATTACCAGTAACGTACTGTTCCATAGTATATTAGGCGTGGTCCCGTATATTGACTCAGACAAATCATGTAACTACATAACAGATCTTATCACAAACCGTGACTTATTCGTGAGTCATTGATTAAACGTTATTTATAATATTTTACGAATACTAGAGTACTAATAGTAAGAATTCAAATTCGAGGAATGTACATTCAAGAGTCTTCACACTGTAAAATTCATGTTGATCAATTTTACAATATATAACAAAGAATACCTTTTATTAAGTGAAATGAAGATAAAGAGTAAAAAATTACTAAAGACAATGAGTGAAGACTAAAATACGAAGACTTTTAATGGTGGTATAAAAGAATAGGAAATTACAAAAGATTCTTAAAGTAGCGTCATAAATAATCAGTGAATAAAAGTACGAATATATTAAGAAGGTAGGTGATGAGGAAGGTTTAAGGACTGTACGACAGTTGTTATAGTAGACTATAAAATCTAAGTCATGTAATAACAATCAAAAGTCACGTAAAGTGTAAAAATAAAAATTGAATTATTTAAATAAAATTAGTCCCCGATTAATGAAATGTTATAACACAACCAAAAACGGCATACAACTGTACTTAGTCGACACCCACATGTGCACAGGGGGTAGGACTTGGGGGAGGGTGGAAGGAGGGGTATAGTAGGGAGACCCAACAGAGTCACGTGACCGGGACTCACGGGACAAAGTACGTAGTTTGAACCTGTCCAGTAGATAAAGTGTATACCATTATGTGTACAAAGTTACGATAAGAGAGTTTAGTAGGGTGGGAGCGGAAGAGGGTGTCTCAGGTTTTCAGACAAGAAATGTAGACACAGAGAAAACGACAGAGCTTATATACCCCAGTAGTAATGGTAGAAAGATTTACGGTATATATACGTAATTATATGACGTAACCACAAAAAGAAAGACTGAATAAGGTGAGACATATTATCCGAGGTAAAAGTAGGTAGAGTAATCTTAACTAAGTTTACACAAGAAAAATTATCGACTCATTACAAGGTAACACATATACATGGTGTTGAAAGATTAGGTAAGAAGACGACTACCTGTAGATCCAACGAAGGTACAAGATCGATAACATTTGTCACAACACTATTTGTAACCACATGTACACAAAGAAAGTCAAGACCAAAGGAGTCACACGTACGGGTCGTCACCCTAACGACCCAGTATAGCGTCAAGAGAAAAGTCAAAAAATTCCTTAGAGGTGTTACAAGAGGTATCACCGACATGATCAAACCTAACGGTAGTTATCATATTCTCCCAAGGTAAAAGAGGTGTGGGAGAGGTCGTAAATAACAAACATCTGAAAACCTATCGTCGGTAAGATTGTCTAAAACCGAGGTTTTAGTGACGTCTACCACTGACATCGATATTTTAATTTTCTGCGAACGAGGAACCTTCTTTTGGATACTGGTTGGATCTGTCGTATAATTTTTCGTCTCTGTAATGAAACAGTTGTTAACAGGTAGATCAGTTTCGATACCAGAAGGGTCATCAGTACATACCTACACTCTCAACCTGATATTTCTTTCGACTCGTGACTTCTTAACTACGAAAACTTGACACCACAATCTCTTCTAAGAACTCTCAGAGAATCTGTCGTTCCTCTAGTTTGGTCAGGTAGGATTTCCTTTAGTCAGGACTTATAAGTGACTACGACTTCGACTTTGAGGTTATGAAACCGGTGGACTACGTTTCTTGACTGAGTAACCTTTTATGGGACTACGACCTTTTCTAACTTCCGACCTCCTCTTCCCCTACTGTCTCCTACTCTACCACCCTACCGTAGTGGTTGAGTTACCTGTACTCAAACTCATTTAAGGCCCTCAACCACTACCTGTCCCTCCGGACCGTACGACATCAGGTTCCCCAGTGTTTCTCAGTCTGTACTGACTCGTTGACTTGACTTGACTGGCTAAGACTGTCATAAGAATGTAAAAGTAAAACGTGTATTAACGTTAATAAAAGTAAAAATTATCTTAAATAATAAAGGAAAGATTGAATTATCGTACGTACAAGTAACGTTTGTTGATCGTTATGTATTTTGGTATTTTATTCTTCATTGTTAGTGGATATTAGGGGTGGGGGATCTCTATTGGTGGTAATCGTAAAACTACGTAACGAAGGATCACAGATTTATAAAAAAGATTTAATTTCATCTTAATCGGATGTTGTGATATAATCAAGGTCCACGTGTTGTACATTAAACTATAAAGTTATATAATGTTTTACCAGTAGTACTATTCAGGTGGTAAGTAGTGGTATCTTTCTATAATATTAACTGATAAAACGAGTACGGCATATAAAGTAAGAGTACTGAGTTAATAAAAAATTCATCTTCAAACATGGAGAATTAGAGGGAGTCGACAAGAGAGGAGGGAGTGGAAAAGGTTGGTGGACAATCAAGAGACATAGATACTCAGATAAAGACAAAACAATAGAAACAAACAAACAAAACGAAAAATCACACTTGTCCATTCACGTTAGTATGTCTGAAACAGAAAGAGACAAACTGAATGAAGTGAATCGTATTATGGGAGACCCAGGTGGGTACAACAGGTTTACCGTTCTACAGTAGGAATAAACACCGACTCACTACAAGGCGTAGAAGTAGGTAAGTAGGTGCCACACGAGACCCCAATGCAGGTATAGAACCGATAACATTTATTACGACGTTACTTACGACCCAGGTATATAGAAAAGTTTAATCATAAAAAGAAACGAAACCCTGTAGTACGTTTTCACCTTAACGAGTTAGTATACGGTCCAGATACAAATTAAAAAACTCCTTAAAGTAGGACAAGAGATGTCACTGACGAGATTCAATGTAAGGGTGATTGTAACGTGTTCCAAAGGGAATAGAGGCGTAAGTGTGACTGTGAACAATAAACAACCAAAAACTATTGTCAGTAAAACTGTACACACTACACTGTAAAGTGATATCAAAACCAAACGTAAAGCTTGGAAAGTACACAGACAACTGGTAGATATACAGAAACCCTTCTCTTTTAATGCTACTAAATCTGAAGTAAAGTGAAAAAAGAAAGTCAAAAGTGACAAATCATAAAAAATATTTTCTATATAAATATTAAATTTACTTATTTTTAAGTCGACCATCGTTTTAAGATCTAGTGTTCAAAAGGGAATTTTTTTATGACAAAGTGATGAAGGAATATAAATTTCACATCTAAACCCCAACTAGCCCGAATCGAATGAAACTACGATTATCCAAATAAAGTAAGGAGACTGGTTTGTGATATCTAAACAAAGAGACTCTAGGTCTAAGTTTATAAAGTTATCTAAAAAATGAAATAAATAATTGACAAACAGAAAGTAATGAAAATTTCAATAGAATAGTCGTATGTCGATAGTTATATTTATTTCAAGGGTAGTATACCGTCTAGATGTCAATGGACCCTATACACCCAGGAACCTACGTCCAGGAACATTTACGGAATTTAAAGTTATCATTCCCAGGTTCACCTTACATAGAAAGGGAGGGTTCCCACGAAAGTGGGAGACTTCCCCAAAAGGTCTAAAGAGATCCGATTTGATGAACTAATTTTCCGTTTTAAAGATTAAACCGAGAATAAGGACTTTACAATACTGTTTGAATGAGATAAAAGGGGATCGACGGTCGTAATTAAGACCGAAGGAGATAATAAAACAGTAATTTTAGTCTTATACTCCGTTTTGATCTTTAGTCACAAGTCCATTAGTAAAATATACTTTCAGAAAACTTATCTAACAGTTAATTTATAAAACGTTTCACACCTTATCATTTCAATTTAAATATCTCTCAAGTGTAGTAACTGTAACCAGAGAAAGAGAATACAATATTTGGGTCGTAGTTCTTTCTGGCTACAATAGTTTTAGTCAATATAAATCCCTATAGTCGAGAGAGCGATTTAAAAAGTGAGTCTTTTAAACACTTTAATCGGGTAGATTTTTCAACTTAGAACTCCTAAACAGCACTACTAAAATTTTCACTTGGTGTGTTTATAAATCATTGTGAACTATCCGTTCGGAGATACCGTTTCCTGAGTTACGGGGTTTCGTGGATGTAGGTAGTAAGAGAAGATATCCGAGTACTATATTAGACTCTAATATACTAATTAGTCGGCAAAGGGAAGTAAGTTTGTAAAGGGTTATATTTGGTGTTTTTCGATGGAGACGGACTTACTTAGAGTTAAAAGTCAGTAGACAGTGTAGAAGGAAGACGAATCAAGTCAACGGGTCTGCACGGGTTTAGAAACAGTGGGGTACTTGGTGTCGTCCGGTTCGGAGGGACAGGTAGGGTTGAGGACCTCAAGTGAGTTTGAGTACAGGTAACTCAGCCACTACGTAAGGTCGGTAGAGTAGGAGACATCAGGGGAAGAAGAGGGTGGAAGTCAGAAAGGGTCATAGTCCCAGAAAAGGTTACTCAGTCGAAAAGAGTAGTCTCTCGGTTTCATAACCTCAAAGTCGAAGTTGTAGTCAGGAAGGTTACTTATAAGTCCTGACTAAAGGAAATGTTACCTGACCAACCTAGAGGAACCTCAGGTTCCCTGAGAGTTCTCAGAAGAGGTTGTGGTGTCAAGTTTTCGTAATTAGGAAACCACGAGTCGAAAGAATATCAGGTTTGAGTGTAGGTGTATACTGATGACCTTTTTGGTGTCCAAACTGATCTGTCTGGAAACAACCGATTCATTACAGAGACGAAAAATTATACGACAGATCCAACCAGTATTAAAAGAAAGGTTCGTCGTCATTCGTAGAAAATTAAAATACCGACGTCAGTTGTAGACATCACTAGAACCTCCGGGGGTTTTATTTCAGACGGTGACAAAGGTAACAAAGGGGTAGATAAACGGTACTTCACTACCCTGGTCTACGGTACTAGAATCAAAAGACTTACAACTCGAAGTCCTGTTGGAAAAGTGAGAGGAGAAAGTGAAAGTAGTTCTCCGAGAAATCAAGAAGTGAAAGACGGTATTCCCACCACTGTAGACGTATAGACTCCAAGACCTATAAAGAGGTCTTTATAAAATCGGATACGAAGTAGGTCAGGTCGTACAGAGTACTACATGAGATTTATATTCAATTTATTCGTCCCACTGTTATATGTCGGAACTACATGAGGAAAGGGTTGAACCTTGGTCAGACAGCAAGGTACAGGTCAAGATTGACAACGAAGGACTGAACGTATGTCTAAAGGGTTCTCCGTTCAGTTCACCAAACCATAAGGGTAGAGAAAGTCTTAAAAGGTGCCAAATAACACTAGGTGTGTCAGTTTCCCAAACCGTACCAGTTATTTCGTCTTTATCTACAAAAAAGACCTCGAGAGGACGAAAAACAGGTCACATACAACTGTTAACCTAGAGACGGAGACATTAAACTAGAGACCGTTTAATCAATGAGACTGAAAAGATTTAGGTCGAACTTGTAGACCTTTAAGTGTCAAGTGTATAACAACTTCTGACCGAACCTCTTAAAACTCTTAATGTGGTGATCGCACACTCTACTCACATTAACACACCATCAAACTTGTAAGAAACCGTAACGGAAAGAAACCCTAACCTTACTTTTGACTGGAAAAGGTCAGGACACCGGTGACAACTCGAAAGGTTTGAACGGTCGTATAACTCACGTCGTGAAAGTGTCGTAGTAGAAAATCCTAAACTTTATCGAGTTGACCTTAAAGTAGTGGAGGTGATCGAAACAAGCATCACTACGAAGGATTCCAAGTGAACTGAAGTATAAAGTCCTACAGACCGAGGACTGAAGTATAAAGTCCTACCTATTCACTAATGTGGTAACACTAATAGACCCAGTACTTCTAGAAAAAACATGTCAAGAAGACACGTAAGAACGGTGAAGAAGAATTATAGAAGACGAAGACAATCCAGGTATGGTAAAGACAGGAAATAACTCGGGTAGAAACGTACTTTACAAGGGAACCATTGAGGTCAAAAGAACTCCTCGAGACATCAGAAAGGGTAAGATAACAAAAACAGATAAAGAAACGTAATTAACGACTCCTTCCGGAAGAACAGAGAGGAACGATAAGAAACCTTGAGACGTAAGTTTGCCCGTATAGAAAGAAAAAGAGGAAACGAAAAACGAAGCGAAGAAAAGTGTCGATAAACATTCGGGAGGAGTCTGTCGGTAAAACGAAAAAACGGAAAGAAAAAGAACACCTACCAGAACTAGGGACAGAGGAAATGTTACAGTACTTGGAGTCAGGTATCAAGTAGTCCGTGAGACAGATAGTCTAGATCAGGGAATGTAGATAAAGAGTGAAGGTGACATATTAGAATTCCCTAAACTAAATCCGGTGTGGAAGTCTGTATTTCTTTTGTTTTCCTGTTGATGTTAGTGGAGTTTAATATACTATAAAAGGTACACGTCGAGATCTTAGGTCACATTACAGTCGGAGGAAAGTTCACGAGGTATTAATAGGTCTTAGGTGTTGTAGTGTCACCGAAGATCAGGAATTGAGATGGTTTCACTTCACTTCATTTTCAACGAGTCAGTACAGGTTGAGAAACGGTGGGGTACCTGATATGTTAGGTACCTTAAGAGGTCCGGTCTTATGACCTCACTCATCGGAAAGGGAAGAGGTCCCCTAGGAGGGTTGGGTCCCTAGTTTAGGTCTAGAGGGGGTAACGTCCACCTAAGAAATGGTCGATTCGGTGTTCCCGTTGAGATTGAGATGATTTCTGTATCAGTTAAGGTTATAAGAACTTTGAAGATAGAACAGTCGCAGGAATTTTCACTAAATTCCCTTATCCCCCCTACAGAAAGGTGGGTTCCAAATTGGAACTAAAATGTTTTGTCGGTAAAACTAAAAAAAATTTGAAAATATGGATGACTCCTTGTAAAAATTTATAAAGTTAATTAAATAAATGAAATTAACCTGTTATTGATTAAATGTTATAACACTACCAAAAACGGTATATAGTTGTACTTAACCGTATCCATATGTTCTCAGAGGAGGTAGTACTCGGGGAGAGGGTAGAGGGATGGGTGGGATAGGGAGACCCAACAGGGTCTCGGGACCGAAACCCACAGGACGAAGTACGTAGTTTGAACGTGACCGGTAGATAAAATGTTTACCATTACATGTACAAAGTTATAATAAAAGAGTTTAGTAGGATGGGAGTGGAAGAGGGTCACCCAAGTTTTCAGACAAGAAATAGAGACACAGAGTAAAAGGCGGGACGTACATCCTAGCAGTAATGGTAGAAAGATTTAAGATATATATGTAGACAATTATATGTTATAAACTGAAACAGAAAGACTGAATAAAGTGAGACATATTATCTGAAGTCAAAGTAGGTAGAGTAATCTTGACTGATTTTAAACAAGGAAAAACATCGACTTATTATGAGGTCGCACATATACATGGTGTTAAGGGAATGGGTAAGTAGACAGCTACCCCTAGATCCGACGAAGGTACAGGATGGATAACATTTGTCACAACGTTACTTATAACCCCATGTACACAGAGGAAGTTAAGACCAAAGGAGTCCCAAATATGGGTCGTCACCCTAATGACCAAACATACCGTCAAGATAAGGGTCACCAAATTCCTTAGAGGTACGACCACAGGTACCACCGACATTGGTTAAACGTAAGGGTGGTTGTCATATTCTCTCAAGGGAAAAGAGGTGTAGGAGAGGTCGTAGATAACAGACATCTGAAGAACTACTACCGGTAAGACTGGCCGTACTCTACTAGGGAGTAACACCAAAACTAAACACAAAGAGATCATTACTCGTTACCACTCGTAGAAAGGTACACAAATAATCGGTAGGTATACAGAAGAAACCTCTTTACAGACAAATCCGGAAAACGGGTGAAAAACTGACCCAACAAACAAAAAGACCATAACTCGACGTACTCGACGAAAATATAAAACCTCTAATTAAGAAACAGTCAAAGTAAAAGATAATAAAAGAGGGTAAGACTCCCGACGGAAAAGAGGCACGAATATCAAAGGAAGTAATACATTTTCGAAAAATCAAATTAATCCAGGGTTAACAATAAAACAAAAATAAAGGTAATGAACCCCTCCACCCAGTATCTCCTAGAACGACGCTAAATACAACCTCTCACAAGACGGATATAAAAGGAGATTCTTAAAATTCAAAGACCAGAATGTTAATCTAGAAATTAGGTATAACTCACAGAAAAACACATACCACAATCTTTCACAAGATTAAAGTAAGAAAATGTACATCAACTGGTCAAAAGGGTCGTGGTGAACAACTTCTCTGACAGAAAAGAGGTAACATATAAAAACGGAGGAAACAATTTCTATTACACAGGTATCCTCGTACCTAAATAGAGACCTGAAAGATATAACAAGGTAACTAGAAATAAAGACAGAAACACGGTCATGGTATGACAGAACTACTGACATCGAAACATCATACCAGACTTCAGTCGTTTCAACTAAGATAGTCAAGGTAAGAATAAAGAGTTTTAACGAAACCGACAAACTCCAGAAAACATAAAAGTATGTTTAACACTTTAATAAACAAGATCAAGACACTTTTTATGGTAACCATCGAACTATCCCTAATGTAACTTAGATATCTGACGAAACCCGTCATATGAGTAAAAGTCTTATAAGTAAGAAGGTTAAGTTCTTGCACCAGATAAAGAGGTAGATAAACAAAGTAGAAACTATAGAAAGTAGTCACAAAATATCAAAAGACATATGTCCAGAAAACGAAGAAATCCATTTAAATAAGAATTCATAAAATAAGAAAGACAACGTTACCACTTACCCCAACAAAGGAATTAAAGATAAAGACTAAAAAGTAACAATTACATATCCTTACATTCCCCAAAGATACATAACTACATTATAGGATGTTGAAATGATACAAATAACTAATCGACATCATTAAAAGACCACCGTAGAGATGCCAAAAGATTCATCTCCTAGTATAGTAGACGTTTGTCACTTTCAAAATAAAGAAAAGGTTAGACCTAAGAAAATAAAGAAAAAGAAGAGACTAACTACACCGTTCTTGAAGGTTTTAATACAACTTAATATCACCACTATCAACCATGGAAACAGAACAAGGACTAAAATCACCTTTACAAAGGTTAAAAAACGGTAACTCCTATTACAAAAGATACCCAAACAGTATATACCGTAAATAATACAACTCCATACAAGGAAGATAAGGATGAAAGATCTCTCAAACATAGTATTTACCCAGAACTTAAAACAGTTTCCAAAAGAAACGTAGATGATTTTAATAGTATACCGAAAACAGAAAGTTAAATAATTATACCACATAGTGTAACTAAACGTTTATAATTTCTTAAGAATGTAAGGACCTTATTTCGGGTCAATCAATACTACATACTAGAAAATTTATACAACAATCTAAGACAAACGATCTTGAGACAACTCCTAAAAACGTAGATACAAGTAGTCATTATAACCGGATATCAAAATAAAAAAAACACACCGTTGAAACAGAACAAACCATAGTCCCACAATTACCGGAACATTTTACTAAACCCCTCAAAAGGTAGGAGACGTTGAAAGACCTCCTCAAACTCATCTTATCTACAGTCGAGAAGAGATTTAAAGACCATCTTAAGTTGACACTTCGGTAGACCAGGACCCGAAAAAACAACCGTCTAAAAATTTGTGTCGAAAACAAAGACACGAACACTAACAAGACAAGTTTAAAAGAAAAAGAAGGACCAAGTCAAAACCTTCCATTACGAAAAGATTCTTACAAAGGTAAAGAAGGTTCAACAGGTAAAGTAACCGTATATCAACGAGTATCATCAGAAAATACTGAAGGGACATCGAGTTTACCACTACTTAAACGGACGTTACGTCCTCTGGTCCCGAACTAGGCACCCACCCCTTCTAGGAGACTTCTTCCCTTACCGTTAGGTGAGGTCATAAGAATGGACCTCTTAGGGTCTCTGTCTCTTCGGACGACCCGATGTCAGGTACTCCAGTGTTTCTCAGTCTGTGTTGACTCGTTGAATGTATGTGTGTATGTTTGTTTGTAATTGTAAATGTGTCTTACACACGTTTACGTTCACTAAAGGACACTCAAGCGTCAGAAAACACTAGGAAACATAAAGACATTCCCATTCCATTCCATTCCACTTCAGCGAGTCAGCACAGGCTGAGAAACGCTGGGGCACCTGACATTGGATGATCCGTAGAGCCAGGTGCCCTAAGAGGTCTGTTCTTATGACCTCACCTGACGGTAAAGGAAGAGGTCCCCTAGAAGGACTGGGTCCCTAGTTTGGGACCAGAGGGTGTAACCTCCGTCTACGAAATTGGAGACCCGGTGTTAAGAAGTAAAAGTGAAGATTAAAATAACTAAACTCAGAAGTAAAAAAAAGAATTACTCAGACCGATTCCTAAACAGAAAAAATAAATGAAAGAGTTTCTTACTCGAAATAAGTAGAAACGATATCAGAGGAAGTAAAGAAAAAGAAGATAAAGACGAGATTAAAAATACTAAATGGAGGAAAATAATTGAAACCCCCCAAAACAAGAAGAAAAAGATCAACGAAATACACATTTTAATCCAACAAATAAACTACAAAGAGAACAAAGAACTCCATCCGAAGATAACAATCCTTGAAGTAAGAGTCGTAATGAAAATGACTTAGGGTATCCAAACCCCAACAGTACAAAAATTAATAGTAAATAAAGATACGTATAAAGCTAAAAGAAAAAATAAAGAAATCACTAGAGAACAAAAAAGTCTTCGTACAAAAAATCGGAGGTATACTAACACAGGAAATATCAAAAAAAAGGAGATCAATTATCAATGATAATGTCTTAACACTGACCTTTTCTACGAACTTTACTAAAGTTAAACAAAAATTAAATGGTTCCGATCTAAAAATCGGGTCTTACACTAGATAGTATCTTTTACAACGTGTACTTGAACTCTTTTTCCAATTTAGGTAACAAAACCAAACTTTACGGGACATCTATAGTTAATCCAGATTGTCCAGGTTACATAGTAAATATCGAACACAAATGAACAATTAAAAGACAGACCTACTAGACCGGTAACCACACTCACCCCATAATTTCACTTTCTTTCACTTCACTTCAGCAAGTCAGCACAGGTTGAGAAACTCTGGGGTACCTGACATCGGATGGTCCGAAGAGGCAGGTACCCTAAGAGGTCCGTTCTTATGACCTCACCCAATGGTAAAGGAAGAGGTCCCCTAGAAGGACTGGGTTCCTAACTTGGACCCAGAGGACGTAACCTCCGTCTACGAAATTGGAGACTCGGTGGTTTCAGGGGACGATAATGACAAATGATATTTAAAGGGGAAAGTATCGACAATCGTAAACGGATACATGACTCCACGAGGATACAACGACGACGACGACGATTCAGTACAGGCCGAGGATACAATCCACGTGTATATAAATATTAACTATGTAGAAGGAGAACCTAACTAGAGACTAGTAATACACCACAGGAAGAAACAGAGAATATTACGAGAAAAATAAAATCAAATAAAATAGACTATACTCATAATGATGAGGACGAAAGAAAACTAGAGGTAAACGTACTTTATAGAAAAGGTCGGGAAATGAAAGACAGACATACAAAGGGATTCAAACTCCACCCAAAAAACATCTGTCGGTATATATCCCCAAAACAAAAACATAGGTAAACCGGTCAGCAACAGAAGACCGACCTTTTAAATTGGGTAAATACAAATTCCACTATAAATTATCCATACTAGAGTAATAGTAAATGAAATGACAAACCAAGTAAAAATCTTTTGAAAAGACACAAAGGACAGATCTCTTCTGGGAAATCGTAAACAACTTCTCGACGAAACCACCACGACTTAAGAGAGTCGAAAACGAATAGACATTTCGAAAACTAAAGAGGAAACTTATACTTACTCTAGAAACGACACATCTCATTAGAACCAACGTCCAAAAAGGGAAAGTAGTGACATTCATATAGGACGGTAAGGGAAGACCGGATGTTTTAAAGACAACTTTCTAGTTGACAACGGGAATACCCCTAGGGGAACATACAATAAGCAACAAATAGGGAACGACGAAAATTATAAACGAGAAACACAAATTGAAAAAAGTCAAGCTAATCATATGTAGAACAACACAAAGGAAAACCCAAATAGGACATACCTTGAGAGACCTGAAGCACCTGAACCCACTGATAAAGGAAGGGGTAAAATCCCTTTAAAAGTTGATAATAGAGGAGTTTATAAAAGAGTACGGGAAAGGACAACAGAAGAAGAAGACCCTGAGGATACTAAGTTTACCACTTCACAAATTGTAAAGGGTCTCCAGAGACCCCGACAGGACTAAAGAAAAATAAGAAAAAGGATATAAATAAAGATGGTAAGATAGAAGGTCGAGTAAATAGGAAAGAAGACAGAGTCAATGAGAGGATAACCAAGGGGTGTCTCGCGAAAATTAGGGTCCATAAATTAACAAGTAATGACTAACTGATCAGAAATAAAGAAGATCCAAGAAGAATTTGTAAACAACGTAAAAAAGTTAGGAACTGAGATCAGATAAATAGACATTGAGGGAAAAGAAAAGTTCTAAAACCTAGTAGAAATGATAGTAATAAGACTCAATGAAAAGTCTGAGGGAAAGAGAAGGAGAAAACAAACCAACCCACCCAAAAATAGTACAAGGAAGTGGACGACCTATCAGGAGACAAAAAGTAGAACAGATCAAACGACACAAAACCCAGATGAAAGACGTCCGATCTCCCAGTATCAAGGAGAATTAACGTCTCTGACGAGAGACACCTACCCCAACTAGTACCGAACACTTCCTAAGGACGAACCTCCTCAAACACAGACACAAGATCACCCACCTCGACTAGAGCAGAGAGATCTCCCGTTAGGTCACAGGTCATCATGCCAAACCCCACAGCTACCCAAACCATACCGAAACCCGTCGGACAGAAAGTTACAAGTCACGACACAAGGACAAAACGACTTCCTAATCACACACCACAGAACGTGACCTCAAACGACCGAGAACTTACCTTGAACCATAGTCACATCCATACCGTCGAAACCCCATCCGAGAGTAGATAATTGAAAGGGACACAAGTCCTCAAGATACTTTCGGGTTTCAAGACCTCAACTCGAAGGACGGAGACTCAAAACTAAGGAGGGAATGTCATCGTAGTTCCGAAAACATAGGTGTGTCATGTCTTCTGTCTTGGGGAGCCAATTACCACTTTGTTAAGAGGTGTCGGTCCTTGTAGGTTTCTCTAAGTGTTTCAATATATCTTTTCTCTTCTCCCCCCTCCCTCTATTTCCAATGGTCCTCCTCTTTTCCTTCTCAGTTTTCCCTTCTCACGTTAGTTCGGCCTTTAGTTTAGGGATTTTACTTTCACCTATGATTTTTAATCTGAGAATTTCCATGTTTTGATTATTGTTTATACTTTTTGTTTTGTTTTGTTTTGTTTTGGATCTTATCTCAAAGTCTGAGAATTCTCACGTTATGTTCTTTTAACTTGTATTTGTAAAAAATTTTATACCTTAAACAAATTTTGTAAAAAAAAGAAAAATCTTTCCATTATTATCCGAGGAGACCTTTGTATCTCTTGTGTGTGTGACGGTGGTCCTCGTGGACGACTTCTTTCCGTCGGTCCTCGTGGTCACTGATCTCCGAGGTGAGTCTTGAACCAGAGTTTCTCGTCTGGAAGCCTTGGTCGTCACACTTGACCGGGAAAAAACGGTCCCCATCCAGTCAGAAGGCTATTACAACTGAAGTCCTTTTGCTGGCGGGTAGTGTATACGAGTGGGACGTAGAGGTCATGTCCCGGTCTCTGTCACGTCCCGATGGTCCGAGTCCTATGTCCGCGGTTCCGTGACGCTCGGGACGTCGACGCTACGACAGACCGGGTCGGCGCGACCTGTGAAACGGCAGAATCCTTACAAAATGTCTAAATTTTACTAAAATTTAAAATTCTCATATTGGAATCAAACTTAGTTTTACTTAGGACACTAGCAATTGATTCGTATTACTTTTACAGTTCCCGGAAAACTTTAGGAATGAGGGTCGGATGTTTGTTGAAAAATTTCACTGATTAAATTAAATTAAAAAAGAAAAGGTAATACTAAATAGTATTCTATACCTTATGTTAAAAGACACAATATGTCATCCTGTAACGAAAAATAGAAAGGATATATATTATCAGACGTAATCGAATAGGGTTTGAAGGTTAGGAAAGGAGGGGGGTTAGGGAACCGTTGGTGTTTAGACAATAGATGAGACACTCAGACAAAGACGAAACATCTATTAAGACGAACACATTTTTCTGATTAAAATCTCATGAAGGGTAACACAATATTTGACTTTTACAAGTATAAATACGTTTATTTGACGAAATCGGTATTTCTATCAAAATTAAACTTGACTTGTACTATTATTGAGACTAAAACCTTTCCACCCTTTTTTAATCAGTAACATAGGATAATGTACATGTGTCATAGAAATAAAGATCTATCGAAGTTTGACGTTTTGACGTAGTCCTACCTCTTTTGACTAAAGATTATTGACACCAAAAGAACTTGTCCTTATATATTTATCCAAATGACTATTTTCACCAGAGTGTCATGGTCGTCAATGAAATCAAAAGGTGAAAAACAAAAACAACAAATCAGTGGTTCAGTACAAGTTGAGAAAACGTTGGGGTACCTGACATCGGACGTCCGAAGAGACAGGTACCCTAAAAGGTCGTTCTTATGACCTCGCCCAACGGGAAGGGAAGAGGTCGGTTTACGACAATATATCACAACACGAAAGCAAAACTTCTTTAAAATAGTTTTTCAGTACATTCCCGATCGAAACGTAGACAGTCGTAGTTTAGAGAGAACTTTCAAGATTAGAATATGACATTATTTTGAAATTGGGTTAAAATATGGAAGCAAATACATAATATACAGGACACGTTTTATACTTCTGTGTCACCTGTCTCAGTTGTCCGGTCACTACACGGTTCTCTATAAATTTTAGGTAAAAGACTTCCCACCTCTCCTCCCTTCGAGACTATGTATAACATACGGTTAACAATACCACATTCATAAAGACCCAGATAGAAGTCGATCCCACGTTTTATCTCTACCTGAACGTTTCGCAAATCTTATCCTTCTAACTCGGCCTCGGTTTAAAAGACGTGACTTTTAAACAACATCCCCACACTCTACAAGGACCTTTAGTACGGTGACAAAGGACAGGTCAACGACCCTTGGGTCTCAGAAGACACCGTCGTCGACGGACTAACGACCAAAAGTAAAGGGAATCCATGAAGTTCTTGAAACATCATGGGTGTCGTTAGAATTTCCTTCGTACTTTTCTAAGGTCACTCAGTCAAGACACTATAAGATACTCAAAAAGGACTTCCTGGTCGAATTCTAAGTGGGGTAGTTGGGAAGGTACGTAACTCATTTAGGAATTAAGAGAGAAAATTCAGGAAATACAAATTTTGAATGGTGTATTTGACTTAAAGAACATCCAAGGGTAAATCTTGCACTATGAGAATTGAGTCTTCTAGACCGGTATAGGAGAGGAGTCAAGATATTTACCGTTGATGTTATAGGTAAACACTTTAGAAGAATCTGTTTCCAAAGGAAAAGGAAGAGACTGTAAGGTATTGAGAGACAGACAAGAATACAATGTCCTTAGGGTAAACGTATATTTAACAGGAATAAAATCCTAAATCTGTTCAAGTTCTGTCTATTACAGCCGTGTCATTGAGTAGACGTATTTCGTTAGACACCCTTCCTGTAATTAGATTCCCTCACTATCCGTACGTTCTAACCCGGTCATTGTTTTGTGAGTAATAATTTGTTAGAGCCGTTAAGACTATGTCTGAAGAAAGGGATGGGGACTCCTAAGTATAGACTAGGGTCCCTCTCTCCGTCGATGACCTTTCATTTCTAATGACTGTCACAGTAACTTTAGAACTCACAATAACCACACACGTGGCACTTCCATCTTTCTATCTTAAAAGACATAAAATTCAATGTGCAGTCTCGGCACCTCGGACTCTTGGTGTGTAAGGGGGTCATACCCCTGTCAACGATATCGAGTGCTTCGTCGACGGTGACGAAACATCGAGAAACCGTGTCTTAAAAGTCGTCCCACCAATTTGTTGTACGAACGTCTGGGTCCTTTTGAGAGACCTAGTATAGTTACAGAAACGATGAATCTCAAAACCACCACTCCCCTCTACGTCCAGTCCTTCGTTGTCAATCTTGACCTGTCCCTTGTTGTCTGATCAAGGTTTATCCCTTTCCTCATGAAGTTCCGACATACAACAGTGGGACGAGTAAATTTAAAATAAATCTCATGTAGTACTCTTTGCGACCCGACCTTCTTGGTGTTCGACCTTAGTTCTAACGGCCCTCTTTATAGTTATTGGAGTCTATACGTCTACTGTGGTGAGAATACCGTCTTTCACTTCTTGATATTTCGAAGAACTACTTTCACTTGCTCCTCTCACTTTTTCAACAGAATTTCGAGTTGTAAGTCTTTTGATTCTAGTACCGTAGACCAGGGTAGTGAAGTACCCTTTATCTACCCCTTTGTCACCTTTGTCACCGACTGAAATTAAAAAACCCGAGGTTTTAGTGACGTCTACCACTAACGTCGGTACTTTAATTTTCTACAAATGAGGAACCTTCCTTTCAATACTAGTTGGATCGTCTCTTTACTGAAACCGTAGTGGTTGAGTTACCTGTACCCAAACCCATCTGAGGTCGTCATCCACTACCTGTCCCTCCGGACCGTGCGACGTCAAGTACCCCAACGTTTCCCAGTCTGTACCGACTCTCTGACTTGACCTTGGACCACTCCCCTCTTTTCAGAAGGGTTCCGTCTTTTACTCAGACCACAGAAACTCCTACTTTTCTCCGTTGTTAACATATAAGAACAGAGGAAACAGTATCTAACCCACTGGTATCCACGTACTCGAATAGAGACCCGAAAGACAGGATAAGGTAACTAGTTACAAAGACACGGTCACGGTATAACGAAACCAATCGTATCGAAACGTCATATCACACTTCAGTCCCTCGGACTAAGGAGGTCGAGACAATAAAGAAAGACTTCTAACGAAACCGATAAGCCCCAGAAAACACAAAGGTATGTTTGACATTTTAAAAATAAGGTTAAGACACTTTTTACAGTAACCATTAAACTATCCCTAACGTAGATTAGATGTCTAACGAGACTCATAATATCAGTAAAAGTGTATAACTAAGAAGCCTAGGTTCTTGTACTATATAAAGAAGTAGACAAACACAGTAGAAACTAAAAAGAGTAACCACAATATCAAAAGAGTCATGTCCTGAAGACGAAGGAATCCATCCAAATAAGGGTCCATAAAATAAGAAAGACAACGTTACCATTTACCCTTAAAAAAGGAATTAAAGAGAGAGACTAGAAAATAACAATCACTTATCCTTCCTCCTATATATGTATATCAACTAAGTCAAGTAACATGTTGTCTTTAATTACGTTGTAACATTTCATTGATATGGGGTTAATTTTTTTTTTTCTTTTAACCGTTGTTTCCGTTTTGTCTATTAGTCGTTCCTGGATGACACCTCGTGTCCCTTGAGACCAGTAATAAGACATTATTGGATATACCTTTTTCTTAGACTTTTTCTTACCTATATACATATACATCTTCACTTTGTACAACGACATGTGGACTTTGATTGTGTAACATTCAGTCGACATAAAGTTATATTTTATTTTTAATTTAATTCATAAAAATTTCTTATTCTTTTTTTACTCCGTTGTTCCCCATGTGTGTATGTTTACTTCTAAAACAACAACTGTAAGTCATCGACAACACTAAGTAGTTATCAAACAAACAAACCCAAACGAAAAAAACAAACAAACAAAAAACAAAAAACAAAAAACAAAAACTCGTGTACATTGTTATGGTCTGGTGGACTAGACGGAGAACTCTTTAGACATACGTCCAGCCCTTCGTTGTCAATCTTGACCTGTACCTTGTTGTCTGACCAAGGTTTATTCTTTTCCTCATGTAGTTCCGACATATAACAGTGGGACGAATAAATTAAAGATACGTCTCATGTAGTACTCTTTAGGACCTGACCTTCTTTGTGTTCGACCCTAGTTCTAACGACCCTCTTTATAGTTATTGGAGTCTATACGTCTACTGTGGTGAGAATACCGTCTTTCACTTCTCCTTGAGTTTTCGGAGAACTACTTTCACTTTCTCCTCTCACTTTTTCAACCGAATTTCGAGTTGTAAGTCTTTTGCTTCTAGTACCGTAGACCAGGGTAGTGAAGTACCTTTTATCTACCCCTTTGTCACCTTTGTCACAGTCTGAAATAAAAAACCCCGAGGTTTTAGTGACGTCTACCACTGACGTCGGTACTTTAATTTTCTGCAAATGAGGAACCTTCTTTTCAATACTGGTTGGATCTATCGTATAAGTTTTCGTCTCTGTAATGAAACGGCTGATTCCAGGCAGATCAGTTCCGATACCAAAAAGGACACCAGTACATACGTACACTCTCAACCTCACACTTCTTTCGATTCGAGACTTCTTAACTACGAAAACTTGACACCACAACCTTTTCTGAGAACTCTCAGGGAACCTGACGTTCCTCTAGGTTGGTCAGGTAAGACTTCCTCTAGTCGGGACCCTAAAGAAACCTTCCTTACTATGACTTCGACTTTGAGGTCATGAAACAGGTGGAGTACGTTTCGCAACTGAGTAATCTTTTCTGACTACGACCCTCCCTAACCCCCGTCCTCCTCTTCCCCTGCTGGCTCCTACTCTACCGACCTACCGTAGTGACTGAGCTACCTGCACTCAGACTCACTTGAGACCCTCAACCACTACCTGTCCCTCCGGACCACACGACGCTAAGTACCCCAGCGTTTCTCAGTCTGTGTTGACTCGCTGACTTGACTTGACTTGACTTGACTTGGTTTATAAAAGTCCTCCTTTTATTTTTACCGTCTACTAATGACATCGACTTTGTAGGATTAGAACCTGTCACAAATCGGGGATTCTATAGAACCTTTATCAAAATTAAACCCCCTCGTATCAGATTCTTCGTTATAAATAAGTTTTATACTGGGACATAAATGAAGGTCCGAAAACACCGAACCGTAATTCTAATTTGTTCATTACCAATAGGACGTCACTATACTTACATATGATAGAAGGGTAGATTAAGTCGAATATGTACGGAATTCTGAGAACATTTAGGGTATGTTATGGATCGTGTCACGGAGTGTGTATTATCCACTCGTTCTACGCACCGTTTACTCACTTATGGAAACGAAGATGTGGAAAAGAAAAGAAGGTTTGTTAGTGTGTGCATGTGTTTGGGACGGTTGTGGCGTTTAATGTAATTATGTTTGTAATGGTTACATTTTTAATATTGTTGTCCTAAATTATTATAAAATAGGACGTACTTGACTTCTTGAAGGTTTAAATAAAAAATTAAATTTTAGTATTCGAAAGAATTCACCGTTTTTATCACTAACAGTTAAAGTATCATGTTTACTTTTAAATCATAGTTGGTAAATTAATAAATAAAGGTAAATAAGTCTATAAAGTATCTTTTTTAATTTAATTTATTACTGTTACGAAATACGATTAAAGAGATTTTATTCGATACAAGAACTTACAGGTGTTATGAAGACTAATACCGAAGAAAACTTTTTATAAATCTCCCCAGTTTTACTAAAATTTTATACCTACATACCTACATTTTCATTCTGTAAAAAAAAGGAACCATCTCATTAATCGTCTCTTCCGCTACCGTAGGGTGAGGTCATGAGGACGGACTTTTTAGGGTACCTGCCTCTTCGGACCATCCGATGTCAGGTACCCCAGTGCTTCTCAGCCTGTGCTGAGTCGCTGGAGTGAAAGTGAAAAGTAAAAGTACGTGACCTCTTCTTTTACCGTTGGGTGAGGTCACAAGAACGGACCTCTTAGGGTCCCTACCGCCTCCGACCACCCGATAGCAGATACCCCAGCGTGTCTCAACCTGTGCTGACTCCACTGAATCGTCGTCGTCGTCGTCGTCTCATTAATCTCAAGGGAAAACCTTTTAATTTTTTCGTTCATTTATGTAACCGTTACAGAAATTTGTGATCGAGACGATTAAAGGTTTCTTCGGTTACCACGACATAAAACGACAATACGGGAGTTCTCTCTCGTTGGAGTATATTCTGGACAGATGGAACTTCTGGTGGATTACAAAATGTCGATGTTAAAGATTTCTTTTTGTACTGTTTTTATACCGGACTCCGTCATGGTAAAATGCTTGTTTACAAGGGTTCAGTGTCACTTATAAGGTGTACTGGTTTAAACGTACGAAACACATAAACGGACATTGTCATCGGTAATTATGATACCCTATTACACACGTACATATATATGTGTGTAAAGAGGAATTTTAGTCTAGGATTCTTCAAGAAATTTTATTATAAGAAATTTCTTCCGCAAGACTACTCCAAACTCAGTCTCACTGTCTTTTTAGACAATTAGAGGATAGTCCGTCTCAATTTATTGTCAGAATAATCTCTGAAACTACTAAAACCTCCTTTTGAATTATTACTATATTTAGTTTACAATTTTATTAGGAGATTCCTTTGAATGAAGTAAACTCTCTTTTTCAAACTGGTCATTGGTATCACTCAACTATAATAACGTCAACAAAAATATTCAACAACGGTACTGAAAAAACTGAAACCCTGATCTCAAATGAAGTTTATGTTGTCTACCGTTACTAATGTGAAAACATTGAAAAAAAAAAGAACTTATTGATTTGTCTCGTATTATTTTATTTGTCAGCATATGTGATCTCTCAAAACAAAACAAAGTGTAAAATAATTTTGATTTTCACTTGTTTCATTGAGTTTGGTTTATATTTTACTCTGGAGGTACATAAGGTTTGAAATGGATGTTTAACTTTTTATAATTCTATAAGATAAAAAAAATGAAGAGAGTACCAAAATTCCTTTGATTTTGTTTTACCTTGTTTTTATATCATTCTTTCTTTCAAACGTTGCAGTTGTTGAGTTTAGTCTTCGTTTATAATTTTCGGATCCTCTTTCGAAGAGAAATAGACAGAGTCAAGTCAAGTCAAC
Organism: Capra ibex; assembly: GCA_006410555.1. NCBI lineage: Eukaryota > Metazoa > Chordata > Mammalia > Artiodactyla > Bovidae > Capra > Capra ibex. The sequence goes on from SJYO01000647.1 coordinate 40,244,046, forward strand.
GAGTCAGTACAGACTGAGAAACACTGGTACACCTGATGTCGTGTGGTCAGAAGGGACAGGTAGTGGTTGAGGGTCTCGAACGAGTATAAGTACAGATAGCTCTACCACTACGGTAGGTTGGTAGAGTAGGAAACAGCAGGGGAAGATGGAAGTCAGAAAAGGTCGTAGTCTCAGAAAAGATTAGTCAGTCGGAAAACGTAGTCCACCGGTTTCGTAACCTCGAAGTCGAAGTCGTAGTCAGGAAGGTCACTTGTAAGTCCTAACTAAAAGAAATCTTAACTGACCAAACTAAAGGAACGTCAGGTTATCTGAGAGTTCTCAGAAGATATCAGGGTTTCAAGTTTTCGTAGTCAAGAAGTCTCGAGTCGGAAGAAATACCAGGTTGAGAGTGTAGGTATGAACTAATGATCTTTTTGGTATCGAAACTGATATACCTTGATAGACAGAGTGAACGATGTTTAACCTCTTTGGTCTTAAACTATCTTAATTTTAGACTTTTTTTTAGAATATTACTTTAAAAACAGAGTCTCTACAAGTTTAAAAAAAGAATCATAATAAAAAAGAATCATAATAATAGACAGTTATGGAACTTAAAGGGAAAAGTACTAGAGAGGTTTTCCTCTTCTAAACCCATTAAAAGTTTTAAGTTTGATTTCGAATGTTTGTTTCGATTTATTACTAATGAAAAGTGTATCGTATAAAATGTAATTAATTAAGATGTTCCTTATAAATTAATTTTACTGTATCAACTACCCTTTACTGGAGATTACTTGTTTTTGTGACTACAGTTCCTGGTCTAAGGGTAAAGGTCTACAAATTTTACAACTACACACAGGAACCCAATTAGCAAACTGAAGGTAAGAAATAAAAGGGTAAGACTGTTTACTTCCGTTATTTAAGAGACTATTCTATCTTAAATATTCAGTACGACTTTACAAATATATAATATTAATCTATCCCTGAAATTACGTAGTATTATTATAGTCACTACCTTGAGAATCAGTACCACTAAAGAAACCGTCCCTATTTTCAGACAGAAGTTATCACACACATTACCAAAGAGTTAACGGTTTAACGGAAAAATTACTAGAGTGGCACTAAAGTAGGAAACCAATTCTCGAACTCTTAAATTACTTTATTTCATATGACTGACTCGTTATGGGTTTCATAAACGGATATTTTAAAAATAAATTTTTTTATTAGAACGTCTTTAAGTCGTTTTAATGATTTCGTCCAGTCGTTTTGGTTAGAATCGTTACGATTTTCTAGTTTATGGACATCATTCTTAGTGACTATGATGTTCAGTTACTTAATAGTTAATAACGTCTGTGCTCCGATGATTAGACTCTTGTTTATCTGACTTCAAGTATAAGTTCCATACAAAGGACTGATTTTTATTACGAACTACTACTAAAAAATTTAAGTATTTTTATCTTTCTCATTTTCTCATATTATTCGTACGGATTACAGGGGAGTTTTTTACTGATATGAAAATGATATATAGGACAGTCATAAAAAAAAAGGATACGTATAGATCTGTCAGGAGATAAATGTACAGAGAAAGGACCTTCTCATAAGTTTTCAATCTCCGGATTTTATTAGTTTAAAAATTTACCATGTACATTTATCTAGTTCAATATAAACGTTTCTTAATTTTAGTATGTATGTGTGTATATATGGTTTGTGTACAACGTTTCAAAGGAATAATGTCAAGTCTACCTGGGTCTATCTACTCTTCTACTGTCACGTCCCTCCGAAGGTTCTTCCGGGTACGTAAGAACAGATCTCGTCCGGAAAGGGTGGTGGTTAGGAAGACGTCCCGGTTTTCGTTCTCAAGGAGTGGGATGTTCGGACCTATTCGACTCACGGACCTACTCGCCACCCCTCTTTCCCGACTCGGAGGGAACGTGTGTGACACTGGATTACCCAGAGTCGGTCGGGACGTGTGACACTAGTAGTTGTACTCACAGGGAATACTTGTGTTCACAGGGTTGAACCGACGGACATGTCCTTTTGGATTCCAGTAGACGGTGAGTCGGATGGGAGTAGGACGGGACTGAGGTGGTACGTTCTTCGTACATGTCATCCTCGTTTCGAATTCAGTAGACAAGTCAATCGACTCCCGAAGTACCTCGAAGGAATCGTTTGTTCTGCTCTCGTAGTTTCTCCTCCTGTTGTTCCTTCCGACTCAGTCCAGAGACAGACGTTCTGTTGTTCCGGTCGTCGTGGTTCCTGGTTGGTTTCGTGTAAAAGTTCCGACACCGTTAGACGGGAAAGGACCGTAGGAAGATGTCTTCTGGAATTTTCGTAAGACGTTTTAATGGAGACATGTTTTGATATGTATATGTAATTAGTATCTTAGACACACGACTTCTTTATGGTATATTATTTATCCTAACGTATAATTATATAAATATGTGTGTATAGACATATATATAATATATACAAATAAATATTCTAACCTAATACGTTTGATTAAAAAATTATAAATAAGAAATACTACGAGTAACATAATTGAATGAGAGTGAATATAATTCTTAAAATAGAAACGTCCCATATCTCTTTTTCCTTACGAAAAAACTACTTCGTAAGGGTGTCAACTACCCTTACATTTAATTAGGTCAGTGAAGTCTCTTGTCATGCCTCAAAGGAATTTTTGATTTTGATCTTAATGGTAAAATAGAATGTTAATGTGAGATTCCATATTATAGTCTTTTGAAAATTAATTTTTTTTTATGTTATTGGTGATATAAGTGTCGTCGTGTTTAACGTTATCGGTTCTGTACCTTCGTTAGGTTTACAGTTGACTGTCTACTTACCTATTTCTTCTGTACGATATAAAACAACAACCATGTATATATGTTATTTTGAAACGACAACGACAAGACGACGGTTCAGAAGAGTCTGAAAAACTCTGGGGTACTTGACGTCGTACGGTCCTAAAGGACAGGAAGTGATAGAAGATCTGAAACGAGTTTGAGTACGGGTAACTCAGTCACTACGGTGGGTTGGTAGAGTAGGAGACAGTGACCACCGGAGAACGAGAGTCAGAAAGGGTCGTAGTCCCTGAAAAGGTTACTCATTCGAGAAGAGTATTCCTCCGGTTTCATAATCGCGAAGTTAAGTCTTAGTCTGGAAGGTTTTTTATAAGTCTCAGTTGAAGGAAATCCTAACTGACAAACTAGAGGAATGAGCGGTTGTCTGAGAGTTCTCAGAAGAGGTCGTGGTGTCAAACCTTCGTAGTCAAGAAGTCGTGAGTCGTAAGAAATACCAGGTTGAGAGTGTTAGTATGTACTAATGACGTTTTTGTATCGTGACTGATATGTCTGAAGAGAGTCGTTTCACTACAGAGACGAAATATTATGTGACGGATCCAAGTTCCCTAATCTCGACTATCTGTCTCACGGACATCTTGATACCTACCTCCAAACATTGTAACATATTCTCCACCACTAGTTTCGATAAGGGTTCTTTTTCTTTAGGCTTTTCCATTTTACCGACAAGACTCTTCCGGAATGTTTATCGACTCTTTTCATCTCTTCGCTTTCCGTTTCCTCTTTTTCTTTCCACATGGGTAGACTTATGTCTCAAAGTTTCTTTTCGTTCCTCTCTATTCTTTCGGAAGGAGTCACTTGTTACGTTTCTTTATGTCCTTTTGTTTTCTTACCCTATGTCCTTTTGTTGTCTTATCCTTTCTGATCTCTAGAGAAGTTCTTTTAATCTCTATGGTTCCCTTGTAAAGTACGTTTCTACCCGTGTTATTTCCTCTATTTAATATACCTGGTTTGTCTTCGTCTTCTATAATTCTTCTCCACCGTTCTTATGTGTCTTGATATGTTTTTTCTAGAAGTACTGGCTCCATTGGTTCTACCACACTGGTGCGTGGATTTCAGTCTGTGAGACCTCACACTTAAGTTCACCGGGAATCCTTCTTAGTGGTGTTTGTTTCGATGACCTCCACTACCTTAAGGTCGACTTAATAAAGTGAAAGACTTCTACTACGACACTTTCACGAAGTCAGTTATACGGTCGTTTAAACCTTTTGAGTCGCCACCAGTGTTCTGACTTTTCCAGACAAAAGTAAGGTTAGGGTTTCTTTCCGTTACGGTTTCTTACAAGTGTGATGGCACGTTAACGTGAGTAAAGTGTGCGATCGTTTAATTACGAGTTTTAAGAGGTTCGGTCCCTAGTTATCATGTACTTGACTCTTGAAGGTCTACAAGTTCGACCTAAATCTTTTCCGTCTCCTTTGTCTCTAGTTTAATGGTTGTGGGTGACCTAGTATCTTTTTCGTTCTCCTATGGACTTTTTTTTTTAGATGAAGACGAAGTAACTGATGTGAATTAGGAAACTGACACACCTAGTGTTGTTTGACACCTTTTAAAAAGTCCTCTACCCTTATGGTCTGGTGGATGAACGGAGGACTCTTCGGACATACGTCCGGTTTTCCGTTGTCAATGTTGGTCTGTACCTTGTTCCTTGACCAAGGTTTAACCCTTTCTTAATGAAGTTCTGTCATATAACAGTGGGACGAATAAATTGAATGTTAGTCTCATGTAGTACGTTTTATGACCCGACATACCTCGTGTTCGACCTTAGTTCTATCCACCCTTTTTATAATTATTGGAGTCTATACGTCTACTGTGGTACAAATTCTGTCTTTTGTTTCTCCTTGATTTCTCGGAGAACTACTTTCACTTTCTCCTCTTACTTTTTCAACCGAATTTTGAGTTGTAAGTTTTCTACTTAAAGTACAGACCAGGGTAGTGAAGTACCATTTATCTACCCCTTTGTTACCTTTGTCACTCTCTGAAATATAAGAACCCGAGGTTTTAGTGACGTCTACCATTGACGTCCGTACTTTAATTTTCTACGAACAAGGAACCATCTTTTCGATACTGTTGGGATCTGTCGTACAATTTTTCGTCTCTGTAATGAAACGGTTGCTATCGGTATATATCGACACTCTCAACCTGGTATTTCTTCAGATTCTCGACTTCTTGACTACAAAAACTTGACACCACAACCCCTTCTGCGAATGTTCAGGGAACCTGACGTTCCTCTAGTTTGCTCAGTTAGGATTTCCTTTAGTCAGGACTTATAAGTAACCTTTCTGACTACTACTTCGACTTCGAGGTTATGAAACCGGGGGACAACGTTTCTCGACTGAGAAATCTTTTCTGGGGTTACGACCCTTTCTAACTTCGGTCCTCCTCTTCCCCTACTGTCTCCTACTCTACCAACCTACCGTAGTGGTTGAGTTACCTGTACGTAAATTCGTTCGAAACCCTCTACCATTTTCTGTCCCTTCCGACCACACAACATCAGGTGCGTCAGAATTTCTCAGTCTGTGTTGACTCGTTGACCAAACAGTATCGAAAAGAAGGTTCCTCGTTCAAGAAATTTAAAGGAACGATGTCAGTATTAGGTGTCACTAAAACCGCGGGTTCTTCTATCAGACAGTGGTAAAAGTAAAAAGGGGTAGATAAAAGGTACTTTCCTACCCTGGTCTACGGTACTACAATCAAAAAATTTACAACTCAAAATGCGGTCCAAAAGTGAGAGGAGAAAGTAGAAGTAGTCCTCCGAGAAATCGAGAAGAAGTTAAAGACGGTTACCTTACCACAGTAGACGTATAGACTAACGGTATAAAGAGAACCGTTAGAATTAAGGTCGAACACAAAGTATGTTACCGTAAAGTGTACCACACAAGACGTATCTTCAAATTTTTCGTCACACGGTTATATGTCAGAAATGTATGAGGAAAGGGTTAAAACTTTGTCAGGAACAAAGAACAGGATTGACAACGAAGAATACGAAAGGTAATTTTTTTTTCTACAAGAAAGGTAGTATCCCCTAACCTTACGTGCTCATCCTTCAGTCCTCTATGGACCTGATTATCCTTTAAACCAAGAATTCTCATGTCTTACTTCGTTCCGTTTCGGATTGTCTCAAAACGGTTCTCTTGTGTAACCAGTACGTTTGTAGGAGAAGGTTGTTGTGTTCTCTGTGTACCTGTAGTGGTTTGCCGATTGATTGTACCTTTAGACTAACTCATATAATAAACGTCCACTTCTACCTCTTTGAGATATATCAGTCGTTTCTAGTCTGGGTCTCAAATGATACCGAGTCTAGTAGTCGAGGAATAACCTTTTACGTCCGAATTTAACTTCTCTCATTCCTTTTGGTGATCCTGCACATTCATACTGGATTTATTTTAGGTATACTGATGTGTCACCTCCACTGTTTGTCTTAGTTCCCTAATCTAGACCATCTGTTTCACGGACTTTTTCATATCCTCCTCTAAGTATTGTGACAGGTCCTCCGTTACTGTTTTTGGTGGGGGTTACTTTTGTTTACGGTTCTTCCATTTCACCACAAGACTCCTCCTGAATTGTTTATCGACTTTTATCTTCTCTTCATTTTCGTTTCCTCTTTCTTTTTCTATATGGGTTGACTTACATCTCAAGGTCTCTTATCGTTCCTCTCTTTTCTATCGGAAGAGTTCACTTGTTACTTTTCTGTCTCCTTTTGTTATCTTACTCTGTCTGATCGCAAGAGAAGTCGTTTTAACCACCATCGTTTCCTTGATAGAGGGAACGATATAAAAGTACGTTTCTACCGTGTTATTTCCTGTGTTTATCGTTCTTAAATGGTATTCGTCCTCTCTAATTTTTCTCCACCGTTCTTATGTGTCTTCTTGATATGGTCTTTCCCGAATTACTGGGTCTATTGACACTAACGCACCACCACACCAGTGAATGGATCTCCGTATATAGGACCTCACACTTCAGTTCACCCTGAATCCTTCGTAATGATGTTTGTTTCAATCAGGTCCACTACCTTAAGGTCAATTCAATAAAGTTTTCACTAAATCCCACTACCTTAAGGTCAATTCGACAAAGTTTAGGATTTTCTACTACGACACTTTCACGACGAAAGTTATACGGTCGTTTAAACCTTATAAGTCATTACCGATGTCCTGACTTTTTTTTCCAGTCCAAAGTAAGGTTAAGGTTTCTCTCCGTTACCGTTTCGTACAAGTCTGATGGTATGTTAATGTGAGTAAAGTGTCCGATCGTTCTAATACGAGCTTTAGGAAGTTCGATCCGAAGTCGTCATATACTTGTCTCTTGTACGTCTACATGTTCGACCTGAATCTTTTCCGTCTCCTTCGTCTCTAGTTTGCCGGTTCTAGGTAACCTAGTATCTTTTTCGTTCCCTTATCGTTTTTTCTTTTTAGATGAAGACGAAGTAACTGATTCGATTTCAGAAATTAACACACCTAGTGTTATCTTATAATAAGTCAGTATTTTTTATTACTTTATTACGGTAAATGTTGTACCTACCTGGATCTCCACGAGTACGATTTACTTCATCCGTCTGTTTCTGTTTATAGTATATTATAACGAATGTACACCTTAGATTTTATACTATGTTTACTTGAATAAATCTTTTGTCTGAATATCTCTTGTTTAAACACTAATGATTTCTTCTTTCCTCCACCTTCTCCCTTTTTAATTCTCTAACCCTAATTACCTATGAGTGATGATAGTTATATTTATTTTATCTATTTGTTGTTCCAGATAACATATCGATAACAACAAGTTAGTGGTTCAGTACAAGATGAGAAACTCTGGGGTACCTGACATCGTTCTTCCAAGGAGATCGGAAGTGACAGAGTCTCAAACAAGTTTAAGTACAGCTAACTCGACCAATACGATACATTGGTAGAGTAAAAGACAACGGGAGAAGGGAAAGACGGGAGTTATAAAGGGTCGTAGTCCCACAAAAGGTTACTCAGTCAGGAAACGTAATCCACCGGTTTTATATCCTCGAAGTCAAAGTCGTAGTCAGGAAGGTTACTTATAAATCCCAACTAAAGGAAATCCTAACTAACCAAACTAGAGACACGTCAGGTTTCCTGAGAATTCTTAGAAGAGGTCGTACTGTTAAGTTTCGTAGTCAAGAAGTCACAAGACGGAAGAAATACCTGCTTGAGAGTGTAGATATACACTGACGACCTTTGTGGTAGGGAAACTGATATACCTAGAAACAGTCGTTTCACTACAGAGACGAAAAATTATGTAACAGATCCGAACAGCATCGAAAGGAAGGTTCCTTATTCGTAGAAAATTAAAGAACCGACGTCAGTGGTAAGTGTCTCTAAAACCTCGCGTTCTTTTTTTGGACAATGACGAAAGTGAAAGGGGGAAGGTAAACGGTACTTCTCTACCCTGAACAACTCAAAATTCAGTCGCAAAAGTGAGAGGAGTAAGTGGGAGTAGCTCTCCGAGAAATCAAAGAGAAGTGAAAGACGGTAATCTCAGCATAGTAGACGTATAGACACCAACAACTATAAAGAGGGTCTTTAGAACTAAGGTCGAACACTAAGTAGGTCGAGTCTAAAGTACTACATGAGACGTATATTCAATTTATTCGTCTCACTGTTATATGTCGGACACTATGAGGAAAGGGTTAAACCTTGATCAGTCAACAAGGTACAGTCCAAGATTGACAACGAAGAACTGGGAGTATGTCCAAAACGTCTTCTGTATATTCCACCATAAGGTAGAGTAAAATTGTTAAAAGGTGTCAAAGAATATTAGGTGTGTCAGTTTCCGAAATCACAAGAGTTACTTCGTCTTCATCTATAAAAAGACCTTAAGGGAACGAAAGAGATAATAGGTCACTCACAACCGTTAAACTAGAAACTAAATAGACGGAGAAACTTTGGGTCGAACTTTAGACCTCCAAGAGTCAAGTGTATGATGACTTCGGATCGAACTTCCTAAAACTCGTATTGGAATAGTCGTACACTTTACTCGTGTTGACATGCCAACAAACTTGTAAGAAGTCGTAACGGTAAAACCCCTAACCTAACTTTTAACTAGAAAAGATTAGGACACTGGTCAAAAAAAGTTTAAACGACTGTATAACTCACGTCATACAATCGACGTAGTAGAAAATCCTAAACTTTGTCGAGGTGACCTTAAGGTAGTGGAAGTTATCGAAACAAGCATCACCACGAAGGACTCCGGGTGAATTGAAGTTTGAGGTCCCACAGACCGAGATCCACTCACTGGTGTGGTATCACCAATAGACCTAGTAATTCTGGAAAGAATACATCAAGACACATAAAAACAGTGGAGAAGAATTAGAGAAGACGAAGGAATAGTAAAGACATGAAATAGCACGGGAAGGATCGTACTTTATAAGGGAACTGTAGAGGTTAAAAGAATTACCCTAGAGATCTGAAAGGGTGGATAACAAAACGAGACAAATAAATCTAACAAGTAAATTCTTCCCGAAGAATAGAGAGGAACGATACGAGACCCTGAGACGTAAGTAAACCCATATAGAAAGAAAAAGAAAGAACGGAAAATGAAGAGAAGAAAGGAGTCGATAAATATTTCGGAGGAGTCTATTGGTGAAACGGAAGAACGTAAAGAAAAGGAATCCCTACCAAAACCAGTGACGGAGGACATGTTACAATGTTTAAAGGAAGGTATCAAGAAGTCCGTGAGACAGATGGTCTAGATTAGGGAACTTAGACAAACAGGAAGGGTGACAAATTAGTATTCCTTAAACTAAATCCAGTATACACTTACGAGATCACAAAAGGGATGAAAAAAGTTAAATTCGAACTTAAAACGTAATTCCTTGAGTATTAGACTCGGTGTCAGTTGAGGTCCAGAATAAAAAAGACTGACATATCTTGAAGAGGTAGAAACCGACGTTTCTTGTATTAGTTAAACTAAAGTCATAACTGGTAGATCACTACAATACACATCTCAGTAGAGCACAACAATCTTTTCGCACTGGTCGATACTGGTCGTACCACAGAACAATACCACAGAACTTGTTGAGACAATCGTAAACGGGACGAATTAAAACATGAGATTCATGTCCGAACGGACAATAACGTCCATAGAAAACTGAAGGATGAAAATGTACGATTAGAAGTCACTACTTTTCATGTAGAGAGAGAGAAATCCACAATAAGTATCTTGACCAGTTGAAGTCGAAGAAGCCGCAGTCACCAACCCCGTATATCAACCTAATGACGCTATAACTCATCAAACAGAACCTTTCCTTACCGCTAACAAGACAGTAAATACTCTGACGTGGTTTAGATGTAAAACCTGAGAAAACAACTGGTACTCCCAATGAGGTAAAGAAGATTCCCTAAGAGTGGGTGTCATCATCTATGTACCGGTAGACTTAATTTAAGTGAGTAAGGGTAGGTTAAATCAACTGACTAAGGATTCTACAACTGTAAGTCAGAACGGTAGAGGACGAACTGGTACGGGCTAAATGGAACTAAGTACTTAGATTGTAAGGTCCATGAATACCTTATAACAAGAAATGTCGTAACCTGAAATGGAAGTGGTAGTCTGCGTAGGTGTCGACTCACAACAAAGACGAAACCGGGTCGACGAAGTAAGAATGCCCTCGATAATCATTAACGGAAGATACGAAGGGTCCTCGTATAACCTGTAGAAGACCGGACCCCCCGAGTAGACGACCACTGTATAGAAAAAAATGGAAAAGTATGACGGGTACCACAAGAGGTCCGTTCTCATAACCTCATCCAACGGTAAAGGAAGAGGTCGTCTGGTGTAAAACAGTCTTTAGAAGTGATACTGGGTAGATAGAATCCTCCGGGACTTCTCATACCGAGTATCAAACTAAGTCAATACGTCAAGGAAGTGGGGTTGTTCAGATACTAAGTATTTCCCCATCACATATCGTGTCCCTTGACATAAGTTATAGGATATCAGTTGGTACTACCTTTTCTTTTATTTATACGCATATGTAGACAACAACGAATCAACGATCCTTCAAAGACTGAAACACTAGGGTATCTGACGTCGGGTGGTACGAGGAGACAGGTACCCTAAAAGGTCTGTTCTTATAACCCCACCCAATGGTAAAGGAAGAGGTCCCCTAGGAGAGTTAGGTCCCTGACTTTGGCGTAGAGGACACTACCGTCCCTCTAAGAAAATAGTGACTCGGTGGTCTTTCGGGGTATAAGTATGTTTGTATGTCTTGGATTAGTGAAACCACGTGTAGTCCTTGATTGAGTTGTAACATTTAGTTTATATGAAGTTAAATTTTTTATTTAAAATTTTTCATATGGACACCACCTAAGTACGATTACATACCGTCTTGGTTATGTCATAACACTTCATTAATTGGAGGTTAATTTTATTTATTTAAATATAAATTTATTTATTTATTTATTTTTCGTAAAATATAAACGTTGTAATATAGAAGGTCCCCCTTAAAATAAAGATGTCAACTATTTTGTATAGTATAAAAATCTTTCGGTCCTCTCGATGAACTCCTTCTACCTTCACGGTTGAATTTATAAGGACTATATTGTAGGATCCTGTACTACCCCTCTTTACCAAGGATGTGACAAAGGTCTTCTTAACCTATCCTTAAACCTCCAATCTTTAGATCCCACCCAGAAAGATCGAGAATTACCCGTACTCGAGAACCTTTACTGTGAATCCAAAGGGAAAGGAGACAAGGAATTCTAAATAAACAACTAGTTTATTCAGAAAAGAGAAAGGATTTGTAAATTTTACGTACACTCTCTTCTTAAATATCTACTTCTGTTTTGTCCGGTCCCTCTTTTACTTCCGACTTGTCCCGTCTCCCCCTTTGTCTGTGTAGGTGTCTACGAGAGACCCCCTTTCTTTGGTTTCTATGTCTCTTCCGTCGGGACTTCATCGCCCTTTTTCCCTCTTTTCACAAAGTATTTCCTTTCTCCTACGGAAGGTCTTCAGTCTTCGTCTTCTCTTGTCTTTGGCAGACAACAGTAAAATCAAGTTAGATTTGTTTCCGAACTACCGTCACCTCCACTGCTAGTGTGTGTCAACAAAAGTCTTAAAAATTACACTTTCTTTCTCTGCCTTACCACAGACACTCGGTTGACTGTAGATATCACCAAAAAAAAAAAACAAAAAAAAAGGACTTCTTACCTTCCCCTAGACCCTAGAAATGATAATTAATTAATGAGTAAAGGGTAAAATAAGTTTCTAAGGGGTTGTCTTATGTTTCTTCCACAGGGTTGGACGTACTCCGAGGTGACAATACGTCAATAGAGTTAGTATATGTCTCGAGATTCCTGTGTTTGAAGTACTAGACTCGGTGTCAGTCGAGGGCCAGAACAAAAACAACTGACATATCTCGAAGAGGTAGAAACCGACGTTTCTTATATCAGTCAGACTAAAGCCACAACTGGTAGACCACTACAGGTACACATCTCATAAGAGAACACAACAACCTTTTCCCACAAACGATACTGGTCACGTAAAAGAACTGTTTTGAGATAATCAGAAACGGGACGAAGTAAGGCATAAGGTTCCGGTTTAAACGGACAATGAGGTCCACAAAGAACTGAAGGATGAAAACGTAAGGTCAGGGGATATTACTTTTCCTGTAGAAAATACCCACAATCAAGATTTTCCAGAACATCCAGAAGTATTTTAGCAAGTTGAAGTCGAAGAAGTCACAATGACCAACCCCGTATCTGAACCTATTGACACTATAACTTACCAAACGGAACCTCTACTTGTCTCTAGTAAGACAGTAAAACCTCTAATGTAGGTTCATGACGTAAAGCCTGAGAAAACAACTGGTACTACCGATGAGGTAAAGAAGACTCCCTAAGGACGGGCGTTATCATTTACATTACCAGTAGACTCAATTTAAGTGGGTAAGGTCAGGTAAAATAAAGTGACTAAGGATCTTACAGCTGCAAGTGGGAACGGTAGAGAACAAACTGGTGAAGGTTAAACGGAATTACGTACCTGGACTGTAAGGTCTCAGGATACGTTATAACGAGAAATGTCGTAGCCTAGAACGAAGATAGTGGTCAGTGTAGGTGTTGACCCATAACTAAAACGTAACCGAGGCAGGGGAGTAAGAAAGACCTCAATAAAGAGGTGACTAGCGGTCATCGTATGACCCGTGGATTACTGGACCCCTCAAGGAGAAAACCATAGGATAGTAAATCGGAAAAGGGTGACAAGTACCCCAAGAGTTCCGTTATTATGACTTCACCGAACGGTAAGGGAAGAGGTCACCTGGTGTAAGACAGTTTATCGACACTTTTCTTCTCTCCGTTTTCGGTTCCTCTTTTCCTTTCTATATTCGTCGACTTACGTCTCAAAGTTTCTTATCGTTCTTCTCTATTCTTTCGAAAGAAGTCGTTAGTTACGTTTCTATATCTCCTTTTGTTGTCTTACCCTTTCTGATCTCTAGAGAAGTTCTTTTAATCTCTATGGTTCCCTTGTAAAGTACGTTTCTATCCGAGCTATTTCCTGTCTTTACCATACCTGGATTGTCTTCGTCTTCTATAATTCTTCTCCACCGTTCTTATGTACCTTCTTGACATGTTTTTTCTAGAAGTACTGGGTCTCCTAGTACTACTACACTAGTGAGTAGATCTCGGTCTGTTGAACCTTACACTTCAGTTCACCCGGAATCTTTCGTAGTGATGTTTGTTTCGATCACCTCCACTACCTTAAGGTCAACTCGACAAAGTTTAGGACTTTCTACTACAACACTTTCACGACGTGAGTTATACGGTCGTTCTAACCTTTTGAGTCGTCACCGGTGTCCTGACCTTTTCCAGTCAAAAGTAAGGTTAAGGTTTCTTTCCGTTACGTTTTCTTACGAGTTTGATGGTGTGTTAACGTGAGTTTAGTCAAGTCAAGTCACGTCAGCGAGTCAACACAGACTGAGAGACACTGGCGTACTTAGTGTCGTGTGGTGCGGAGGGACAAGTAGTGGTACAGGGCCTCAAGTGAGTCTGAGTGCAGGTAGCTCAGACACTACGGTAGGACGGAAGAGTAGGAACCAGCAGGGGAAGAGGAGGACGGGGGTTAGGGAAGGTCGTAGTCTCAGAAAAGGTCACTCAGTTGAGAAGTATACTCCACCGGTCTCATGATCTCAAAGTCGAAATCGTAATAAGGAAGGTTTCTTTAGGGTCCCAACTAGACGAAGTCTTACCTGACCAACCTAGAAGAATGTCAGGTTCCCTGAGAGTTCTCAGAAGAGGTTGTGGTGTCAAGTTTTCGTAGTTAAGAAGTCGCGAGTCGGAAGAAGTGTCAGGTCGAGAGTGTAGGTATGTACTGGTGTCCTTTTTGGTATCGGAACTGTTCTACCTGGAATCAGTCGCTTCATGACACAGACGAAAACTTATACGATAGATCCAACCAGTATTGAAAAGAAGGTTCCTCATTCGCAGAAAATTAAAGTACCGACGTTAGTGGTAGACTTCACTAAGACCTCGGGGGGTTTTATTTTAGACTGTGACAAAGATGACAAAGGGGTAGATAAAGGGTACTTCACTACCCTGGCCTACGGTACTAGAAGCAAAAGACTTACAACTCGAAATCCGGTTGAAAAAGTGAGAGGAGAAAGTGAAAGTAGTTCTCCGAAAAATCGAGGAGAAGTGAAAAACGGTATTCCCACCACAGTAGACGTATAGACTCCAATAACTATAAAGAGGGCCGTTAGAACTAAGGTCGAACACAAAGAAGGTCAGGTCGTAAAGAGTACTACATGAGACGTATATTCAATTTATTCGTCCCACTGTTATATGTCAGAACTGTACGAGGAAAAGGATAAACCTTGGTCAGACAACAAGGTACAGGTCAAGAGTGACAACGAAGGACTGGACGTATGTCTAAAGAGTTCTCCGTCCAATCCACTAGACCATAAGGGTAGAGAAAGTCTTAAAAGGTGTCAACTAACACTAGGTGTGTCAGTTTCCGAAACCGTATCAGTTATTTCGTCTTTATCTACAAAAAGACCTTGAGAGAACGAAAAAGGTACTAGGTCGTCTACAACCGTTAAACTAGAGACCAAGGAGACGGAAAAGATTTTGGTCGAACTTGTAGTCCCTCAAGTGCCAAGTGTACAACGACTTCAGACCGAACCTCTTAAAACTCGTAATGTAATGATTGTACACTCTACTCACGTTAACACACCATCAAACTCGTAAGAAACCGTAACGGAAAGAAACCTTAACCTTACTTTTGACTGGAAAAGGTCAGGACACCGGTGACGACTCAAAAGGTTAGAACGACCGTATAACTCACGTCGTGAAAGTGTCGTAGTAGAAAGTCCTAAACTTTGTCGAGTTGACCTTAAGGTAGTGGAGGTGATCGAAACAAACATCACTACGAAAGATTCCGGGTGAACTGAAGTGTAAGGTTCAACAGACCGAGATCTACTCACTAGTGTAGTAGTACTAATAGACCCAGTACTTCTAGAAAAAACATGTCAAGACACATAAGAACGGTGGAGAAGAATTATAATAGACGAAGACAGTCCAGGTATGGTAAAGACAGGAAATAGCTCGGATAGAAACGTACTTTACAAGGGAACCATAGAGGTTAAAAGAACTTCTCTAGAGATCAGAAAGGGTAAGAAAACAAAAGGAGATAAAGAAACGTAACTAGCGACTTCTTCCGAAAAAATAGAGAAGAACGATAAGAAACCTTGAGACGTAAATCTACGGATATAGAAAGGAAAAGAGGAACCGAAAGTGAAGAGAAGAAAAGTGTCGATAAACATTCCTGAGGGGTCTGTCGGTAAAACGAAAAAACGTAAAGAAGAGTGTACGATCATTTCATTACGAGTTTTAAGAGGTTCGGTCTGAAGTCGTTGTACACTTGGCACTTGAGGGACTACAAGTTCGACCAAAATCTTTTCCGTCTCCTTGGTCTCTAGTTTAACGGTTGTAGACGACCTAGTACCTTTTTCGTTCTCTCAAGGTCTTTTTGTAGATAAAGACGAAATAACTGATACGGTTTCGGAAACTGACACACCTAGTGTTATTTGAGACCTTTTAAGACTCTCTCTACCCTTATGGTCTGGTGGATTGGACGGAGAACTCTTTAGACATACGTCCAGTCCTTCGTTGTCACTCTTGACCTGTACCTTGTTGTCTGACCAAGGTTTATCCTTTTCCTCGTACAGTTCTGACAAATAACAGTGGGACGAATAAATTGAAGATACGTCTCGTGTAGTACTCTTTGCGGTCTGACCTTCTTTGTGTTCGACCTTAGTTCTAACGGCCCTCTTTATAGTTATTGGAGTCTATACGTCTACTGTGGTGGGAATACCGTTTTTCACTTCTCCTCGATTTTTCGGAGAACTACTTTCACTTTCTCCTCTCACTTTTTCAACCGGATTTCGAGTTGTAAGTCTTTTGCTTCTAGTACCGTAGGCCAGGGTAGTGAAGTACCCTTTGTCTACCCCTTTGTCATCTTGTCACAGTCTGAAATAATAAACCCCAGAGGTTTTAGTGACGTCTACCACTGACATCGGTACTTTAATTTTCTGCGAATGAGGAACCTTCTTTTCAATACTGGTTGGATCTATCGTATAAGTTTTCGTCTGTGTCATGAAACGACTGATTCCAGGTAGATCAGTTCCGATACCAAAAAGGACACCAGTACATACCTACACTCTCAACCTGACACTTCTTCCGACTCGCGACTTCTTAACTACGAAAACTTGACACCACAACCTCTTCTGAGAACTCTCAACAAACCTGACGTTCCTCTAGGTTGGTCAGGTAAGACTTCCTCTAGT